>VWPW01031905.1:0-49386 GCA_013389825.1 Crypturellus undulatus
TCTTTCTTTCTTCTTTTTTTTTTTTTACGGCTCCCTTTGCTGACTACTACTAGTTCATTCCTATCAGTCTGTAGGATCCAACTCCAAACACAGCAGAAGGCAGCACAGTGAACCTTCCTGAGCACCCTCCTGCGTTTCTCACCAACCTGCTTTTACCTCCGTGTGTTGCAGGGTATATGATTACTGCGGAGCCAGTAAACACACATGTGGCTACTATTTAAGATGCTCCCACACTTGTTTCTGCTTACAGGTTCTGCATTATTCACCTTTCCCACCTAGAGCTGTTCTTTAAGGTTGAACGGGCAAGAAAGACAACACTTCGACCAAAGGATGCACCTCTATGATAACACAGAGGTATCCTCCACTGCTCCGTGGTAGATGTGCACTACTTTGCCTTTTTTTGCTCAAAATTTGCTGAAACAGCATGATCACATTGGCATATCCAGCTTTCACAACACCCTATTAAAAACTTTGCGGAGGTCTCACTAGTGACGCCAGCAGGTCACCCTCTGCCGCATGGAAGGCCTGGCCTCATTTTGATCAGCACCAGGGAACAGAGGTGACACATTCACATTTAAAACCTCCTTTTTAACAGAGACAGAACTGCAAGAAGTCTCAGTCTACTGCTAAGAGCAGCGGGTATTTCAGTACCAAAGAAATCAGATTTCAATGGAAATCTGGGACAACCCAGGGATGCTGGGTCCTAATGCTTTCTCTTAGAGAATTTTCTGTTTGTGCCTACGTAAATTCTTTTCCAAGTGTCTTCTCCCTCCTCCTTTAGGTTTAGCACGCACTGAATCTCCAAAGCCTTCTCTGCCACGTTTTGCTCTTTCCAAAGGAATCAGACTTCGCTCCGACCTCATGGCAACGCTGGTAAATCACAAAAGCCCCAGCCCCGAGATTTGTATTTGCCGGGATAAGTTGGCTGCCAGCTCCGCCGCAGAGACGCAGCCCACGTCGGGGTTCGGGAGTTGATGCCTCCTGCAGAAAGCTGCGCTGGCAGCTTGTCACCCCGGCAGCTGCAGCTTCCTCTGAACCGTTTCAGCTCCAAGCTCCTTTGCTCCGCTGTCAAGGACCGTTCGTAGAGGGGTATAGCCCGGTTGTGGCCGTGGGCAGCACTTTAAGAAAGCAAACAGACAAGCAAGACTTGAAGCTGGTTGCAGACCAGGTGCTGCATTTTGACCAACCTCTCATCCATTTGACATTGCGAAAGGGAATTCCGCTCTTCAGAAAGAAAATGTTTCTGACAATGGTGATCAACTGGGAAGCATCTGATATATCTTCCCCTGCTATAATCTCATGGGAACAGTAGCTACTATTCAGTATCCTGACCTTTTGAATGGATTTTGCTTGAATTATTCTGGTAGGTTCACCCTTTCAACCCATCTTCTGCATTAAGTTCATCTTAATTTATTGCCTGTTTCAATAATGTGCTCCTTGGTGGCAACAGTCACTTACACAGATCAACACAGCGGCATTTTTTTTTCCTTTGGTTCAAATGCTTTCATATTTATCTACCATTTGTACACTATTTTGGAGAAAAATCTCTCACTTCAGATACTCCAGCACTTACATAATGTTGTGTTTCCTTCACATTTGCCTAGTAATATTTGGCAAGTGAAGAAAATAAAACCCTTATGACACTGTTTATTTTACTGTGCTTGGAATAAACAGACCTTACTGCGCCAGTTGAGCCACCCTGACAGGAGTCAGCACAAACTCACAGCCCTGCCTATTGCTGACCCCTTCTGAAGGGGACAACCGAGGTTTCTCCACAGTGCAGAAGCTCCAAATCAACTTTATTTCTCAACCCCATTTGAGATTATGATTACCTGGGAACAGCCAACATCACTGACAAAGTCAAACAATTTTAATTCTAGTCCTTAGAATATTCTCCATGTCTAAGATGTCCATTGAGAGGATTTATTGAAAATTATTCCCTCTAACATATGGAGTACTTTGAGTAAAAGGTTAAGGGACACATTAACTTCATAAGAGAGAGAGATTCTGGTAGGCAGTAACACCAATTATGAATCCTTGTTCCTTTGTAACATACCACATTCACTCATCTGTACTTGTAAGCCAGTAAAAATGATCATTAATGTCTTGTTGCATGAAGTCCACATTCATTTCTTTGCTTCAGAGGAGGACCTAGTTCCAATTCTGCAAAATCAATTCCTAACTAAATGAAGGGAATAGACGTGTTTCAAAGAGATGATCAGAGCCCTCATGGATGTATATTAGCTCGAGGTTGGAGCCATATCTTCCCAGTTCAGTTTAAAATACGACCACAGGAATTCATAGTAAGTAGAATACAATGAAATTTGGGTCTGTTAGGGTGAGTATGGACATAGCCTCAGGCTGTACAGTGGAACCCACTGAAAGTTGCTGGGTTTTCGCTCCTTTTTAACATCCAGAAAGCATCTGGATTTTATTACCTATCCTCAAATAGTTAAGACTACATTTGCCCAATGATGAGCACCTCAGCACATTAAAAAGGCTAAGCAAGTTTATTCCTAGTGCAACTTCACTGACTTCAGTGAATGTGTCTGTCAGATCTCACACTGGAGGAAGTCTGAAGAAGTGGGAATCCTGTGTTCCAGGTCCCGGCAGCCTGAAGAGTCTCTGCTCCAATCTGGCTCTGATCCAAACAACTTTAACTTCTCTCACTTAAATTCTCTTCTTCGTTTCCCATCTTTCATGTGGAACATCAATACCTACTTCATAACCCTGCCAAAAAAATCCATTATTTAAAGTTTGCACAGTGCTTTGAAGATGAAAAGGGCAATGTTTTGTCGCTAGCACAGCTTCAACAGAAAGTGCTGGTTTATTTTTGCTCAGGAAATCTCTGCCATTAGTTTTGTTTGAAGAGTGTATTTATCTGGAGAAAAATCTCCTTGATATGTATAAAAAGTATTGTATTTAATAACATGCCTGCAAAAAAAAGATAAGAGGAAACATGGTAGAACAGGAACATATCCCGGACATCCAATGTTGGCACGAGCAGAGAGCTGCATTGTCCCTCCCAAGCACCCTGGAGGTTGAGGAGATCCCTGGAGGGACCCTACGTGTCACCGACACAGACTGGAGCCAATAAATGCACCGAATCAAAATTCTCATGTTCCTAAGGTTTAAGAAAAATCTGATTTCTGCTTAGTTCCCATCATTTCATGTTGAAGGTAGTAACGTTGTAGTCTGCCTGCAAAGTCAGGGCCTAACCTACCACCATCTAGGGAGAGTTTCTACCTTGATGAGGTCTTATTTCTAAGTGGGTTAGACTTCATCGCAGCTGCGTCATTCTGTACTGCCAGACAGGATGCACTTGGCCAACGTGGCCGGCAGGATCTGGGCAGCTTTGCCTTCTCGGTCTCTTGCTGGTCCAAGCTCCTGAAGACGCACGCAGGCTGGGACTTGGGGCAAGGAGCTACACAGATCTGGACTTTGCTACTGCTTCCACCCTCTGCCCAGCTCTGCTGCACACACCACCGCTCTCCACCACTCTCATAAAATGTGACTTTCCTTCTCTGAAAGAGGAGGATTTCCTCTTTCTTTCTTTCTAAGGTGGTTGTTTTTGCTTTAATTTTCTGTAGCTGCTGGCATGTGCGAGGACAACAGCATCCCAGTTATGAGGTTTAGAAGCTGGATTCATTCTATTGCGATGGGTTGCTCAAGGGCTCTCTACATTTTTCCATTTCCTCGGCAGAGCTGCAAGCAGTACGTTGTCAGAAGACAAATTACAGAGGCATTTACCCAGTTCTGCAGCTTGTCGTTTGCTATTCAGCCTTGACCGAATTGGCATGATGCGCTGAGTGTGCTCCACTGCTTGGGGGACACTCCTTGGCACGCAGAGAAACTCATCATCAGATTTTTGGGCAAATGCACCATGCTAAACATCTCTAAATATACCAGACTACAATCCTAGTTCGTGTAAACTAGCGTGGCTTTGCAGAAATCAATGGAGTTGTTCACATCACTGCTGCTGAGGATCCAGGCCTTTAGCATCCTGTCAGGTGGAGGATATGAAATCTAAGACAGCATTGCAGTAACTCTTCCTTCTTTCCCCATAAACATTTTTTCCTCTGTCCCAATAGCCAATTCTGCTGCTGATTTCAACCATGTTACTTTGAGAGCTTCTTTTAATGCCCCGGTTCGTTCCAACATGCCCAGCTTACCTGGGGTACAGGTACCTATTGCATACGTTGAGAATTAGCACCTAAGCAAGAGTCGTACAATTTCTGTAGTTAAGAGTGGCAATATCAACTAAAAATAAAAATAAGCAAGATTCTACCTTTGGTTGGAAGAACTCAAACACAGTTCAACCATACGTGCTGTTTGTTTCTGGTTAGTAGTTCATTTATCTTGCCTGCATAATCAGCCTGGTCACCTTTACTGGCTGGTTCTCAAGTTGTCAGCTCTATCTTGAGCTGGAGAGAGATTCACTGCTGGTTGCCCAAGTGCCCAAATTTGTTTATGGGCTCGGGTCGTCAAAATAGAACAGAAATCTTTCTTTCATGTGTTAAAACAAGTCCCTTCGAGCACTATGAAGTGCTTTTGAGAACCAGACATAGATGTTTAGGATTCCAATCAAGTACTTAAGTGGAGCCCCAAACAGGACTCGAGATAAAAGGTTTGGTGAAAAGCAAAATAAAAAGAACATTCATGGAGATGTAATGAATCAAATCCAGAAGAGATTGCGGCAGATGCAATTCTACTAATATGAGCTGAGCTACGCTCCGTTGTGCCAGCCTTGTGTTTGCACCCATGCAAAGAAATCCCATCAGGCACGCAGTCCTGACACAAGGAAAATATATTTTCTCAAAAACGCGGCACTCTATTATTCACTTCAAAGCCTTTCCTAATATGCTATGAGGTTTTGGAAATTACTCTTTGAGCAGTTAAATTCATTAAATGGTTGGAATACTTTCCATTCTTTGCTTACACAATGAGTTTATTCCGCGGTTTTGCCTTAATGAGTATTTGTATAAGGTATTAAGTTGACTTGTAATAGACAATTTAAAGAAAAAATATGTTGACTAAATCTATTTAAGTAAGCTAAAGTAGGTTTCTGCACCAAACATGGAAACATAACACAATTCTACTTCCCCTCACCACCACTTTGATGGATGATATTATAACACAACAAGCATATTATGGAGGAGGAAAAGTCTCACATTAGCACAACACAGACCCGCGGATAAGGGCTTCAAAAGCAGCTACATTGCTGTGTTGGGAGGTGAAGATGCAGAGCCTCATCTGCTGATATTAACAAAAACCAACAAAAAACCATCCCTGCAGTTAGAAGAAGAAATAATCTAGGTGGGGATTCACGGGGATACAAATGACCATGGTGTTCTCCGGGGCTGAGTCCTGCTCTCACACGGGGACAAGGTTGAGCTCATTTTAATGCTACCTGCTCCTTCGCTGTGGCCTCATCTTCGCTCGCCCACCACAGCCCTGCTCACCAAGTCACTGTGTCCTGTCCCGCGCCAGCTGTCCCTGAGCAACAAGGTCCTAGTTTCTTCATGACTGTTCCTATGGGGGCTGCCTCCATCAAAATTAATGATTATTAACAACCAGATCTGAGAGATCCCTGGATTCAGTGTGTACGTGCGCAGACAGGCGTGTGTGCCCAAGAGAGAGACTCCAAGGAAAACATTTCCTGGGTTTGTTCTCTGCCGAGACGCAGCCACCGAAGACATTTCTGTTTGGCTGGGCAGCTCCAAGACAAAAGATCAAGTAATGCAGACATGCCAACTCTTTTTAATCTTTTCCTCAATTCTTTTTTTCCTCCTCTTATATATGGTGTCATTTTGCACTTAGGTGAACCCTAGCAGTATTAGAGACTTTCTTGCAGAAAATGTTTTATACAAAAATGTTTTATACAAAAATAAATGATAACATTTGGAAATTCTAATGATGAATTGTGCAGAGAGTTGTGCTACTGACTCAGAGTGTAGAAATGGCACCAGAGGTTTTGCAGGCCCAAGCAGAGCCTGGCAACACGATGCCAACAGGGATGCTTTTCCATTACCTGAAGAAACCAGACGTATAGAGAGCTGAATCTCAGCCTGAGCAAGACTAATGTCTGAGGCAGCTTGTCCTCCTGAGAAGGAAGGCAGAGAACAAAACCTACTATCTGGGAAAAGCAGCTGCAATGGGAATTACCCTGTTCACTTTCTCATTAGCTTCATTTCCACACACAGGAGTTCGCCCCTGTGCAAACCCCCCTTACGCCAGGGATCTCCCAGTCTTTCAGGGACCACCTACCTCTGCCATGAGACAGGGACAGCACTCCAGTGCCCCACATGTCTGCAGGGAGCAGCAGGTAGAGCTGGCCAGGCCCCCACACCAGACTGCATGCACATACCCCAGGCTGCGAGTCGCCTGTTCGTAGCAGAGTCTATTTTCCTTCAGGCTAAATCCCTCACCATCTTTCCTCCGACTCCCACCATATGCAAGAGTCACAGGGTCAGATATAAAACAGCAAAATGGAAAGGAATAAGGACAGAGATGTCTGCAGTGCAGGGTGGTGCTGCCGCACAGGCCCTCAGTACCAAATTCAGATCCTGAATTTGGGAAAATGTGGATTGTTCTTTCCATTGTAAAGAATAAGAAGTGTCAAATTTCCCAGAAGCTGTTCAGGGATGTGTATTACCAATATATACTTTTTCCTGAGAACATCGTGTAGACCCTCTTGCCATTTGTGGATTTGAAATGGATTTCTGTGCTTCCAAAACAGATAAGAGATTGAGATGTGCAGAAAGGGCTCAGAAATTTTCTGTCACCAGTCAGAGAGGGAAGAGCCTGGAGGAGCAGCCCAAAGCATGCTGTGAAGCCATGCAAACACCAAAGGCATTGCTGCCTGCACGGGCTCGCCACCGCTGCCGGCATTCACACATCCACTGGGACACTCAGCTCCCCCCGGGACACGGCAGTGGCACCCCTCACGTCTGCACTTGCACCGAGCCACTGGCCAGGGCCTTGGAATGAGACTCCGTGAGCTGAGGAGCAAGTTGGGCTGAGAGCAGCGGGCAAGGAGAACAGAAAAAGCTCTATTTCCCAGGGAGTTCAACCCCCTGCACAGGAAGGAAGGGGTCCCTGCAGTGCCAGGGACTTGCTCTTTGCCAAAGAGAAGCAATAGAAAGCGATAAATAACCCTGTCAGACTCATTAGGGCAAACTGACTCCAAAGCTAACACTGGATTACAAAGAATTACTTTTCTGTTTGTCTTAAGCAACTCTATTCAGTGACACTGAGGAAAGTTTCCTACTTAAGCGGTGAATATTTAGACTACTTGACAATTATCAGCAGAGACAACAGAAGATATAATAAAAAACAAACCTAATGAAGAAGGGAACGGCTCCTTGACTGAAGGTTCTCCATTTCCCCCCAGAAATGCTACACTTTTTACATACAGAAATGAGTGTTCTGATGACGGCATGAATTAAGCAACAAGGGAAAAAATAATCAGACCTTGGACAGCACAAAGCAAGTTAAACAAAAGAGAAGAATTTTCCACATCCTGACACGAGAGGAAATACTTGGATGTTTAATTAGCACTGACCACCAAATATCAGGCTTGCTGTTTCCCAAGGGCCTTGACATACTGGACACTACAAGAACACCAAGAAATAGCAACTCTGGCAGAAAGAATCATTGTCACTTTGAAATACAAGGAGGAAGCCTACGCAGTGGCTCCTGCTGAGGTTCTCCCCAAAATTCTTCTTGGCTGAAGCCCCAAAAAGAGCATGAAGGTGCTCCCAGTCTTGCTGACCATATCATCCCTTCACTGCCTTTCCTGCACCAAGCAGGAGTTTCCCCTCCTTCCTCTAATGCTCCACATTGAGATGTTTGCTGGCGTCTCCTGATCTCTCTCCTGTCTGCTCTGACCTGCCAGGATTTCTAAAGATCTCAGGCCCTATTTTCTGTCCTTCTCCATTCCCAGAAACCCTCTCTGAGTGGCTGTTCCTTAAATTACCTTCAATGGGATCTCTCCAAAAGCCCCAGGTCCTTTCTGGTATCACTCCAAAATCCCAAAAAGCCCTTGAAGGAAATCTGGGGGAGGCCCTTCCCAACAGTAGCTTGTGTCAGCAACACCAAGCCACTGACTACGAAACCAGATTTGGGACCAACAAAGTTTTGCCCTAGGCGCTCACGACAGCAAGTCATCGCACCTTCTGACATCAATATGGCATCAGACATGAAAAATGCTCTCTGTGACTGGCCTTGGTATTTTCACATAAATAAAAAGAGATTTTGATCTGCTTAACGTCAGTTCTCACCACATTAATTTATATTTGCATCATTTTTGTTTTCCTGTTCTCCGATTTCTCCATTTGCTTTGCATTCCTGGACTACGAGGTCTCCCCAGCAGAGACCTTGATGTCTTTGCTACATGAGTAATCGTGCCCCATCTGCCAGCGCGAGGCCAGAGCCCAGTGGGGCGGGCACACCATACGTGCAGAGCAACAACAGAGTCGGTGAAGCCTTTCGAAGCCTCATGGTTACATTTTTGTAAGGAAAATGAAGGAAAACATGGAACACAAACAGAAAGAAGCATGAAGAGTGCCTAAAGCAGGAGCCCCTGGTGCTGGGTCCATTTTGCTGGCCCACTTGATCAGAATGGGTCTGCACAGCAGGACAGATGGACAGAAGACTTTCTCAAGGCACTAGGGTCCATGGCAGTGGCTATTCCTGTCTGCCAGGAAAACCCAGGGATGGAAATCTGCTTTCCAAAGTAACTCGGTGAAGGTGCAGCCAGATTGTCCTTGACTCCAGCAGTCATTAAGGAATGGCACCCAGTGCTTTCTTCATGCTTAAAAACTTAAATCGTGTAAGAAGAAAGTAAATTCCTATGTGTTTTCTATTAATTACTGTCTTCAAGGCAATAAATGTACCACCTTTCCATTACTTTGTTAAAATAGGATACCCAAATAGAGGATTTCTCCAAATGCACTGTCTGTACTTCAGTGGAAATCCCAATTGTTAAAAAAAAAAAATACTTGATCGGAGCGCTTATTTCTGCTGATTACCACCATTTCTCACAGTTCATGTTGTGCAAAGGCGAAGAGGTTCGCCAGGGCTAGGAGGAGGCAGTGCTCATTCCTACTGCAGCATCCCAGCAATCTCACACTTCTCCTGGAGCACCAGAATCACCACATGGTCCCTCTTGATCACACATCAGCTAGGAGGGAGGGGAAAGGTAATGCTGGCATAAACAAGTAATTAAGGATGCGGTATTTGGTGTTAAAAAGACTGATTAGGAAGCTTCCTACTTTTCAATCTCTCTGACTGCTGGGGAATCTCTAAAGCCAAACAAAGCTCTTCTGTCCATCCCAGGCCGCCCTGAGGAGGTCGCTCCCTCCAGGGCAACTCCCAAGCAAGTCGGTTTGATCCCCCAGATTTGTGCCTCCCCCGCAACCTTTCTCCCTTCAGGATCAAAGTTATCCCCGATAGACACAGAATCCAATCTCTGTTTCAGTTCTGAAAGCACTTGGACCCGAACCAAGCAGAGTGCGTTCAGTAAAGGGTTACAGCACGAGCCAGCAGCTTGGCACCCAATGGCCCTGAAAACCTACAGTGCTGAAATGGTGATTGCCTTTAGAGCGCATAGTTTTTATCTTTTATAAAACCATCTTAAAACAAAAGGTTAGTGTCTTTATAGCTTTTGTACGATGCTTTTATAAGCATGATTTCTGCCATCGTAGAACAGCAATGCTTTGTGATGATCCAATACGTTAACTCCGAGAAACCTGAAAGGCAACAGCACCCTTGTGCCAGGAGCTAATACAGACATCTGCACACACTCAGCACCATTATATTTAAGTGGGCTTTGCATTGAGAGCCAAATCTTCTTTATACACAGAGCAACCCTTGTTTACATGTGTGCTCAGAGCAGCACGATCAGCTCGGCCGGGGCCCGGGAACAGCCGCATCTTGCCCGAGGAGCCAGATATAATTACTCTCCTAGGAGAAGGCCAAAGGCAACCCTTGGAACTGACCTTCTCGGCCACGCACGTACAATCAAGTCTCAGCATTTAATTAGTCTGAGCTGACCTGAAATCATTTGCTTTCGCACCAGCTCTGTGAAGTAAGGCACGGCACAAAGCCAAAGTGGCAGCGATTCCAAACAAACTCACTTTACCACCGTAAAACCTTCAGAATTAGAAAGGGAAGATAGAATCACTGTTTCAATGGGTTTTAAATCACCGAGTGCTGTCAGATATTTACCTCTGACAAGGAGCTGCACTGAGAAGTGCAGTGAGAAGACACTGAACTACCTTCAATTCTTGCAGGGCTCATTAAAAATGCATCCAAGAAACAATTTTCTCATGATGCAAGTCAAGTTTTATTTGAACAAACTAAAGCCAGACATCTAAGAAGCTACAGGAAACCAGGCAGCACATGTATCTCAGAGAAACTATGCAAGGGAGCATCATTGAGCCCTGAGCACCCAGGCTGGAGCTGCAATGAGAGCACCAAGCGCTCCCATTGCTCTGAGCATCCATCATTCATCTAGCTGTGAGGATGTTCTTGGGAGTGTAAAAGATTGGTGTTCTAAGCCAAATGCACGTTATTACAACAAAGAAAATGAAGATTTCTAGTATTTCATTTTCCACTTACATTTTACTTCCAGAGTATCAACGAAGATGGAAGAAGAGTGCTCAGAGTCCAGCAATAGCTCACATGAATCTTTACTGCTACCTCTCACCGATATCATTTCTTAAATTTCCCCAAGGCCTCACATTTTCTGCCTCTGCCTTCTGCGCTCAATGCATAAGGTGCTCGGCCCTCGAGCAGTCGTCCTGAATGCTCAGTGCCCTCCTTTCAAACCCAGTTACTTTGGAGGTAGCTCAGACAGCCGGACTGAAGCCTCCCTTGCAGCCCTAGGAGCTGAATGTTTAACAGAGAGCATTAAGCATCATTCACCTTCACCCCTTAATCCCTCTTTTCTCGGGGACCAAGCTGCTATCACCACCATGGCACTTATCTATCATCTGCACCTCATTTTTTGACTGATATTTTAGTTTATCCCATCGGAATGGCAGCCAGCATATCATGCTTCCTCTCTCTTCCTACGGGAGTAGCTCTCATCTAGATTCTCATCAGCCCAAATCCCTGCAGGATCCTTTCCTCTATCTTTGAAAACTGCAGTCTTCCCTTTTGGCTGCCCACCACCATCCAAGCACTTGTACAAACGGCAAGAAAAATCAGTCGGTGCTTCGGCACTTTACCCCACTCTGACGAGCTGACACTTCCCTCATGTTGCCAAAAGGGACCAATATTCACCTCGTCCCAGTCCCTTTTCAAAGTTTTTTTGCTTTCTCTCATATTGCCACTAATTCCCCAGAGGCGCAGTCCATAAGCCTAAGGCACCACATTTCCGCCTTCGGATCCTTCCTTGAAAACATCATCTGCCACAATGTCAGAGAAAAACGGAATGTGGATGAGCTGCTCACCTGCTCTTTCTAGCAGGTATTACACTACCATCAGCGCAGAACAATCCCATGTTCCTTGCACACACAGGCACACAACCTCTCTTCGGACAGAAGGTGGTTCTAATACTACACCCAAAGTTACAAGAAGCACCTTTTTGGCTGACTGAAATAAATAGACTCATCAGCCCTATTGCATCTGCACCTGACACGGGTCTGAACAGCTTCTATGAGCTACGGACACACCAGGCTGATGCAAATTGTGTAAAGGGCACCAGGAAACCCGGGTAAGCGCCGTTCTGCTGCTCCTTCCGCATCCATCTCCTGGTAGGATGATCCCCGGAGATGCCTATTCACATGCAACGTGAGGTCTCCTTTCCCTTCCCTGTGCCAAAAATCCCGCCTCACCATCTGCTCCCAACTAGCCGACACGAACTGCTTCCACAAGGATCCTGTGTGGGAGCCGGCGCTCACGCCATGCTCTGCCCCACACGAACAGACACCCTGAGTCCCCTTAGTCAAGCCGCTGAGCTCTAAATGCCTGCCCTATCCTTGGATTCCTAAGCTTTCCTTATTGCTCCCTATCTTGGTGAACTTGAAGGATGTATAGTGCTTGTGCTGGTTTTTACCACATTCCACAGAATTTTTATAAGGTCATTTGCCTATTTTTACACAGCTATCTCACAGAATAAGTTGGAGTTAGAAGACCAATGGTCCGCTTCTTAACAGTCACTGCATTAAAGAGAAATAAAGCTCCTTTCTAAATAAAGTAAATTCATATTCATGACCATGCAAGTCAAATCACTCCTGTTTACTTCAGTGCTCTCAAGCTTTACATTAATATACTCACACCTCCATCACCATCTGAGCATAACAAGTACCATACTAACAGAAACACACATCTTGTTCAGAAGGCAATGGAGGGGAGACTTCCACTCAACCCTGTGGATATTCAGATAGAAATTACTTCTTTTGGTCTATTTAACGCAAAATATTTAAATCTGTATTTCTCTTTTAATTACTCCGACTGTTGCAAAACTGCCACCATGCATGTCATGGGAATAAAAAGATCAGTCTTACAGGTAATGTGTTTTATTAAGAGTTCTTGCAACCATATCATCCGTCCACCAGATTTTTAATTTCCCACATGGATGGTTCGGTGTCGCACCCGCTCGTGGTGAGCTGGATAGGCTGGAGTTTGCGCTGAGCGCGTACCTGAGCTAAGCCAAAGTCGCCTCCAGTGAGTCTGTGGATTAGAGAGCACTGCTTCTCTCACAGCAGTATTTAAATCCCTTTCTATCACCCTAGATGCAGACAGCTAATTTATATGTAGCTACTCGCAAACTTGAGCTGCATCTTGTTTCACCGCGAGAACACAAAAGAAGTCTGACAGATGGGAAACTCTGTAAAAGCCTTCAGGTCTCTGGGCTTTTTCCTTTTTACCTGCACTGTCAGGACAAGGTCCTGCTCGGTGGCTTTCTGAAGCCAGAGAAGGTGCTGGGGAAAACAGCTGAGCAGACACAGGCACAGGAGGCAAGAGCTAGCAGCAGTTCGGACAGGCTGCAACACCCTTGGAAGTGGCAAATCCAAAGGGACTTGCAAAAGATTTGTATTATCAAGAGAAGCCCAGTGTCCTCCAATGCTGATGACATTTTCCACTTCCAGTGGCCACTACTTAGCTTTACTTTCCTATCATCCGCTTCTTATCACTTTTTTAGTCTAAAATATAACTAAGTACTTAGTGAACAGGAGCGGAAAAAAAAAAGGAAAAAAAAGGCACATTTGTGTCCTTCCCACCATCGCTGAAGTCATTCCACTGAAAATACTCTCGACATCCAAAGAGTACCTCGTATTCAAACGCCAGCTATGGGTTTCTTTGCATGAGTGGGAGCATCATCTCACTCCTCTCTGCTCATCGTGTCCATCACGGAAGGCTCTCACCTATTTGCTGATTCACTGGACGTGGAAGTTTAAATGAAGCCAGTATTAATATTTTAGCATAAAACTTGGGCAAAATCAGACTGGACATTCTTAATCTTGATTTTGTAATGCTTTAATTGGATTCAGTGAGGAATGTATTTAAACTCCATCAATATAAGCCACATTTAACTCAAATTAAGGAGATGTACACAAAACTTTATAATAATTGATTGGAGAAATGTAATTTAAATTGATGCAACTTTTGCATAAGCCTCGGTTACGTAGAATACCTGGGTACTAAGTGGAATACTTATCTCAAAGAAATAGCTCGATGTAGCAGTATTAATCCTAAACAGATGACAGAACTGTAATTGGTTTTATGGAGAAAAGAAAAAGGCAATTAATTTCAACTTACTTTGAACAAAACACATCAGGGTAAAATATTGACAAAGCTGATGATTTTGTTCCCTACACAGAACGCCAACTGGCAGCTCGTTTCCAATGCTGGCTTAAAAAAACAAAACAAAATAACAATAAAGAAAACAACCATGTGAATGACTGCTTCACATGGAGCTAGATCACAAATTACTTTTCTCCTATAGAAAAAAAGCTCTACTCGAGTAAAGGGAAGTGAAACCCACTTTTGCAAAAACATATGTGTATATCCATGCATGCACCTGCACACGCACCCAGCGCCTTTGTGGTCAAGAACCAGGCCACGAGGAACTCTTCCTCGGCCGAGTTTGCGAGTCACAAATCTGCACCAGTCCCTTCTCCAAAAGGGAAAGATGCTCTAGCACAGCCCTTGGTGGTGCAATACTTTTTGGCTATAGATGTAGAGAACATCACTCCTCACTACCTGCCAGCCCACCTGGTCAAGCAGACCCAAGCGAGGAGGCCAGCTACGGTGCTAAGGGAATGTCAAGTTTCTAAGAGACACATGTTCAAAGCAAACTGCCAAGCAAGACTTCCTGAACAACCTGATTTGAGCCCCCTCATGCATTTACATTCCAATACAGACATAACTAACCCTCCTGAATATGCCTTTTCCCTACCTCTTTTGCAGGCTGAGTTACTAGATATTTCTTCCACCACTTCAATTCTGCATCTAGTGGCTCCAATTTGCAAAAATTCTCTCCAGCCTCTGCACTGAATGTGAGCTCGTGGATCCCCTGTGACATTTGTGACATTCTGTCGTGCTTGCTCAACTGTCTAGCTCATTTTAACCAAAAATAAGCACATAGTAAAGAAATAAAAGCCTGAAAAAAACACACTGTCCACAGCAAAGGTCCCTCTGGAAGGTGGCACTTGTCCTGCGAGGGCCCTGCAGCAGAGCCACCAGCGAGGCACCATCCTTTCCGCTGCCAGCAGCGTGCAGGGAAAAATACAGTGTTTTATTGAAAAAAAAATCTAGCAATAAATCTTGGAATAAATCTGAAAGTAGGTTTCTGCAATAAATTTTGCAGGAAAGCTATACTGTTGTGAAAATATAGGCTCATTAATGGCTATCAATTTGCAAGGATTTTTCATGCATTCTGTTACAGGACAAGCAGTAAAGGAAAGAATTTACTGCTGTGTTTTTTTTTTTTTTCTGTTTTCATAAACCACAAAGGATATTTTCTGTCACAAAACGTTTTTTTCAGCCATTCTTCTTTCTTAAAATTAAACATTCAGGTCTCATCTCTCTCAAACTATGTCAGAATGAGCAAGCTGATGCTATCACGGGTAGCAAACAATCTGATTAACTGAAGGAGAGGAGATTTGTTTTTAATAGTATTTAAACCTATTAGAGGGCAACAAGAAACTTCTGTTTCATTAAAACACTTGAAAGAAAAAGATCTTCCTGTTGCTCTGTATTCAGCAAAGCCGCTCCAGCAGTTATGGACTGAAAGCTCTTAATCCAAAACTGTGAATCATGCAAAGAAAACTTCCCTCCAAGTCAGACGATGAACATCTTTTTGCAGGAAAAAAAAATCTGGGGGGAATAAAAATATTCAGAAGTGCTGTTTGTTTTTTTTTTTTCCCTTTTCCTCCTTCTCCAACCGCAAGGAGAACTAAACTAGTTTCTGTGTCCTAATCAGCTTTTCTTTACAAAACACGCTCCAATTTTATCTGTTTTCAACAAATGTGCTAATAGGTTGCACGGAGAGTGGAAGGGCACAAGCAATTTAGATATAATTGAGCAGCTAAATTATCTGTGTGGTAAAGGTCCGTTACTAAATCACTCCACTGGCAAATTAATAACAATGGAACAATTATTAGCATCTCTCAGACAGTTGTGCCTTCTCAGCATGTTTTTGATAATAAAGTGGTACTTAGCACTGTGCTAACTCGCTAAGTCGGTGTTAACTTTCTTCATAATATATAGGGCATTTTGCTTAAAAATTATTGAGGATCCAAAGATGAACTGAAATCTCATACTTTTCATACTGTTTCATACTTGAGCGCTAGAATATTTTATCAGATGTTCATTCCACAGTCAATAAAAGAAACAGACTTTAAAATACACTCTGCAGAAAAGACAGGAAAGATAGAAAGGAAAGCTCATAGCTCTAAAGACAGGGTCTGAAACCCAGATGATACAGGAAGAAATTCTCCAGGCAGCAAAATTATAAAGATTAAAGACATTTTAAATACGCCACAAGTGTCAGCAGTAATGCAGAAAGTGTCCCAAAATGGTTTTCTTTCCACATCAGAAGATAACAAAATATTTCCATTTCAGCACACAAGGATATTAAAGAGCAGTTAATGAACGTAGACTCTTCACAGCTAGTAAGTTGCACTCAAGAGTTAAAAAGAACTGGCAGAGGAGAGATGATAAGGAATTACTGTTTATTTTCATTAATCTTAGCACACCGGTGTCATTCCCAGCAAATAACCAAGAGCTAATGGTGTGTCAGAATTTAAACAGAATAAATGAGTGCTTATGGACCTGTCAACCTAATATCAGGTCTAGCTCGTATAAGAAAGCAAATTACATTTATCATCTTTATTTTTAAGACAACATAGGTTTATGAAAATGAGCTCCTGTCAAATTAACCACTTGTTTTCCTTAATGCGCTATGAGACTTAGAGAAACAATAAGTAGTTTGATTTCTATAGCTAAGTGAAACAGATGTACAGGGCACTTAGTGGCTGATGGGGAACAGGTAAACGGGGCAGGAGAGGTTCCTGCAGCCCAGCAGGCAGGTGCCAGCGTTCCAGGTTGAAGGAAAGTTCAGACTAGAACTAGAACTTCATTTCCAGGAGCTAATAAATTCTTGACCCTTGCAGCACAGCTGTGGCAGACTCTGCCATGCAACATCGGGAAGAGAAATCTGAGTTTCTGAAGGATAAGGGAAATAAATTAAAAAAAAAAAAAATCCTGTTTGCACTATACTTTAAGCAAAGTCTTGTGATCTGCTGTTTTTGTGAGTTATGCCGGACAATTATGGACAGTGGAGGCCAAGGACAGGCCCACGCAGACGGCTGCGCAGTTCAATGAGAAACAGATGCTGAGGCACTGAGGTGCTGCCAAGCTATTGTTATTAACCTCCTAGAACAATTATTAAAACAATAAAATGAAAATTAAGAGTTACCTAGCTATGGCAAATTGATATTATGAAAATGAGCCCTAAAGTTATTATAACATTCTGTGTGCTTCATAAACCATTAAAGAGCTGTAACGAGGCAGCCATCAAGGCACTGGGGAAGCGACTGGAGAAGAAACCAGCCGCTCAGCGCAGGCTCCGAGCGCGCTGAGCACTGCCCTGGCTACGCTCCTCGGGTAAAACCCACCATCCATCGTACTGAAGTGCCCAAGAAACTGGGAAAAAGAGCTGGAAAATAAAGAGGTGAAAACACTTTGCGGGCATCACGCAGCAAAGGAGTCCAGTACTTTACACCAACCTCTACAGAGCCTGAGCAGCGCTGGGTCACTCTCCCAAGTCCCAAAAGGCAGAAGCTACAGAGTTGTTATGAGTTATGCCAAGTCGGGCAGAAGATGAAAGTCCAACAGAGCAGATCACAAAACATAAAATAAACTGCATGAATCAGCCTTGAGCAGCATTCTGAGTTTAGGGAAACCTTCTGAGACACTCAGGCCACTCGGGGAGGAGATCAAGATCACCTTGAGACAAGTGGCAGGTGCTGTTAGTGTAGTGGAAATATTTGTTAATATATGATGGCAATTCAAGAAGTATTGCAATTCATTACAGTCTCTGAATTAAGAGCAGAGGTTTCCAAAGACTGGTCCGTTTTTGAGGAAAGGCTCGCCATCGCTATAGGTGAGTATATGCATCCCGTATCCACTTACATATTGCCTATGGGACAGGCTGCACCTCTTCTGTTTCTGAAATCCACCAAAAACATAAGCTGTTCTAGTCTATGAAGTCAGAGGCAATTGAGGTTTCCTCACATGAGAGGAACAAAAAGAATGTATTAATGAACATTGGACAATTGCTTCCTGTGGTTTTGTATCTATAAATGAACCACCAAAGGAGAAGAATCCCATCTTGCTTCCAGTCTGCGCAATAGCAAGCAGCTGAATCCAGCAATGTTACAATATATATGATTAGGGCCACAAACATTTCCATAATCTCAAAGGGCACGGATCACCGTGCAAGTCGCTCATGCTGCATTATTCATTGGTGCTCAGATAGCATTTCCACAAACGCCCAGTGCTTAACGAGTCCTGAAAGCCTTTAGTTGCAGCAATTATTCCTCATGAAAATGGGTACCAGAGCATATTATTTGTTACTCTATTTGCTTCTCTCCAGTTAAGTTTCAACTGCCAAGCAGGAAGCAGAAACAATATCTTGAGTGTTAGGTGACAGCTACGGTGGTCACGTATAAGGAATATATAACAATATAGTGAATTAGGATGGCGAATCAGGTGATGGACGTATGTTCTTAATAAGTCCTTCAAAATACATCACTGTGAACAGCACACATTCGTACCAAATGAGGGGGAACTTATGAATTATTTACAACACAAAATGGGGATAAAACTGATGAATATTATTTGCTATAGATTGCTCAAAACAGCTCCAATTTTCTCTGCCTTTACTGCTACCTGAGCTTTAATCTACAGAGCACCGCGGCGATGCCCAATTTCGCTTGAGCACCATGGCAATTGCATTAGCAGAGCTGCTCCCGTGGCAGCCCAGGGCTGGAGCGGTTTGTGCCGTGCAGGAGGACGCTCCTGTTTCCCTATGGACACAGGCCAATCCTCGTGCACGGCAAGGGAGAAAAACCTGGCGTCGGTGCTCGCGGTGCCCTCCTCGCCGCGGCCAAAAGCTGCGTCGGGAGATGCGACAAGCTGCCTCCATCCGCATCCCTCCAACGGAGGGGATGTCCCCAGCGCCCGAGCTTCGCCTCCTGGGAAGCGCACGGCATCGGCAACCTCTCTCCGCGCGGCAGACAGTTGTCCTAAGCATATGGAGAGGCCCCGCTGGAGGCCAGCATTTAATGCTCTAGTTAATAACATTTTCAAAGAGGGGGAGAAAATAAAAGAAGAAAAAAAATGAATTCAGTAGAATGTGAACACAAATGGCAATTACAGACTCTCAGGTGTAACACAATTTGCCAAGGTGTGAGCATTGCATGCTCTCAGGTTGTCCTAGGGCTCAAATAAGCAGAAGATGTGGCTCCCATACAATGCACACAACCACTGACTGCCCATATACATTTGAATTTAGCCGTTTGCGGTAATTTTGAGGCTTGCTGACAGCAATTTACATTGGGCTGGGGTTTCTCAGCCTAACAGCATCCTCGAGTACAACAGAACAGTTGTTTTTAAATGTCAGACAACATTTAGCTGACTTGTCTTGCCTGGTCCCCTTCTACTGCACAGGGAGTAGCAGCCGGCTGGCTGATGCTCTGGGTTGTTTTCCTCCTGGCTGGATTTCTCGGTTTAGCTGCCAGCATTTCTGTTCGTTGATGACTCGGTTTTGAAGCTGGTACCCACTGCTAACGATAATGGCTAGCCCGCTCGGTTACAGCGCGGCGAAATACCAACAGCCGACATCCCAGAATGGAAAAAAAACGGTGGGATCAGAGAGCCAGAATGTGTGGGTATGGATTTCGCTCCAGGATCAGCTGCGTCTTCCTCGACTAATTAATCTGTGAGATCTGAACAGTCGACAGAATGGAAAAAATGGGTCAAGTTGGCAGCATGGGACTTTAAATAAATAAATAAAAATGAGGCATTAGCTTAGACTGCTTGTGCTTTGTCCACATTTGAAAACAGCACACTGGAAAATACAGCATTAGAGAATAAAATGAAGCGATAGTGAGCGAGCTGCGGGCACGCGCTGGGAGACCCCTGCCCCACGCGCAGGAAAGGCAGCGTCACCACCCTTACAAAAACTGGACCGCGACACCGTGAGGGTGTCGGGATGCACAAGCACCTTTGTGGCCTGAAAACATCACTGGCTCCCCACCTAAAGGATAAAGGCAAAAAGCGAATAGAGGTGCGTGCTGCCAGCACTTCTTGCATCTCTCTTTCCAGTGGGTGTGGTGGAATGGACTTTGAGAGCTGAATGCAGCTTTTCTTGAGATGGGAACAGGGCTCCCCCGTGCAGCTTCTGCTCAAAGCTCATCCAAAACCACTGCACAAGTGAAAAAGCCAAAGCCCTACATGCCGAGCGCAACTGTGTGCAGTCTTGTTTATGCTGGGAAACCAAGCTAGGCAGCCAAATGCACCACATGGACCCGACCCACCACACGATTCAGGTGAATACCCGGCACGGCATCTCCTCGAGCAGGCAAGCTGTGCGGAGAGATGCAGGACATGCTCGTGCCTCTGCATCAAGCTCTCCTGAGCCTCCCAAACACTGCGCTGATGTAATTCAAGATGATTTACAGAAAATAACTTGTTCTCCCCTTCTTCCTTCACAGAGTGCCTCCTCACCCACTTGTCTCTGCCCACTCACTTCCCACCCCTTAGAACGAGCAGACTTCACCAGACCCATCCCCGGCCCCCTGCGGATAAATCCTGCCTCGCACTAGGAGCCAAGGAGCAGGGGCTCAAGGCTCCAGAAGGTTTCTAAAGCGTCGCTGAGCGGGGCAACGTCGCAGTGCTCCTTCTGGCTCCCAATGCTGCACACAGACAGCAGAGCCACCTGCCAATGCTGAACACAAAGCGCTCAAACAAATTTCTTTGAGGATTTACTGAGCACTGTCACCCTCCCTCATAACGGCAGCGCCAGGCTCCAGGTTGGCCCGCTTTGGTCAGTTCCCTCCATCCCCGTTCGGCCTCCACCTGCGGCCGTGTCGTTACTGTTGGCTACACAAATTACTTAAAACTACCCAAGACTAATGGCAGCAGAAGCGGCTCAGACCCACTGACTTTGTCCCAGAGCATTACACGGCACATATTTCACTCCAACTTAACCAGGCAGCCACGATAGAAGCCTCAGACTTCGCTCCTTGTCTTGGAGCAAGTCAGGCCCTGGGGAACGATTGTGAATTGCGGCTAATGCGGATGATGCCATTTCTAACGCAGCAAGGTCAAAACACGTAATTAGCAGTTTTCTCTGTGGGTTTCTTTCTCTTGCTGTAGTTTTAGCTTTTCTTGCTTTCTCGGGTCGTGGGCTGCCCGTGCTCACTGCAAGGGAAATCGAGCCCAAGCTCCAGGAAAGACAACTGTGATATCCCAGCCACAGGGATATCCAGCTCTATAGGTGCAATTCCACATTGCCATGCACCAGCTCAAATGTTGCAATGAAAACTCAATGCATCCGTTTAAAGGATTGATCTGCCATTCATACTGGGTATTATTAGGTCAAAATATATAGTAGAAAAAGCAGCCGTAGCTCCAAGGCACATTAAAGCAAAAGCTGGGCACAGAGCACGTGAACTGGAGGAAGGGAAATGCTATTTTATGGGCAAGGAGCGGTTGTTCTCGGTGCTGTAACGCAGCACTGGGCAGGGAGGCCAGGGCAGCTCTCTGGAGAGCTGCTGTTCTGCCGATGGCCTGTCCGAGGCATCGGGCCTCCCCTCAGACCTCAGCCCCACAGCCCTGCGCTGACAAGATCTGGAAAGGAAATGCAAAATTTAGGCCAATTTCTCAATGTCTCTTTAAAGGCCCAGTACTGCTCTAACTAGAAGATTAGCAGATTGAACTGATACGGTAACAAATACCCCTGGCTATGGAGCAGCTACTGAGATAGGGAAGAAGAAACTGAGGCACCAGCCAAGAGACGGCAGTGAGCAGTAGCTGTCCCTGCAGTAGATAAACCAGGGTCCAGGATGATTTCATCTGCCTCTCTGGCTCCAGTAGCTGATTGCAGTCTAACATTGAGCTTTGTTCTCCAAATCTCAACAATTTATCTTCAGAGATAGTGCTGGCACCAAGGGCCGGGAGAGGGTTGCACGCAGACTGCCTTGTCCACAAGGACGAAAGAAAAGAAAGACACCGACTAAAGCACGGTCACGTTTGGAAAAATTTCTATGTATCAATGGGTTTCTCCCTATCAACGGAAGAAAACTGATTCCCTATGGAAAAGTCTAGTGGCGGTGAATGTGGGACAAAGCAAGTTGCTGAGGTCCCTCTGGTCAGTTGTAGCAGATTCTTCAGCCTTTACATACCTGCTTCCCTCTTGTGTATACAAGAAGTGCAGAATTCTGCATCCACACAAGGGAATCATCTGCCATCAAGCAGAGTTTCAGCTGAACCCAACATTTGCTTCGTTTGGTGACATCTGCGTATATTGTTTTATAATAAGCAATATTATAACCATATCATGTGCTTTAGAGTTGTGGAGATGAATTTAAAAACATTTCCTGCTGCATTCTGGGGGTAAGAGAAGCCAAGAAAACTTTCAGTCCGGATGACTGCCTCTCTTCCAGAAAAAGATAGAATACCTCCACAGACATTTAATTACAATGATTTCACTGCAAAAGATGCATTTTCATTTTAAACAATTGTTCAGAATGATTCTGAATAAAGCCATCACAAACACCTCCACAGCTTACTGCCATATTATATATAATGAAGATACACTCTCACATATATGTTTGTACATGCACAAACTTCGATCTATACTCACATATTGTGGTCAAAGTCCTGCAAATAAGTATAGCTTTGCGGAAGCTTATGTCTGCCTAGGTCAGAATTATAAAGGCAAAGATCCACATTTATAGGACTCCTTTTTCTGTACGTGCAAAGATTCCAGGCTCCCTGAATTTGCAACTCCCTCACTAACTTGCACATCTAATGCAAACCAATTAAAGGAAAAAAGAGGTAACATCAGAAGAATCTGAATGATGTGGAAAGTACCTGGCACATGAGGAACGTTCTGCTCCCCAGGTCCCTCTGCACCAGTCCCTGCTCCCAAGGGGGAAAGCAGCCGGCATCCCGGTGCAGAAGGAAGCAAAGCCAGAGCAAGAGGAAGGGCAGCTGCAGGGTGTGTGCTCCGTCAGCAAGAGGTAAGGACAAGTCCACATGATAAATATGATCAGCCTCCCGGGAAATCACCGCCCTTCTCACTTGGGATGTTTCTCAGGCACTAAGTTGTTTTGCTTTTTACTTCTCTGACCCCTGAATTTGGGATTCATTACAAGGTAGAAAGCTGTGAAGCACTTGTTAGAGCAGCAGCGATGAACCTCCCGTGACACACCACAAACTTTGGGGTTTCCTCTGAGGAAGGTGAGCTTGATTATATCCAGCCTAAAGCCGAGGAATTATACCAAGTAAACCACAGAGCCCGGAAGGCTGCCTTTGGATTCAGCTATGAAGATCATTGTTCCTTTTCAATCTTTTTTTCCTGCTCTTGCACAAAATCCATCACTTCATAACACACCCCTCCGCCTCTGCAAATCCTTCAGACCCAGCTTTACCCCCTGCTCCCATCTCTCTTCCTGCTCCATTTCAATCTCTAACCTGCTACAATCCCACTCCATGATCGCATGCAAAGACCTCCACTCCTTCCCACTCCATCACCTTCCAGACTATTCACTTTGATGGGGCTGAACTGGGCAAAGCAGATTCCCAGCTTCCTGCTCCTGCAAACAGGAGCTCACTGGCTGCTCCTGCACGAGCCAGCTGCCACCTCCGCTCCCACCCACTGCAGATGCTCCTTTCCCTGAGTTCATCCCTGTTCCTCAGATCCCACACGCTTCCAGCAGCTCTAACACGTGATCCGTGACTCACGGGTCATGGCAGCAGCTAAGCTGCTTTCCCAAACCCAAATCCAAAGCATCTGACCCAGCCCCCTGCGGAGCACAGACAAAATACACCTTAGTAAACCACCCAGCCGCTGTTTGTGCAGGTTCTTTCTCCCTTGCTGCTTCACAACACAGCAGGAATTTTAGAGATTTTGAGCGCTATGGACATGCCTCTGTAGTCGGACTCTATGCGACTGCTCCGGGTCTGCAGCCACGCATATTCCTGCCTTGGCACGATCAACTTCTTCTGGTATCCCACGGGAAAATAAAGCAGTATGCGGAACAAATTGATAGTAATAATAGTAGGAGCTAAAATATACAAATTATCTTGTTACTGACATTAGAACTGAAGACAGAGCGACTTGCAGCTGGCACTAAGACTGGATATTGGAGTACTCATCATGCACAGCTGTATTAGTGCACATGTGAGACCGAGGAAGACGCTGGCGTGGGAGCCTCCGTCATCACTCGGGGAACAGCTGCGTCTGCAGAGCGGCTTTCGGTGCAGCCCTGTCCCAGTGTGCAGGAACACATGCCAAAGCAACGGGAATTCCTCAGCAATTGAGATACGTTTAACTGTGGGAATACCAACAGTTAAAAAGATGCACTTTGGAATCATTAGTTCATCCATAAACACAGGGGACCTAATTTTTTTCTCAACTAGTGATACAAAATGTCACACTGGAATCAGAGCAATCACAACGCAAGGCAAAATCAGAACCAGGTTTGTACTACCTGAGAATAGGCAGGCACATCTGCTGAGCTGCCTTCTTTTCTTTTGCCTCAAGATTTATGGCAGTGCCCTTAGTTACAGCAGGAGGTACCGCAAGCAAGCGCTTCTGTGGGCAGTAAATGATACCCTGCAGCAAGGGCTGCAGCACTCAGGCTGCTGTGTCGGTGCTTCCCCAAATCACTGTTCTCAACACACTGCTGAACACAAGCAAAAGGCTCGTGCGCCTTTACAGTGTATGTTTTAGTGTGTGTAAACGTAATTTTAAATAAAATCATTCCTTGCTTATTGTTTTTATTTTTTTTTTTACATCATCTGTTGCACATTCTCCATTCTAGCAAAGCAGAATTCCTTTTAAGGAGCCAGAACTCATCAAACTCCATCTCCAGGTTCAGCTCGCATGCGAGGTATCTTGCATGCAGATAAAGAGCTGGATTAAAATAGTATTAGAGGTTGCAAAGCACAGCTCCCGTTGTCAGTTCTGACAATATCTAATTTGTAAGTGCTTGACTATGCATTCAATGTTCTTTTAATAGACATCCTTGAATATTTTCTCGGGTTTTAAGGAAAAAGAAAAAAAGACGATAGAAAAATCAAATTCCAGGACTGGAGCTAAGCACACATCTACAGAGATTTGCACAATGGCCCATACCCTGCCAAATTTTAATGGGCTATTAAAAGCGCATCCCCAACACAAAGGCAAAGCTGCATTTTCAAGCCCCCAACAACTTTTTCCTTTAATAACTTTTTCCATGAAGACCAAACAGACATGCGTAAGCATGACAGTATTTTCCTTAAGTCTTTGTGATAAATAGTTTATCTTCTGCTTTATCAACAAAACCAGTCGGAAGCAGATGCAAAGCATCCTTGAATCTAGATTTATAAAACTTAGAAAATATCATCAAATACAAAGTCATTGAGAGCCGGGTCTTAAAGAGGGAGGTTCTGGACAATGTTATTAACAACTAACGCTGTTGGATCCGATTATTTTGATACAATGACGCAGATCCTCCAAGCCAAACACTACAAAAGGAAAGGAGAATATACATCTTTGCTGAACTATTTATGAAAAGAGTCAGAGACCAAACTGAGAAGTAACTTGTTCCTACTCCTCCCATGTCTTGCAGCTGCAAGGATAGGGACAGAGCATCCAGCCACCTTCCTTCCACTTCCGTTCGCAGCCCTCCTCTCTGGGGAGGGCATGCAGAAAGCTATAAGCTTAAATTGATACAGCTAGGAGCACAGATCAGTGGCATTTCTTTTTTCCTGAAGTTTGTCCATTCTTAAATCACGGACATCCAAGTGCAAGAGTCCCGAAGGTAACTGCAATATCCCACGGGAGGGCTGTGACCTGAGCTGCAGGCTCCATCGAGGGAGCACAGCAGGTTTTGAAGGAAAATTTCCCACCTCACTTTCCACCCTCCCTCTTCCAATTTAGTTAGGGTCAAAAAGAGTAATGACTAATGAAGAAAATTCCTATTAGGCTTATCTCAGTCCAGTGGGATCTCTAAATCCGCTATCAGTATTCAGAATGAAAAATAAGATAAGGCCGCACACTTGTTTAGGCTGGATTACAACATCCTCTGATAGACATGCACCGAACTGCTGGAATTCACCTCTAGGAGTCCTGCCTTTTACCAGGAGTCTTCTGGTTCCCCAACTGGGTCGAGTGTCTCTGCAGCCTCCTGGAGAGGCCGGAGCAGCTCCTTTTCCAGCAGCCTTCAGTGACTTTGGCACAATCTGCGTTTCAGCCACCGCTTGGTGCCCCTCCTGTTCACCTGAGAAACACCAACTGTCCGGTCACATGAGCTTTATAGTAATATCTATATTCCAGGAAAAGCTCTTGTGCAGATGCAGGAAAAACAGCCTAAAAGCTGCACATGCCCTGCGTGGACACTGCCACCAGCAAGGAGACTTTTTCCCCTTCCTCCCTTTTGTGTCCCCCTGCTCACACTGATCAGGTACATGGTGCCTTCTTCACACCATGGGAACCAAACCCTATTTTTAGATTGCTGTTTTAGGCTTCTTTACATCAGACTTGAATAACCGGTTGCCAACAGGCAGCATCTAATCAAATGGGAAGTGANCGTGGCCCTCTACTCACACTGATCAGGTACATGGCACCTTCTTCATGCCATGGGAACCAAACCCTATTTTTAGACTGCTGTTTTAGCTTCTTTACATCAGACTTGAATAACCAGTTGCCAATAGGCAGCATCTAATCAAATGGGAAGTGAAAATAAAAAAATACTTTAAAAGTAACATCCCTAAATGATTTAAAAATCTCTGCAGGATTGATTTGCATGGGATTTACTCACACAGAAAAACAAAAAGGAAAGGATGATAGGAACATATAAAGTCCTGAAGCTCTCAATTTCATCACCTAGTAAATAAATTTTTACCAGACAGCAGAAAGCCCCAGAAGACATGGAAAAACTACAGACCAGCCACAGCAAATTCCACAGGAGACTTCTCCAGGTCTCCTGCTAGTGCCAGGAAACAACACAGAGCTTATTCACCTTCTTCAGAGGATTCATCCCTTGCCTAGGAAACATCATCCAATATAAAGTCACTGTGTTAACCTGAGCCACCGCAGAGTGAAAGGGCTCACGGAGGAGCAATTTTTCATCTGGGTACAGGCAGATTGCAACAAAGCAAGAGGGGAGATGTTGCTGTTTGCAAGGGGAAAAAGAAATTGCGTGCTGTGCACGAACGTACCAGCTCCGGTTGCTGCTGCAGGCAGGACATCAGCCACCAAGGGCCAATAGGCTGATCCCCTGTGACAAATCCCATATCCCTGTGTAGTTAACCATATAATTAAAGCCTGCTGCTGCTGCATATACTAATTACGTGGGCAGTGTTTATTTCAGGAGCCAGCAGCCCCTTGAGCAACAACACTGGGTGACTGCAGCAGTCGGGCAGCAAGTGCCTGGAGCTGGCAGCTCACGGGGGGGACAGGAACACACACCACCCCACGGGGTGACATAACTGCTCTTCCTATGCACCCGCTGCTCTTCTCGTGTATTAGCCTCCAGCTGTAACTGCCCGGTAGAGCTCCAGCTGCCCCAAAGCTGCACGGGCACCGCAGGCTCTGGCGGCCGCTGGGTGCCGCAGAGCCACAGACGCTTGTCACCCCGGCCTCGCTGGCGCTAACCCGCACCCTTGCGAGGCCCTCGGGAAGTGAATGGCTGCAATCAGCACAGCGACTCTCGCCTGAAGAGACAGCGTTAGATTCATCAGCCGTTTCCCTGCCACGGCACGCTCCCCGCGCGGGATAACGAGCCCCGCAGCTGCTGCTCCTGTGCTCTGGATAACATTTGAATCCTCGAGGCTTGCGACTGTCCTGGAGGCAGCGAGATGCCTGCAGGGACGCGGCACCCAGCCCCTCTGCTCACGGATTCTTCCTGTGGGTTTGTACTGAGGCTTGGCCATGAGTTTTCCCAATTACCGTTGCAGAAACTAGCAGCTGGCATGAGGAGAGAGAGGCAGCACTGCTCTGTAAGGGTTGCTTGGCTTAAAGAAGCACTAAGGATCATTATTATTTTATTCTTATTTCTTTTAAAATAGCAACTTTTGGGATTCTGTCAGGGAAATTATTTCGAATTCTATCTTACCCAGGCACTTCCTATGCCATTTGCTTCTTTTTGGATCATCATGGGTATTACAAAATTGTGTTATTTATACTTCTGTTCATTTTCACGTTCCCAAGATATGCTAATAGCTGAGCTATAAGTGCTGCAGTGAAATGTTAATTGAGCGTTCCCAGCACCTCTCCTCACTCCTCCACTCTCCGCTGACAAACGTCTCCTGCAGCTGACTCCGGAAAACCTGCCCTTCCCAGCACGGCAGCGAGACCCTGTGCCGAGCTACGGCGAACACGCGGATCCAAACGGGAGCTTGAGAGGAACTTCAGGCATTCGCATAAAGCCACAAGCTGCTGATTTAAAGAGCTGATGTTGGCTAGGGCATAAATAGAATCAAAACATTTTTAATCTATGATTTTTTTGCAAGATTTAGGGATGAGTGATACCAGTCCAAGCTCTGCAAAATCACCAGCCACAGAAGAACATCAATGTGATGAGTGAAGCTCAGAGCCCTTGGGACAAATCCAGCCTCACATTAGTCCAGTAGGAAAGATCCAGCTCTATCCACCAAACTGCAAGGGAGGTTTTATTCCTAGAAAACATGATTAGGGAGGATCCACCTGTGCGTAACCTGCACTCCCTCCTCCTCTTCTGCCTGATGCTCTTTAACAGGCAGCATCACTCACGCACAGTTACTTCTCCTCTTTCTGCCTTGCACCATAATATCACAATTATTTAACCACAGGTGATTTGATATTGAGCTTAATCTCTAAACATAAAAGCAACTACTGTATATATTATATAGTTATATGTTATTATTGTATATATAATATAGTTAATAATCTGCAGGAAAAAAAGCCCTAACACAGATAGGATGGTTAAGTGCCCCATTCCCAAACTAACTCAGTTTGTTAAGTCAACTGAGCAGTGCTGGGTTTGCTGCCTGCACCATGCCTACAGATGACATTTGTCGCTGTGAGGCACAATAAATCTAAAGTGCATTCTTGAGGTGAAATACATGAGAAAAGAGTTATGGACCTGAAATGACAAAAGATGGACTATGCCAAGCACATGAGATTCTCACACCAGGACTATCCCCTTAACTTCCATGAAGACAGGTTGGATTTACTCAGTGGCAATCGACCCAAACGAGGCTGGCAGATCCCATCCAAGCGAGCTCTTCGTTTCAAGGCTCACTGGCTGCTCCAGCCCGACCCTGCACACAGGGAAATGCGGCCAGGCCAAGCCAGGGCACCCGTCGAGGCCCAGCACAGCCTCAGAACCAGCCTGGGTAATCTCCTTTATGCCTCGGCCAGCTCCTTATAAAAAAATAGTCAATGAGGAAAGCAGCTTTAAAGTAACTTAGTGATGATATGGGAGCCGTGGATCAGCACATCCATATTGCCCAGCTCACTGGTTAAATACATATAAAACCTATGAGGATCAGCACAAACAAATAGGACATCAAATCCTTCTGTTCCCTATGGACAAAAATCATGCCCAAAGATGCACTATACAGAGGCGAGCATGCCAGGACAGATCAAAAACACATATGGGAATTAAAAACTTCCTACTAAATGTCACATTCTTCTATCACAAAGAAAACTGTCAAGGTTGAAACCTAAACAAAACACCTTTATTTGCAATGAGTTTCCTCGCCTTTTCCCCTACAACCTCCTTGACTCCTTGAAAGCTGGTGGCTAAAAGTCCACCAGCACTCNAACCTATGACGATCAGCATAAATAGGACACCAAATCCTTCTGTTCCCTATGGACAAACTCATGCCCAGAGATGCACCCTATCCAGAGGTGAGCATGCCAGGACAGATCAAAAATACATATGGGAATTAAAAACTTCCTACTAAATGTCACATTCTTCTATCACAAAGAAAACTGTCAAGGTTGAAACCTAAACAAAACACCTTTATTTGCAATGAGTTTCCTCGCCTTTTCCCCTACAACCTCCTTGACTCCTTGAAAGCTGGTGGCTCAAAGTCCACCAGCACTCACTGCTTCAGGTTTGCACTCATTGGCTTTCACAATCACTTACATTTTGTTACTTTTTGTAAGAAAAAAAAAGTTTTATATAAACCATAATGACCTCTCATGAAGGATCTAAAGTAAAAATGTAAATGATATTATTCCTTGTCAGCAGACCGGTGACCCACTAAGGTGAACTTAGCTCGTGGTGTTGGTCCAGTATCTATCAGAGCGGTGCCCACCTTACCATTAATGCTGATCTGCGACCTGAGGGGCAGCACAAGCAAAGAGGCCAAGGACTGAACGGGCTGTGCAAATTGAGTCAAATATTTCTCATTTCTCCCTGAGCCAAAGCAGACGGTCTGGGTGCCGCTCCAGGAATGTTTTGTTATTCCTCGGCAGAGGCAGACGCGCAGGCAGTGCCCTGACAGGTCTCCACAGACGGCGACAGATGATTTCATAGGCAATGAAGTTTTAAATCAAACAAATAATAATAAAAAAAGAAAATACAAAGAGAGCAGATTGCCTCTGACGCGACCGAAGACTTCCTTTGAGGATGCTCCAGGATAGAGAATTGATTTTAAAGTTTCCCTTTTCACGCCACACGCAGTATTTGAATCAAACATGAGCATGCATAAAGATCCTTCTCCTTGGAAGACAGATTTAGACTCTGAGTTTTTGGTAACGAGATGTGCAAAACACTAAAATATTTATCAGACTCTTTGGGCCAAGCACCTAGGCGCAGGCTTTGCACAATTTTTACATCTCTGGTGGCAGAGTCCATGAACTCTTAGTGCATCTAAAAGATCAGCTCCTCGGAGACTGGACTCCTTCCATTAACCCAACAGGGGAGATTTTACCTGTCCTCACTGCAGGATTCGCTGTGAAGGCAGCTATTAGGAAGCCAACGCCACCAATGACTTCTCTATCCTTGTCAGCTTGAAGCAGCAAGGTCGACTTCGGACTGTCAAGCTGCACAAGCAACAACTTCCTACCTGCCACCTCTCCATGTCCCAACTTTACGAGAAACAAAACCTCAAATGGGGACCCCAGGCTGCACCACAGGCAGTCAAAAGCGACCACGCTCAGTACGGCCCCAACAAGGCGAGGCGATGCTTGTCACATCACCGAAGGAAAACCACGTGATCTTGGTTGGCATCTAAAGATCTGCCTCCCGACTGAACAGCACAAAGGCAGCCAAGCAAACAAACAAACAAACAAAAGCCTTGCAATGTGTGTCAGGATCCAGCCCCCGGAGCCAGCCTGGAGCACCTCAGAGAAAGCGGTGCCATCGGTACCGCTGCTCACGCTGAAGGATCGGCAGCGGCTCCACGGGAGGAAGGGGCAGGGAGAGCCGACCGGCTGCACTCGAGGAAGATGCTTTGATCCAAGACAGAAGGAAAAAAAGAAAATTAAGAGTCCTCCAGACTGTGCCAGTATGGTTTATTTATCAAGGCAGAACCTGTTAGGACTGTACTGGCTGCTTTGAAGTTCCTCAGCCCATGCCGATCATTTATTTATGATCCCGTAACCGAGTTGTGTCAGAGAGCTGGATCTGGCGATGACAGGACGACGAACACGACTATGTCTCACCCTGCCAGTGCTCCAGGATCCCAACAGCTGTTTATGCTCCGGCCTTTCCTCCTTCTAATCCCTCCCCGCCAGGTATTTCGCTTTTCTCGCAAGCACTTATATCTTATGTCCCAACATCTGTTCTCTTTCTTGCTGAGGATATATTTACCAAATGTAAGTCTGTTATTAATAATCTAATCCTCCCAATTATGAATGGGGTAATTTTTCACAGCAGTATACAACTCTTTTTTCCTCACAACACACTTTAAATACAGTCCTCTTATTTCTCCTAATCTTCCCAATCCTCCTCCCAGGTTCTGTAATCTGCCCTGGTTGCTTCTCCTCCTTTCGTCTTTTACAATGTTTGAAAAATCTAAGCACAGGAAATAAATACTCAGATGTAAAAGCCATAGTTACCTCTTTCTTATTTCTACTCTTTCACCAAAGTCTATGCTTAATATTACCAACGATTACCAAAGGCCAATTTCTTTTAATTTTTATTCTGTCCCTCACTATATGCTATCCACTAAGTTGTGCAGTTCTCTGAGTAATTTCCATACACAGTCACTGGCACATGCACAGACCTGGGCATTTCAAGTCTGAAACCACAGGACCATTTTCTCTTGAGCAGTTTTATGATCATTGATAGGACATAAGCTAAAACACCTGCGTTCTAACCAGACCCACAATATTAGCTTTTTTTAATGAGGTTCTGCCCACAGTGAGCAGCTCTGAAACCCAGGAAGGTTTCTGCTCTGCTCGAGTCCTAGTTCGAGGGTACAGCACCACCAGGACACACTGGATGCCACACTAGCAAGGGGTGCTGAACATCTTAAGTGCGGCACTTTTAACCGTGTCTTACTCAGTCTTCAAGGTCCACATCAGCTGCCAAATGCAATTTCTTCCGGGCTTTGAAGTACTCGTATCCCAACTTCAAAAACCTCTCTGCCACACTCCCTCACTGTCAAACCCTGGCCCAAAACGAACACCACTAACACGGCCCTCCCTTCTCTCTTCCAAAGGCAGCAGCCTGCTACCATGCAGTTTTAGCTATGCCCACTACAACCTCATATAATAGATTTTAAAGCACTTCAAGCTCTTTCTATTTTTTTTTTTTGACAGAACTACAGTTACCATATAACATTTCAACACCTAGGGACTTTTCTAATTCAGCCTTCATTACAAAATAAACCCATCTTCAGTCTACCTTTCTGCATACAGAAAAACCTTCCAGAATGTAGAAGCTTGTTCTCTGCTCAGCCAGTGTAAGAGCTTATTTGAAAATAAGCTTTGAAGCTATGTCTAAAACCCAGCATACAGTTTGAGCTTGAGATGTTCTGCACGTTCCAGAAGGTAACCTCAAACCCGCCCTGCTCTGGGCACCCTAAATCTCATTTTGAGAGTTGGCTCTCCAGTATTCATCATCATCTGCTTTTGTTGCTTATCTGTGGCACTAGATACGCATCCATATGAGACTATTTTGAACCCTCGGGATGACATCCCACTGCTTATTTCCACAGTCTAGAGGAGTCCACCCAACCCTGCCTTGCTCCCCCAGCTCATGAGAAGCTCTAGGCCACGTCTGAACACAAATTGAGCAACTGTTTCCACTGCTTGTTGCACAGAGCACTCAAAAAATCGCTCTGCTCTCTGGGGCAGTTGTGCAAAGTGGAAATGGTGATGAACCAGAATTCAGTTATGTAATGAGAAATTACTTTAATTAGCCAGCTAATTGACTCCTCAATTGCAATAAGTAAAATCACATGTTTTTACAAGGCACAATAATTTTTTTCGAGAGGACTCTCAGGAATCAGCTCTGCATCTTGCTTTTTCCCTGATTAAAACTAGAAAAAGATCTAAGAGTTTGAATGTGCTGCTGGAGGAGCACACATTTGAATACTGCATTTTAGAGCAGGCCAGAAAAGAAAAAAAAAGAGAGAGAGAGAAAAAAAATTAGAAGTGGGTAGATCTGAAAGGAGTCACATTATCATAATGAAGCCTTTTTCTGCTCCTGCAAAGAAGTCTAATCTGAAGCAGGAGGAAGTGCAAATCAACCAAGCAGCCTTAATATTTCTGTCTTTTGATTGCTGTCCAGTGTCCCCCCTCAGAAGGGCAGGCAGACCTTTCAACCCAGGTGAGATCCAAGACACATGAAATAAGATTAAGAGATCTGCTCAAATCTCTCCGAATGCCTAGCAGATCTGCTAGGGACCCAAGTCAGAGCCAGTGAAGCAAGGCTGTAGCTCCAGACACCTCGAAGGTGAGGCAGTCTAGGGCACTTCTGCAGCAAACACAACCCAGAACCTAATCTGGGATCAAACCAGGATATTGCAGGTCAAACCCAGAAGCAACTGCAGGACTTTGCCACAGAAAGCCAGCTACAGATTACATCAGTTTGGTTTTGGCAACCCACTTTGCCAAAATTCCACCTGAAACCAGGAAAAGCGAACACAACAGACAGATTTTGAGGTCCTCCATGTCCCCTCTCCTCCTATTCTTCCCCAGAAAACATCTGAAAAGGCCCCTGGTGTCTCCATGAGCACATCTTACCCAGAGCAATGCCTCTGCAGGGCTACCCTCCATTCTTGGCTTGGCCAGCCTTGAGGGACAGATTCCCCCTTGCCCAGGAGAACATTGGACACGGCTCCAAGCTGGCCAGGCTCCTCAGCAGCCACCCTCGGGAAGCCTCACTCCTCCCATGGAGCTAACGACCTTCCACCTGGGAAGCAGCATTGGGTCTCACACAACTCACCTGCAGCCCTTCCCCAGCTGCTGTGTTTTAGGAGATCACTACTGAGCAGCAAATAAAGCCATAACCGAGCAGGGCCAATGTGCAGCAGGAGGGCTGGGGAGTTTCCTGGCATTTTAACCATCTGTTTATCAGCAAGGCAGGGGAAAGCTGGGGGAATGCTGAGCAGCCGGGCAGGCTGCCCTGGATGAGAGCTGGCTGAGGGTGTTTCAGCACCGGAGAAAACGTCTCACCTTAGTGAAAAGGGAGGGAAGAGAGAATCAGTGCTGCGATATCCTCACTGGAGTTCAGGCAGGACGTGAGCAGGAATCACAAATATCACTGATAAATAAACTCGTTAGGTAGGAATCCTTAGATACAATCAACAGGGAACATCTGTGTGTTTGATTAGGGCTGACATTTCAAACTAAAGCCAAACAGTGTGAAATAACACCAAATCAGCAGCAGCATAGCAAGCAAGTCCCTGATTTTGCTGCAGATCGGCCAGCAGTCATTTTGGACAGTTCTGCACCTTAAGTATCATCAAAAAAGTATCATCAAAGCTTTGCAGGAGCTGAGGCCAGAGCCTGCAAAAGGCAATGCGCTTTTGTGAGGAACCAGGCAAACAGCTCCCAAAATAGGGGTCAGGGTCCCACAGGGGATCACAAGTCAGAGGAAAATTCATCCGCAGAAAATGAGTTCAGCAACAAAAAACAGGGACACGAGCAGGAAAGTTTGAGAGTCACTTTCACTGCAAAAACTAACATCATAGCTCAGCTGAAAAAGCAAGAGCTGTCAGCTTTGAAACATAATTTGCTGGGGAAAAATAGAAAAATAGAAAACTGGCTTTAACCCTAGACGTTGGATTTTAAATAAAGCAGCCAAACTGGAAGAGCACATTTTTAAATGGATACAAGCTGGCACAGCAAATCAGTATGTACAAGACCTGCAAGGAGAGACTAGCCAGACCTTGGAAACAGAAGTGCCCAGGAACAACCTGATTCCTTCTTCGCGCCGCAAGCCTGCGGACCCTGATGCATTTGGCTGACATTGGAGAACAAGCAATTTGGCTTTCCTGGGAAGAATCTGTTCCAAAACACCCAAGATATTTTATATAGCACTGAACTGTGTAAAATAGGCTTAATTCCAGCTTTCTGTTAAAATTTGTGGCAGTTTTTAGATATTTTTTACTTTGTACTTCATGGCTTTCTTTTGTTTGACAACGAGAACAGAGAATTTATATGACAGAATTACAGTCTGTAGGTTTTCTTTAACTGAGAACANCTGGGAAGATAGCAAGATATATCTTCCCAGGAAAGCCCAGGAAAATATCTTCCTGGCAAGATATTTTATATAGCACTGAACTGTGTAAAATAGGCTTAATTCCAGCTTTCTGTTAAAATTTGTGGCAGTTTTTAGATATTTTTTACTTTGTATTTCATGGCTTTCTTTTGTTTGACAACGAGAACAGAGAATTTATATGACAGAATTACAGTCTGTAGGTTTTCTTTAACTGAGAACATGCTGTCAGGACCAATTCTGCACTAACAGAGAGATGGGAAAATCTTTTCCATCTACAAACCCCTTCCACCTGTAAGCCCCTTAACCTTTAAAACACCAGATGCTCAAGGATGGAACACAAAAGCCTTGAGAAAGGATACAGATTTTGTACAAGTCAGAGAGAGGAATGAATCCCATGCCTAAGGAAGGCTGCACGGGGATTTAAAATAGGCAAAAATAATTTACTCATGAGATGTCTGGCCTGAAACTTTGACCTGAATTTGGTCACTGGTCTCATTTGTTCAAATTGGGAGCTAGCAGTTTGGTGCAGGATTGAAGGATGTGAAGCCTAAGAGGATTCAAACTACAATTTGTGTCGGGTGATGTACAGAAAGCGCTGTGCCAAAAATGCAGAGCGTGCGATGTTGCTTATGCTAAAATCCACTAGAGCATCTCTGCAAGAGGAAGAGCTTTTCCAACAACCTCCACAACCCGGAGTAGCAAAGCCTCCAAAACAGCTGGGACTCACCAGGTGACAGGCAACAGATTAACAACGCACTTACAGCACGAGAGGAGCAATAAAGAATTGAAAAAACGTCTGAAGAACCTCACACATTTGCCAGATTTCTTCTGCAATAAAGCAACACATGTATCAAATCAAGCCGTAACTTGCAATAAAACAACCCTGGCACCTTTGCAAAAGAAAACCTACTGGAAGACAGGGGCATTCCCAGCTCCGTAGCACAGCCAGGTTGACACCCGTGACACTACTTTAAGGAATCCACACCCACTGGCCGTGGGACAAGCCCCGGCCGGGGCTCCACACGAGCATCCCTGCTGCCCGCGGCACCCGGGAGGAAAGAGCTGGTGCCCAGTGTCCCAAAAAGCATTGCCGAGGGAGGGCCCCTCCGGAGTCCACTGAGCCGCTGTTCCTTGCCCTGCTTTTTGCTCTTTCAGATTTGAACGCTCAAGTAGATTTCCATGAGAAAGTGCGCTCCAGAAGCGGCAAACTGAACGCGAGTGCGGGGCTGGGCGGTGCAGGGACCCAGCATCACAGTTGTGCTGATCCTCTGAATCGGGACCCTAAGAAAATTAAATTTAAAAAAATGCTGAAATGTGCAGCTTGCATGTCCTCCCCTGCCCATCAAAACCTTTCCTCCAGAATGTATTCCCAATGCACAGACAACTGCTCCTCAAACCAGCTTGCCTCTTTGCGGTTTTTGACAGCTAGAAGAGCACATATTTGTTCAAGATGTTTTCCTATATAACAAAGCCTCAGCAGTATGGAAACTGCAAGGATTTCCCTCCTGCCCAGTTGTAATGCAGGCATCTTTCCTGCCTCAGGCCTTACCAGGCACAGTTTAGGAACGGATTCAGCACATTTGCAGTATTTGTGAACTCCCTGGCATCATCAACTCACTATCTCCAAAGCTGGGGGCTTCCTACAAGTAACCTGGACACTGATGTTACCACCTGCTGCTATTTTAATGAAAATATCAGAGGTAGCACAGGCATTTTTCACAGGTGGCTTAGGAAAAAACGTGATATGAGATAAGGCATATCAGTATTACACGCTTCACCTTACAAAGAACTTCCAGCCAGACTACAAAATTAGCCTCTTGCAGACACCAGCGGTCCCGCCACCGACAAGAGAGCGGGCAGGAGACGGTGGCTGCGAATAGAGGGGCTGAAGGCACAGGACAGGTCAGGACGAGTGGGCTGCTCTGGGTTGCAGTGGAGCTCATCCAGCAACCAACAGCAGCCTCCAGCCCCTGTTTGTCCCCAGCATTTTCATTTCTGTGGTGGCAGTGACATTTCCTTTAAGAGTAATAAATAGAACTGTATCTTCCACCTTTGTATGGGACCATTTGCTAATTCTTACAGCCCCTCTTCCTCCTCTCGCTGCTGCAAGCACAATCCTCCAGTGTTTCTGCTGCCATATAGTACACATTGAATTATCTATACTGTATATTTTTAAAAAACAAAATAAAAAATAAACCTTAAGAGAAAATTAACTAGCTTGAGGGGTCAAGCATCCCAAGGAGCTGTACGATCTTAATTCTCTCCTGTCTTGTGCCAAACATATTTGGTAAGAAACATGGGGATTTCATGCAGTGAATCAGGATTTGAACACCACAACCTCAAAACATAGCACATAACAACAAGGAGCAATCGCAGGGATACAGGCGTGCTTGTTCCCATGGCAGTAACCCAGGCTCAGCATTTCAGAAACATCCTGCCAGTCTTATGAAACAGCCTGACAAAAGAAAAGTACACTTCTTAAACAGGTTTTTAACCTCAGCGAAACTTGAATATTTATACATGAAGTTTCTTGGCTTGCAGGCTTTCTTCCTGGAGCTCAAATGCCTACCAGAGGCAGACGAAGGGGGAATGGTCTGAGCATGCACCCCGCAAAATAACAGAGTCCTCTAAATGGAACTGAAACACATCAGACATTGGGGAAAGAGGAACTACAGCGGGGTTTCCCCACAGACGACTTCCTCCTCCAGAAGCCACATCGCATTTTCTTCTCTGCTCTTAGAGCTGAGTATTGGGCAGCTCTTGGGGCTGCAGCCCAAGACCTGCTGCAACAGGCGACCCAAAGCCACGGGGTGGGTTTCACAGGGTCAGAGCCACTGTCACCAGCTCTGCAAACTCCTCCCAGGAAATCCCACGTCCGGGCTGCGCCTGACAATGCACCTGACCCGATCCAAGAAAAGCAACAACAAGCAGGTTCCTTTGGCTTTCAGCAGCTAGTTTCATACTCCCAGGAGTTTTTTCAAATTTGGGGCAGGAGTTTACTACTAGAGACTTCAAAGAGAGTTAACACTTAAATAACTACCCATTGTATCCCACACCCTTGCTAAAGGCGGCTCTGTGCTCACTTCTCTTTTCCTCCTTCATCTTTTAATTTGGCTTCCAGTTGCCACAAGTTGTACCAAAAACACTGTACCACCAAGGCAAATTTCTTATTTTTCAAAGAATTTAGTACTATGCTCTATTCATCCCCTGCTCGTCAACACAAAATACCCTCTGCCCTTTCCCCAGCTTCTGTCGGGTTGTGTCTGTCTCCTCAGATTTCTTTCTGGCTGCAAAAACCGTCTCCCGATGCAGCCAACTTCCATTCACTCCATCTGTCAGCAACCCAATCTGATGGAGTCCGTGAACTGAAACCAAGGTGTCCTCTGCACCCAGATGCACCTCGTGGCCTTTCACACCACTCTTCCAAAACCACCATTATCACATTCCTGTCAAGCAGATCCAGCTGAAATGGTCTAACCCCAGCTTGTCTCCCAGGGATGCCCAGGAAGCTGCTGTTAGCCCCAGAAGTAGAAGCTGCTGAACAGGGACCTGAAATTCTCCCCGGACTTGCCAAGGCTCAGATTACCACAACGAACACGCTTACCCTCACTGAAGGGTAAACAGAATATGACAACCAGGAAAAGAAAACACCAAATGGAGAGCAGCTGTCTTATAATTCAGACCACAACGTGCTCCCCATCCTACTGCCCGTTTCTCTAAATGAACAGGAACTTCAGGCTTTATTAAAGTCACTGCGATATCTGTATGTCATAAAAGTCAGCTGAAGTCAACTCATTTCAGAAGAGTGAAAAGGATTTCAATACAGAATGTGGATTCACCCATAACCCTTCCAAAGGACCTCTCTGTTAAACAGTGCAATTGAGGTATAGCCACAAACTAGACCTTAAAAGTTTGCTGGCATCATCTGGGAGCAAATTTCTCCTCCTTTTTTTTCCTCTTTCCTCTTCCCCTAAGCCCAGGTCACCTGCTGAACTCCCTCCCCATCATCTCCCATTAAAGAAGACGTAATCTTGCTGCCAGCAAGTTTTCAATCACATGAACAAGAACAGCACAGAGGGATTCCCAGGTATCCCAAATGCAGTGGCCTCTTGAGGAGGCTGTTGCTCTTATAAGAGCTTCCTGTCACTGCCGCTTTCTCCACCTGCCGAGTGAGAAGTCAAGCAAGTCAGGGCCTGAAAGACATGCAGAATTGGGAGCAGCAGGGAAGCAAATACTCCTCTGAAGCCAAATTCAGCAGTTTCTGGCATCTTTTGAGACATTCAGTGATAACAGGCAATGAGATCCCAAGGCAAAGGATTCTTTTGCCAAGAACTAATGGCCCCTAAAAGCTAATAAACCCTATCCCCGTGGAACAAAAGAAAGACTGAAACTGAAAAATTGTACTTCTAAATATGCCAAAACGTCTGCCTTGGTAAATTTAATGTATTCTAAACCCTCTAGACCGGCTTGTCAACAGCTAGTAGCTGATCAGCGCCTTTACCTTCTTGTGATTCAGGATGGGCTTTCCAAAAAACAGGAAAGACTTCAGGATCTACAACATGTTCTGGGATCTGGAGATTCCCTGTTGCTCCCACTCCTGCTGCATCCTGCAGGGCAGCTATGACTACATCACTTTGCTGTGGTAACAGGCGATACCGTTATGTGCATGGGCTGGAGAAGACCCACTTATTTACCATAATAAATAAAACTGCTTAAGGCCCATCAAGAAGAGCTTGCAGAAAAAGCTTTTCAACCTGGAAATGTTGGATACGTGGAAAAATGGAAAGAAAACGGAAAAATGTGCAAAAAGCACTTAATAGAGCAACAGTGTATTTGCTTGCCTTCCTTTTCCTTAAATAAATAAGTAAATAAAAAAATCAGCGATCATTTTGCAGTTTTCCTTACAACTGCCCTTAGGAACACCAAATTAGTGGAAATCATGGTAAAGATAAACGCTCAGCAGAAAACACAAACTAAATGAATACAAAACAAGGAAAAGCACGTGGCTCACAATCCTGTGAAAACAGGCTGATTAGATAATTATAGCATAAAAGAAAGGAAAACATTGTTTTAAAAACACATTACAATAATTCAATTTAAGCACTTCCTAAACTGTAAAGCAGGCACTTCAAAAAAGGGTGATGGAAACAACAGAATAGTAAAATTCTGTATTTTTTAAAATTATTAAACTATAAGGCAGGGCTGATCCTGATGGCAATGCCAGCTCCTAGTGCACTCCGAGACGGAAGGAGCCGAACACCCAGGGTAGCTTCAGCGGGAGCAACAACTATCGCCCTCTCAGAGACGCTGCTCCAGGCTGGGCAGGAAAAGGAGAACTTGTTGCCTTTGAGGATTTAAAAACAATTAATGGCGGCTTCAAGCTGGAATTAAGTGAGTATATATCAATAATGGGAGTAGGAAAGACACAGAAAAAAGAAACATTATATAAATACACACACACACACATACATATATGTGCTCAGTGATATATGTTACTCGATTGAACAATGTTTATTCCACTTTTTTTTTTCCAGTTATAACTTTTTTATGGCATGATCTACTGCAGGGATTTAAAGTCCTCTCCCTTGAAGGATTTAAAGTGTCTGGCAGGGTTTTGTAGCGCTTGGGAGCGCTGGGGCTGGTGTGAGACCTCAGGGACACGGAGCAGTTATTGGCTGCACTTGGCTCCCTGCACAGACCAAGTCGTGACTCGAAACGGCCTCTCCACGAACGGCAATGCTGGCGGGTCACCTACAGAAGCTAAAGGCAGCAAATGTCATCAGGAGCCTTGGGTGCCTACATGGGCATTATTGATCTGTAAAAGGTGAATCTCACAACCTCGCCACGCAGACCTAGGGGTCACATTTAAAAAGCCTCTCTATAAAATGCCTCCAAACCCTTAGCTAAAAACATGAGCTGCTTGTAGCACTGCCAGGAAACAGCTCTGCTCCTGCTGCATTCCCAGCACTCGCTTTTCATTTAGGATTTAATCTTCAGTAAACTTAGACAATGAAAGAGGTTTCCTAAACTCAGTTTCCCCTCAACAGGCTATAAATTTGGTATACTGCTTATCATAAAAATGCCCACGACATAAGCACTGGAAATCTATTCTACATATATTGGCACATTTTGTTCATTTCCTGCTACCTCCATTAATAAAAACATTGGCACATTTTTGAAGGTACGAGAGATCTTGCCTGCATGCATCTTTTGCATCCGCAAACTGTCCCATTTTATGTTATAACTGTGAATACAACTGAGGGATACTTGCCAGTCAAAACAGATGCTCAGCTCCTATACCAGAGGACAGAGCACAAATACAGGATTGGGATTAATGTACACAAAGCCCAATCAGCCCCAATGATTTCTGAGGCTTTTCAGTGCAAATTACAGCAGACCCTGGATCAGAAATCAAGCTCCTGCATGGAAGTTCATAGGAAACGAGATATTCTGGAGGCAAAAAATCTCTCCAGCTAAACCACACCAGCCTGTGCACAAGGTAGAGTATTTTTTGCACTGACAGTCTTCTCTGCCAGGCATCCAGCCTAGGCTAGAATGAGCCACAGGTACTTGCACACCACAACGTGGGTTACACCCAAGACAAGTTTGGTAATTTGGGGGCTGCTGAGGTACATGTGGAAATGGCACAGAGCAGCTTGGGCATCGCTGCAGCGTAACGGCTCAGTCCTGCCTTGCAGACCCGGCACAACAGGACAGCAGGGGACAACATCTGCTACTCCTTCTTGTGTGACCTTTCCAGGCCTTTCGGTCAGGATAGAAGGGTTTTTTTTTCACATATTTTCTCCTTCATGCAAGCCAAGGGAACCTTTAAACAGAACTGGGTCAGATACTGGCCAAGCGCTGCAGTCACAGAAAGCCCTAAGTCATGAGCTACATGCACAGACCTCCTCGGACACCAAGGAGCGGCGAGTCTGGAATTCCTACCCCAATCCCAGGAGAATTGCTATCCAGGAGATTTCTCTCATCAGCCATCTCAACTACATCAACCAGCTACGTTAGTCTGAGGCCGATTGTTATAAAACTGGCATTTATAGAATTAAAGGATTATTACCCTTTCCTGACAAGGAGATTATTTTCCTCAGGATTTTTCAGCACATTAACTAGGTTAATCAAGGTTAACAATTATTATGTTTATTGTTATATATTTTGCCCTCAAATAGCTGAATGAGATACAAGATCCTGTGTTTTTCTCATTATACTTATTCCTGGGCAGGGAGAAGAGGGGATGTCTTTGGGCAGTGCTACAGCCATAGGCAGCATTCCTCCTTTTCCAGCACGGTGGCAGCTCAGGGATGTGAAACACTGTCTCCACAACACAATTTACAACAGGCTTCATTTTACACAGCTCAACAGTAGGCGCCTGGCTGGTGGGTTATGTTATCATCAGGATTTGAGAGCCACAGCAACAGTGAGAGCAAGTTACAGCTAAGGCCAAAGAAAAAGAAAAACTTTGGAGTCAAGCAAAAACTTGCAGCAAAAAACAAAGACTTGATTTGCAAGTGCCATAGTTGGGGAGAGCGAGTCAAGAACTAATCTACCCTACTAATTGGATTGAAAGGTTCTGCGGTGATGGATTTCAGTGGCTATATTAAAAAGGGACCTCCTCTCCAAGGCTGAGAGCCAATGTAATGACGAAAAGGCAGGAAACAAGTCCAGAAACAACATCCAAGGTTTGGAGATAGCCCTATTTTGAGATAGTAACATCCAAGTTTTGAGATAGCCCTGTCAAAATGGAAGGACAGTTGATTTCCATGAAAATCAAGCATCTCTCTCCATCTTTTTAATCTAGGGCCATTTTGTTTTTTATTACCAAAATCAGCAACTGAAAAAAAATCCAGAATATTATTCCTATCAATATAATAATAAAAGGATCAATTAAAACTCAATTACGTGATCAATCTGTTGTGTAGTGAACTGACTCTAAAAGAGAATTTCCATTTGTGCAATAAAAACAAGCCATATGGGGCACAGCGCTGGCCACCTTTCCAAATTTTGAATCTCTACAGCTTAAATAAGTCAAATTCTTTTTTATATCCTTGTCCCTCCCTCCAAAACAAACAAGCTGCAGCATTTCTCAGTTCAGCAATGGTGCAAATTCTCCAGATGGAGCTGACTTTCTGTAAGACATGGACCTCAAAATTGCAGTTTCATGGGTGCTGTACAGGAAATACCAAACTTGTCTCTGGTTACCAAAAAGTCAATTAGTCAAATTTAATGGCATTCATATTATACCTATTAAATATGAGGAAACAATTGCAGGCATCTATTACATAGCAAAAATATGTAGGGAAGGCCAAGCTTCCACACAAATGGATTAAGTTATAATATGCTAGTCATTCCCACTGTGTGCAGACGTGTCTCGAATTCCAAGCACATGGGCTGTGTTTGGAGCTCAATCCAACCAGCTCTGTACCCAAGTGTCTGAACGCAGGCAAAGGAAAAACACGGTGCTTTAGTTACAGGGATTCAGCCCTTTGGCTGCACCAACACGACAAGACTTGAGTAGCCAAGGTCTATATAGGTGTTTTTACGATATTCTCTCTTTCCTTTTTCTCTGCAAAAGGACAAGAGAACAAGCTTTGCAAGGTTAGAGAAGGCCAGAGCACATCTTAGCTCATTATGAGACAGGATAATGACCTAGCAAGAATTAAGAACAGTGACAGAAATAACTTCTCTTCATCACTTAGACTAAAAGGTTAATAATCAGGTACTTCATATCTTACCACAGAGCAGCCGCTTTAAAATTCTTACCAGGAAGAGTATGCAATACCCTTAGCACTCTAGACTTCCTCAAGGAGAAGGGAAATTTCCTTTATTTCACTACTGCTTTGTCTCTAGACTAGAGGTGATTATTGGCCAAAGGCCCAAAACTCAGTACTGCCCGTTTCAGGGATATTTAAAACACCCTCTCACCCCAGGCCCATGTTCTGCAGTTTTGGGTCCTTCTCCGACTAAAAGCAGAGATGCAGCAGCCCAGCTCATGCCACCCACCACTGCAGGAGGGGTTTTTAATTCCACGTTGAGCTGCAAGGCACCAAATGCAGATCTCCCCATGGCAAGGAAAGGGTCTCTGTGCTGCTCTATGCTGTATTTCTGATAAACATGGTTGACAGAAATTATTTCCCTGGGTTATTAGGCTGGCAAATATTCCCCCCAGTAATGATGGATCACATTTGTTTTATTTTTCACTCTTGATGGTAAAAAACCACAAAAGCTTTCCTCTGAAAACACCGCTTCAACCACAGCAGGAAAGGCTAATTATAAGCAGCCTGTCTGGGGTGGGAAGCAAGCAAGAAAGAGTTTGTCTGTGCCTATGAAAATGATGAAAAAGTGGCTGCACGCTTCACTTTCTGCCTTTTCTTCTTGTCAGGCAAACAAAGCAGAAGGGTGGGAGCAGGGACGGGAGCGTGAGCAGTGAAACGGCCTTGGAAATTCAAAGCTGGAGAGAGATTCCAGCGGATGAAAGGCAACGAGACCCCTCTGCTCCCGCTCCGCTCCACCAGATAAAGAACGTTGCCAGGCTTGGACAGGCAAAATCTGCTCCCTAAACAGGGTTCATCAGGGCATAGCAAGGCTTCAGAAACATTATTGCATTTTTAATAATTCAGGAACTTGCCCGTGTCCCTCTTGATTAACGTCTATGTAGCAATTGTCCCAGCTTCGCCAAGGTTGTCATTTTGCTGTCAAGAAATATCTGTAATTGGTTTTACCAGCTGAAATGGCTATTTCGGCTTTTCAGTGTCTTTTAAATTGAGCATCTTAATGAAGGGGCAAATTTTCTGACAGCAATGGCGAAAAATGTGCCTGAAAGAAAGTCAGGAGAGGAGAAAGCACAAGGAGAAAACAGGAAAATTAATCTGCACGCATGCAAGTGCGCATCGCACAGAAGTCTTCGAGCGCATGTACCTGCCTCCTCTGACCTGCAATCATCCATTTGCAGGGCTGTAGCCACAAGCAACAATTTCTACATCTGTTTTGGTGACTTGGGCAGGAACCAGCACCCACGCTTTCCAAAAATATTGTAGGAAAAGGAACCAACAACCTCGAACAAGAGGTTGTTGGTTCTTGTTACACATTTTTTTAATGGCTCAAAACAAACAGTGAGGATTACTCCAAACTAAAATGAGAGGGGAATGTAGTCTCTTCATTTTGCTTATCAAATCTGGTTGCCTGTTATATATCTTACTGTCTTCCACTCTGCTTTAGGAATTTATGCATCTAATTGTACCAGGACACTTTTTCCCACATCCCAGTCCATGGCAGAACTATTTGTTCCAAATTCTTCTTTGGAAAAACACTTGTTTTGGCTAAACGTGCAAAAGTAAAACAGACATCCAGGGCAAAATAACTCTAAAAACTATACTTCTACATGCTTTACCACAGGTTTCCCTTTGCCTATCACAAAAACATAATTTAGAGGACCCGAGTTCAATTTAACTCCTAAGAAATACGAAACACCTTTAACTCTAGGCCTGCTCTCCGAATTAACCTGCAGTCCAAATCCAGAGCAATTAACTGGGGCCTGGCCTCGAGGCTCCATAGAGCCCTCCCTAGAGAGCAAGTCTGCTCTCCTTAACAAACCCTCCTTTCAGAGTCAGTGCTCATGTCCTGCTGCTCACTGCAACAGAATTGTTTGGTTTATATTTAAATGAGACTATAGAGCAACTTAGTTACTCTAAATAATATTTTCCCAAGTCTGGCAGGTTATCAGCATTTCTTTTCATGGAAGCCCAAACAAAGGCAAGACTTAGAGCCTACCATGACATCAGACCTGGTTAATAAGACAGCCTGCAGGCCAGGAAGAAGGACGGACACTATCCATCTTCAGCAGTCTAGGGGGGAAAAAGGGAAGAAAACAGAGTAGTCTTTTGCATTGGCTCCTGCAGAGTCTCATCTCCCCCTGCACCATGAGGGATGTGACAAGGTCTCCGCATTCTTACGGAGGGACCTAGGAGGTCTTGGTGTCTCCCAGGAAAAGAGGATTCACGTTCTGTTGAAAACGGCACAATGAGAACAAATAGGAGCAAGCCCCAGGATAAGCAACTTCCAAACGATGCTAGTCCTTTGCATTCTCCTGGATCCTTGCAATTACTAGAGAGGAGACCATGACAACAACAGAAAGGCCATTCACTGCTGACACTGGAGACACAATGGCCAACGAGCACTTTGGATGACATAAATCACCCACTGGCTGTTTTATTAATGATCCGGCCGGAAAGCTCATACTTCACTGCAGAAGATGAAAGGGGCACAAGTAAACCAAGCTGCTGGTAGACAGGAACGTATTAATATTCATTTAGCTTCTTATATACTGCTGGTCAGGTCAGGAGAGGAGCTGGGCAGTGCTGCTGAGTCGGTGCTTGGCAGCTCCCGGGGCCAGGGTGTATATAGAATTCCCATTTAAATTCAAGACAACCAGGGAAGCAGAAAGACTGACACTAAAAACCACATATTCACTAGACTGTCGCCTATCACCTAATTAATATAGAGACTATGTATAAAGGCAGAGGCATCCTGAAACACTACTGCCTGCTTCTCAATAAAAGAACAAGGAAAACTGATGCTTAACAGCACTTAGTGTCATCAGGGAGAACACGTATGCACGAAAGGAGCTTTTTTTCTAGGAAAAGCCTTTTGGAGAGCACACAATTGCAGCGTCTCATGCATGCACACAGCCACAGGAAGACTCGTTTCTGCAGCTGCTCGCCCAGAACCAAATCATTTCATTTCTTTGCGATATGGCTGCAAAACAGAGGAGAGGGAACAAAAGTGAGGAAAACACCACCAAGCCATTAGGGCTTCCTTGTTTCTTTCCTGTTTTCCTAACACTTTTACAGCTCTCTACAATCTTCAGTCCATACGCGTTACTCCCCAGCCTCGTCCCAGACTGTGCTAACAAAGTCTGCATCAGAAACTCATTTATTGCAGGTTAAGTATAAAACAAGATGACTTACAACAGTATCAAACCTACTGTGTGACTCGCCCATTACTCTAGGGCTCAAATATCTCCGGCTCAGACATTACCAAATTGCCTATCAGTAGTGAAAATTCAATACTGCAATAACCCTTAACTTAATCCCCTGTCTTACAAGGACACACACACTACGACTGCTACTTATTTGTGTTTGTGCTTAAACAAAACATACCATCTTTGACTTCTTCAGGACAGAAGGCTCCTGGAAANTTGCAGGTTAAGTATAAAACAAGATGACTTACAACAGTATCAAACCTACTGTGTGACTCGCCCATTACTCTAGGGCTCAAATATCTCCGGCTCAGACATTACCAAATTGCCTATCAGTAGTGAAAACATAACTTTATGAGAATGAACTGCTCATGGAAAGCATCAGAATAAAGGCTTTCAAGATTGAAGTTCACAGGTTACATATGCCATAGACAACAGCAATTCATACATCTTCCCACTTCCCTCAGTGCCCCTGTTTTATACAGAGAAGAGATTAAACACAGAAATGTACAGGAAAGTGTTTAAATAATACCAATAGCACAGAAAAAAAAGAGGAAGTCAGGAATTCTGTGCGCACACACAATGAATGGATCGTGGCAGATAATTAAGCTGAAAATTAGTGAAAGATTTTAAACAATATCCCGACTTCTAGTAGAAATTAGAGTAGCACATCACTGAGATTTGGCACGTAGGGAGGAAGGATAGAGTTGATGTGAGTAAAAATGTTATTAAAATTCTATTGACAACACATATGTTCAGAGTGTTTTTGACAGGACTCTGGTTTTACTAGAGTAATGTCTTCAGGACATGAGATACTCATTCACAGAGACTAGGGACCACTGTCACTGCTGGTTTGCTAACTGGCTTCTGGCACCATCTCTTTAAGCCCCTCACCCTGGGTTCTTCGCAAGACAGGACAAGCCCATGGGAACACTGGGGAAACTCGCTGCAGCAGTTCCTGCATGTCCCCATGTCCTGCACCAGTTCCAGAAGGAACCACTTGTGACCCATTTCTGCAAGCACAAATAAATAAGAACTCATAAGGATATATTTAATCATAAATATTTTTGATTTTCACCTTCAGGAATAATTCTTTAAGCCTGCAAAAGTTAAAGAAAAAAAAAGATTGCTGTGAGAGAGGCCTGTTTGATTTGCCTGCCATGCAATTCTCACCACTCTATTTAAAGCCATTCATCCAAACACAAGGTATTCTCAGAGGCACTATTGATAAAACTCTGCACAGAAGCCAAGCACCGCAAGCAGCTCCTTTTAATTATCTGAACTGCTCCCTGCAAACATGCCCAGCTTCACAAGCAGTCTCGAGGCCTGGGAGGGAAGCAGGGGTTAAAAATCACAGCAATGAGCTGCATGTTAAGAAAAATCTCCCCATGGAATCTCTCCCTATGACTGTGTATCAGTCCAGGTGAAACATTTGGGGCTATTGTAAATGAAGATAAAACATGTTGGCATCTGTGTGACAGACACGGCCACAAATAAATCAAGCAATAAACAGCACAGCACGCTACTTCTGGCTTTGTGCCTCCTTTTTGTCACATTAGGGGAAAAAGTTGCATTCAAAGACCACAACTGTCTCTGAAACAAAAAGCCTTCCAACACCCCCCACCATCTAGGCAAAAATAGCAGGACAAATTCAAGTGTCTGAAGGGATTACGGGATAACAGGGAGCCTGCTAACAAAAGCAGACAGCCGTTGTGGCTCAAGGAATCCAAATGAACGCCTCAATATCTTCCTCCTAGCTTTGTGCACAGGTTTTGTGGTGGCAACGCTTGCTCTAAAATGACACCATGGGCTACTGCTTCTTTCCTGTTGGCCTGCCAAAAATCCTTCCCCTGCTCCAACGCTTCCCTGTCGTTGTTCTCCTGCTTTGCTACATTCAGGGGTGAGCAAACCTCAACAGGCCTTTGAGGAACTGTCTGGGACAGCTGTGTCCAGTCACTGGTTGAGGTGCAGCACATTTGCTAGGCTTTCCAGCAATGAGGC
>VWPW01031905.1:49870-71578 GCA_013389825.1 Crypturellus undulatus
AAAACAGAGGAGAGGGAACAAAAGTGAGGAAAACACCACCAAGCCATTAGGGCTTCCTTGTTTCTTTCCTGTTTTCCTAACACTTTTACAGCTCTCTACAATCTTCAGTCCATACACGTTACTCCCCAGCCTTGTCCCAGACTGTGCTAACGAAGTCTGCATCAGAAACTCATTTATTGCAGGTTAAGTATAAAACAAGATGACTTACAACAGTATCAAACCTACTGTGTGACTCGCCCATTACTCTAGGGCTCAAATATCTCCGGCTCAGACATTACCAAATTGCCTATCAGTAGTGAAAATTCAATACTGCAATAACCCTTAACTTAATCCCCTGTCTTACAAGGACACACACACTACGACTGCTACTTATTTGTGTTTGTGCTTAAACAAAACATACCATCTTTGACTTCTTCAGGACAGAAGGCTCCTGGANTTCTGTGAAAGAACATTGAAGAGGCAGTATGTTCCAAAAATCATCTTCCTTTACATAACTTTATGAGAATGAACTGCTCATGGAAAACATCAGAATAAAGGCTTTCAAGATTGAAGTTCACAGGCTACATATGCCATAGACAACGGCAATTCATACATCTTCCCACTTCCCTCAGTGCCCCTGTTTTATACAGAGAAGAGATTAAACACAGAAATGTACAGGAAAGTGTTTAAATAATACCAATAGCACAGAAAAAAAAGAGGAAGTCAGGAATTCTGTGCGCACACACAATGAATGGATCGTGGCAGATAATTAAGCTGAAAATTAGTAAAAGATTTTAAACAATATCCCGACTTCTAGTAGAAATTAGAGTAGCACATCACTGAGATTTGGCACGTAGGGAGGAAGGATAGAGTTGATGTGAGTAAAAATGTTATTAAAATTCTATTGACGACACATATGTTCAGAGTGTTTTTGACAGGACTCTGGTTTTACTAGAGTAATGTCTTCAGGACATGAGATACTCATTCACAGAGACTAGGGACCACTGTCACTGCTGGTTTGCTAACTGGCTTCTGGCACCATCTCTTTAAGCCCCTCACCCTGGGTTCTTCGCAAGACAGGACAAGCCCATGGGAACACTGGGGAAACTCGCTGCAGCAGTTCCTGCATGTCCCCATGTCCTGCACCAGTTCCAGAAGGAACCACTTGTGACCCATTTCTGCAAGCACAAATAAATAAGAACTCATAAGGATATATTTAATCATAAATATTTTTGGTTTTCACCTTCAGGAATAATTCTTTAAGCCTTCAAAAGTTAAAGAAAAAAAAAGATTGCTGTGAGAGAGGCCTGTTTGATTTGCCTGCCATGCAATTCTCACCACTCTATTTAAAGCCATTCATCCAAACACAAGGTATTCTCAGAGGCACTATTGATAAAACTCTGCACAGAAGCCAAGCACCGCAAGCAGCTCCTTTTAATTATCTGAACTGCTCCCTGCAAACATGCCCAGCTTCACAAGCAGTCTCGAGGCCTGGGAGGGAAGCAGGGGTTAAAAATCACAGCAATGAGCTGCATGTTAAGAAAAATCTCCCCATGGAATCTCTCCCTATGACTGTGTATCAGTCCAGGTGAAACATTTGGGGCTATTGTAAATGAAGATAAAACATGTTGGCATCTGTGTGACAGACACGGCCACAAATAAATCAAGCAATAAACAGCACAGCACGCTACTTCTGGCTTTGTGCCTCCTTTTTGTCACATTAGGGGAAAAAGTTGCATTCAAAGACCACAACTGTCTCTGAAACAAAAAGCCTTCCAACACCCCCCACCATCTAGGCAAAAATAGCAGGACAAATTCAAGTGTCTGAAGGGATTACGGGATAACAGGGAGCCTGCTAACAAAAGCAGACAGCCGTTGTGGCTCAAGGAATCCAAATGAACGCCTCAATATCTTCCTCCTAGCTTTGTGCACAGGTTTTGTGGTGGCAACGCTTGCTCTAAAATGACACCATGGGCTACTGCTTCTTTCCTGTTGGCCTGCCAAAAATCCTTCCCCTGCTCCAACGCTTCCCTGTCGTTGTTCTCCTGCTTTGCTACATTCAGGGGTGAGCAAACCTCAACAGGCCTTTGAGGAACTGTCTGGGACAGCTGTGTCCCGTCACTGGTTGAGGTGCAGCACATTTGCTAGGCTTTCCAGCAATGAGGCAAGATGGAGGATGCACTGGTTCTACCAATGCATTTAAGAGGCACGAATGCGAAAGAGCAGAGGCTCGTGTGGACAACGGGATGGACTGAGACTTGGGGACCTTCCTCTGCCATCACTGCACCTATGAAACAAGACACGGCATCCCTGAGCTTCTTCGCACAGTCTGTGAGAGAATCAAAAACCTCAAGGCAAGGTCTTAAATTAAGGTGCACATGCACAAACAAGTAAATATGACAGACTGAGTTCAGTCTGGACTGCTAACTTCAAGTACGCATGTACCTAAAGAAAAATGCCATCCTGAAGAGGATCTGAAGTGACTTATTTACCCTGGCCCATCCCTGAGGATCTAAATCTAAACATTGTGTTAGATTCACATCAGGGTGGGGAAGAAATATCTCACCATACTGAAACACTGGCACATCAACTGACCTTCAGGATGTGTACACTCCTATCCACCTGGACCAATCTAAATTAGCTTTCCTTTAGCATTTTCTTTTCTTTGAGATATACTGCTGTCTTTCATATTAAGGCTCTTTCTCAGTATGAGCAACTAAAAAGTAATTTATATTACTTATTCTAAGACACTGTAATTAGAATGAAAAGGTACGGGAGGAGGCTAAGGACAAAAATCCACAGGAATTCCACAAACACACAGAAGGAAGGTTACTTGGAAGCAAGAGGATGTATTTCATCTTCCTCTGCATATCCACCAACTTTGTCCATGATGGTTACGGCAATTACTGTCCACACTATTTGTTTTCCTAAATGGTATTTAGAAGCAAGAAACCAAGAGAGTCCATTAGAGAAATGGAGGTCCTAGACTCCATCAAACTTCAAATGTTAAATAACCTCCTCTTTTTTTTTTTTCCTCTCCCTCCATTAAAACACAAAATCAAGAACAAAACAAAACACGCAATTCCGAGAATTTACAGGTTGTCTCAGTTTCAGGGTCATCTTGACACAGGCAAACGCGGTACCTTCATCCCATAGTCCTGGCAGTTGTGACACTTCAAGGCAGCGTGGCCGCTTTGCAAGCAAACAAGATGGAACACATCATAAATAAGGCCAGCACTTTAAATAGCAATTTTCAGCCATTACTCCGGGGATGGCTCACAAAGGTTGGCAAGAGCACTGACATTTACATTTGAGGCGATAATGCCCAGATGGCTGAAGCGATTTGTCCAAAGCCACATAAAAATGCAGCTGGAGCTGTATACAGAACCAATTCCTCAAAAAGGCAGCAAAAAAAGCTCAGCCCAGCTCCCTGGAAGCTCGGCCATCACCCCACAGCCCTCACTGCAAGTCTCACCTCTTCCAAAAGTCAGTACCACAGAATCCATGTGTGTGTCAGACTAACTCCTACCTCTGAATCTCTGTTGCTGAAGGAGACACAGACTCATCCTGCAGCTTGGGTCATCTTCTCACAAATGGGATCTTTGAAGTTTGGGAAGAAAAAGGGCAGCAAAACTAAATGTCAGTTGGAAACAGAAGGTGTTTTATTGCTGTCTAGGATTTGGTGTGGCTTCCTTTGTGTGGATTTGATAAATTCCGAAATTCATTCAAATAAACTGAGCAGCTGCAGCATCTAAAGAAGAGCTGCACTGACCATAAAGCTCCCCAGGCAGCCGTCATATCTCCAAAGAATAGTAATTCTCACTGCTTCAGGAGAATGCTCCCTCCCCGCCCCAACATGACCAGTTCTGGGGCTTCTTGCTTTACACAGACAAGTGCTTACCCAGCACTACATGTTTTCCCCGCTCTTGATCTGGCCACCACGGGGTAAGAGGCAGGAGGATCAGCAAGCGGCACCTTCCTTTGGCCACAGGAACACCCAAAGTTGGGCAAGGTTGCCCCACTTCCAGCGCCTGCCCGAAGGCAGGACCAAAGCCACACAGGCCACTCCGGACACAAGCTCATCTATTCCTGAAAGTTGCAGGAATGGCTGCTGCCTCACAGCTTCACCGCTGAGACGCTTCAGAAGTTCTCCTTGATATATAATCCAAATCTCCCTTACCAAAAATCTAAATTCTTGGTATTTGCCTCAAAGTGCTTCCTCTCAAAGAAGGTGCACAGAGGAAAGCTTCCCTTCACGCCTTTTGTATGGCACTACTGCTCATGCACAGAGGTACATTTTTCATCAGTGCGAGAGTGTGATCATACTACCGGCTTCTATCATTTTCTGCAGTAACTGCCAACCAGCTTTTCCCCTTAAATCCTGAAATAAAACCCACACACATATTCACTAGGCATTTCTTGCTTCGTTCTAATGCCAGGTTCTAATAGTTAATGACGTGCAGGCGCAGTCTGCCATGCACGAACAAAACCCGCTGAGCACACGCTCTGTTCTGCTCCCCGTCTCACCCGCGGAACTGCCATTTAGAGCTTTAATTTCTGCTGCAAGGAATCGCGCTCGTTTTCCAGTCCAAATAAAAATAGGACAAACATTCGAAATGCAAAGGCTTGTACTGAGCCCAGCCATCTGAGATGTTCAGCCCAACAAGAAGAGAGGAAGTGTTCTACAGTTTGCACAGTCAGGATGAAAATAAAAAAGACAGTCACACAAATTGACAATTTTTGGAACATGGATGGACACGTGACTTTGCCCAAGAATAACCCGTGCACCAGTACAGGCTGTGGCTGAAGAGCAGCCCTGTGGAAAAGGACCTGCAGGTCCTGCTGGACACCAGGTTGAGCACTGGCCAGCAATGTGGTCTTGCAGCTACGAAGGCTGGTGCTATCCTGGGCTGCACTGGGAAGAGCATTGCCAGCAGGTAAAGGGGACAGGTTGCCCAGAAAGGTTGTGGAGTCTTCATTCCTGCAGATATTCAAGCCCAGCTGGGCATGGCCCCAGGCCGCCTGCTCTATATCATTCTGCTTAAGCAAGTAGGTTAGACCAAACAATCTCCAGAGCTCCCTTACAGCCCTAACTGTCCTGTGATCCCAAAGGGAACAATCACAAGCCAAGCAAGAGGCTTGGGAGCAGTGGTACCATGCTCACTGCCTGGTGCCCGAGGGTTACCACAGACACTGAACCAGGCCTCGGGGCAAATGCTCCAGGATTGAGGCCAGGAACTGGGCCTGTAGCGGATCAAACCCAGCATCATCTCACAGCAGTCTGAGAAGTTCCCCTTGAGGCAATTCTGTGGCACCTGCACATCAGGGAAGAACAAATTTTCATCTGCATGTATATACAAAAAAAAATCTAAAATGAAGATAAAGTATAAGAAGAAATCAAATCAGAGGAAGAAAAACATCTGTGGATGACAGATGAACAATAAAGGGATATCAGCAGCATCATGTAAATTGGGCAACATCCCATGCCAGACTCATTCCCTGCCTCCGGTGCTATACTTCATTTCTTATAGCAACCTTAAGCCCTGAATTTCCCCCTCTATTTCTGTATAACGAGTGGTTAAGCAAGCAATAAAACACTGTTCCCTTTGGTGACCTACCAGCTTCCTGGGTATTTCTGGATGCATTCCCACCCGACGGAGTGCAGCCAAGTGCGCAGGATCAGAGCAGCGCTGGTGTTGGGAGGGACCTCTGGAGACCACCCAGCGCAGTGACCCTGCTCAGAGCAGGCTCGGCTGGAGCAGCCCGCCCTGGGCAGCGCAGCTATGACACAGGCCCATGTTTCCAATACTCGGGAGCTGTGGGCAGCGAGGGACCTTGTACCTTAGAGGCACCTGTCCTGCTTCACTGCCGGAGGGAGCCACATGCCTGCTGCGAGGTGCTGCAGTGACGGCTCCAGGCGCAGTACGGGCCTCAGCCCCTGGATGTGTGCGTTAGATACCTGTAACTTACCCCAGGGAGCCCCGAGACAAAGCTCCTGCCAAGTAGGAGTCTGGAAGAAGTTCTGCCTGCAGCCTTAAAGAAACAAGGATGATGCAACCCACTGCTTCTCTATCTGTTCCCCTCTAATCCACTAGTTGGAAGGGTGAAAAAAGACTGGACCGCAAAGCTGATCATCTGTATGGGAACTTCACTACGATCTCAAACACGAGAGCCTGGCTGAGTGAGCTCTGAATTCGTAAGACGCACAGGAAAAATGCATAGCATGGATTTTTTAAGCTGAGCACTTGGGGAATGTCTTTTGTCCTATCTGTAACTAACTCCCTTTAGTAAATGCCTCCTAATTAAGAGAAACTCTAATAATCTTCAATAATCATGGCAACTGCGAGCCAACCCAAGAAGTGAGCAGAGGTGGGGACAGGCTCATGAGCCGAGTAGAGACAAGGCAGCACTGAACCTCAGAGCTGGAAGGGGAGCAGAAACTCACCCACAGACAATTTCCTTTGTAATTTTGTTATTTTGAGAAGTTCAAACTCTGTCGAGGATTAAATTAGACTTCTTACACCAGCCAGTAATACATCAACATGACAACCGACATTGTAAAGGGCTTGGAGGTTAAATCAAGGTCTCATCTACTCTGAAGATTAACGATCTTGTATCTGCAAAAATCCCCGGGACTTTGAAATCACTGTATTAGCCTCAGAAACCTTTGGCTACATCAGATATAAAAGTTCAGCTGCTGGTGCTGATGATCAGCAGCTGAATCCCCAAATCATAAGTGCCTTACAGGTTTACGAGGCTTTTCTGCCTCAAGGATAAAAAGAAAATAAACTGTCCCAGCAGGTACTAGGTGGATTCCAGTGCCCCCTGTGAGACCTTCGCAAGCTCCTTCTCCTCCCAGCAGCTGGGGAAACACTGGAGCTCACCCACTGCCCCAGAGACAGGGACAACATGACCTCTGGAGAAAGAAAAAAGTGAACCAGGATTTTGCATAGACTTAGATGATTCTGCAAAACATGACTCATGCTGTAAGATCAGCATTAACAGTGACAATTAACTGGCTGTTCTATGATTTTATTCTATCCCTGCAAATAAAATATTGATTGGCTGCGCTGCAAACTTTATTTACATTAGGATCTGATTGCCAGCTTCATTCTTATGCAAAGCAGAGAGATAAAGCTCTTTCAGCCAGCATTAAAAAGCAGATCTAAAAATAAGATCATGCTTTGGCTTTGCTTGAAAAACGCTCAAGAGTGCTTCCAGGTTTTTCTTCCAAAGTCACAATGAACGAGCACAAAGCAGAGGTGGGAAAATGCTGAGTCCCTGCCAATTTCCATGGACTTAAGCTGGAGATCAGGTTGCTTTGTGTTACAAGGTCCTTGACCCTAATTCATTAATCCTAAAATGGAAGCAAGAAGCTAGTTTCCATTCCTGATTTCCAGGCTGAAGCATGCCCCCCAAACTTCCCACTGCATAACTTCCAATATGCAGCCTGTTTTTTTCCCTCTCAAATGTTCATTCTTGCAGTTTTGAAAGCTATTCTTGCATTGCTGCAACTCCAGTTGCTTCCTTGAAACTACTGTTTGTCATAGCAAATCTTTTTGAAACCATAAAAATAAATTAGTGTGTTGTATTGGACTGGTGCCAGAAGCAGTGACAACGCAAAGTTACTTCAGAACAAGCCCCGTCACCTCTGGAACGGAAGCAAATTGGTGGCACTGAGAGGCAGAGGACCAGCTGCCTAATCCCTCGGCTCAGAGAAGTGGGATGCTTTATATCATTAGAGAAAGAAAATCTTCTCATAACATTATTTGTTCATTAAGAAGAGTCAAATTTTAATTCACTGGATAAGAAAAAAAAAAAAAGAAAGAACATTTAATAGCTTCCTCCATTTAACACTTTTCAGACTGCACTTTTGCTTAGTGTAGCAAACAGCTACACTAGAAGAAACACATAATTTTGTGTAGCATGATAAAACTGAACCAAATGGCATCTCCAGACCAAAAAGTACCATGAAAGATATTCTATGTTTGTAAGGCAAGTCCTAAGTCACTCCTTCGTATGCCCACATTCAGCATTCATATCCTTGTTTCTATCTGGTTATTACAAAATCCCATTTCTTCCTCCACCAACCAGTCTGGCACCCCTTAGGACACACCAGAATGAAATTCTAATAATGGTCTAAGTCTCCTTTCCTTAGGGGCTATTTTTTTTCTTGTTAGGCCTCAGGAGAACAGAGATAAAACACTCATGTTTACTTCTTCACAAACACTTCTACTGCCCGTTTTGAAGCACAACTTATTTGAGTGGAAATCAAAAACTCAGAACCAAACACCTAACATAAATTCTTGGGGGCAGACTGTTGCTTCTACAGATCTTAGCAAAGCATTTACTGTTTAAACCTAGCATGAGACCTCAAAGTCCTTGCAGGGGTCAGGAGCCTGCTGGGGAATTTGTAATTCTCCTACAGAAAAGGAAACAAAGGTACCAAAGAGTAAGGCACTGCAGCCAGAAGCAGCCAGTCCTACTGCAGTGCACTTTTACCCAACATCTGCTTTACAAACCTAATTATCCCTGAGTGCACCGTTGCAGAAGTCTTCTGAAATGTTAGTACCTGAGATACAGACATTATCTAAGCCCCTTCAAAATGGATTAAGTTTTCTTTTTAAAAAAACAGGCAGAAACATCTCTGTGAACTGATGCAGATTCTGCACCAGCCACCAAAACCCGATTCCAGCTCAGCCCTAAATTAGGAGTCACATTCCCGCAGCTCCCCCGTGCTGGGTGTTTATTCTCACGGCTCTTCTGACTCAGTTCTCAGCAGGATGATATGAAGCTACAATCTGCTACATTGCAGCCAATTTTGGGAAGGATTTCTTAGCCTCCTTTGGAGGCTAGAGCCTTGGGTATTTCCACTGGTTAAGACCAAGTCATGAGATTTAGCTAAAACCGTCATTTCCACCGGGAAATGTTAAATTAAGCACACTTTGGAACTACAACAACACTGTTCCAAATGACGGTGACCCTTTTATTTTGCCAATTCCTTCCTGGGAACAAATTATAGCAACTAAAATTTGAAAGAACAAAGTAGAAGTTCTAAAGGAGTTTATACGAACGTGGCAGAGAAACGTATATAAATGAGGCTGAGCTGTGTGGCAGTAGCAAAGCAGACAGCTTAAATCATTCAGGAAACAGTATGCACAAATCTCCAGCGAAGACATCTTGCTCTTTGTCTCTCAGCATCTCTATTTCATCTCAGCGCTCTTGAATTTTCACTAATAGTCAAGTGGCGAGCTGCCAAGTCCCTCGCAGTTGGCTCGAAGCATGGTCACCTACAAGCTAATTGAGGCCACAAAACTTCCCCCCAGGACGCCAGCTGGGTTGCATTCAGCGCGCTCGCTGCATTCAGGAGTCCGCCCCTCTACACTTGAAAGCTGCTTCGCGACCAAATGCCAACTTGCTGATTTTGTTTGCAAGCACATACTTGAAGCTGAACGGCAATACCCAGCTCCCGTTCTGCTCTTTTGGACAGCACTCTTTTATAAGGCTACAGAAAAAGCATTTTCCCGTCTCACAAATTGGTAAACTGGGGGCAAGAAGGCTGAAGAGTCTCGTCAAGGCAAACTTAGAAAGGCACCAATATAAAATAAAAGGTGTTTTATATAAAGTCCTTGCCCCTGTCCGAGTAAATAACCTGATTTCCAAAAGAGCTACGCACCCAGCATCTCTTTATGGCTGTAATGAGATCTCCAGTTTTAATTTAAAAATACAGGCCATTTACTGAATAACCTAAATATTACTTTTGGGGCCTGCCACCCCACAAACAGTCAAATGGGCAAGTCAGGTGTTGCTATTTTCCTATTACTATTTATTACAGCAGAGAACACCTTAGTGGCATCCGGCCACATAGGAAGCAGCCACAATAATGAGGCACAGAGGTGGCCAGCTCTCCTGCGGGCAGGTCAGGGGCAGAAACACGGAGCACCTGCGTGCCTCTGGTAACCCTTCTGCAGTTGGATGGAGAACCCAGTAACCTGGAAGTGTTTCAGGAAAATGCTATTAACAACATACCTACCTGAGGAATGCGAACTGAAAAAGCAGGATGTAAGATAAAGCTGTGATGAAACTAGATTCAAGTGATGACAGTGACTCACCAAATATGCGCTCAACAATAAACTCACTTTGAACTCGCTGAGGTTCTGCTGTGCCGTGTAACAGCCTGCAGCTTAGTAGGAGAAACAGCCACTCCAATATATACATATATATATATATATATTTTTTTTTTTTGAGGTGGGGGGAGGTGTTTCAATATATCGCACAATATCCAAAATATAAACTCCAAGTCCACAAAGACACTAGCACGAGCGGTTTCCAAGGCGCAGTGAGGGCAGGGAGTAACGCTCTCCAGAGGGACAAGGCCCTGTGGATAGGGAGATGCGGAGCAATCCGTGTGAAGAGCGGCACCCGCTTCCAGAAATGCTACTTGCTTCCCTTGGGGCTGTATCTGTGCTGGGAGATAAAACTGGGAACCGTGGGCCGAGCCTGGAGAGCCTGCAGCTGCTGACGGCATCGTGGGCTAGAGGAGGATGAACTCCACAGCTTCCAGCAAGCCAAAGCAGCAGGAAGGACCTTGCTGCCAGCTGCAGGCTCCCAATACAACTCCAATATGTTGTCAGCTGTTGAGATTTCCTGCTCTTTCAGTATCCCTACCTGCAGCACCGATAGCACAGAGAACTTTGGGTCTTTCTGCTCTAAAATCCAGCAGATGGGAAGGTTAGGCACGTGCTCTTGCTGCATGAATAACATGCAATCTGTTTGAGGGAGTGCAACCCCTTGCCTGGAGCTTAAAATAAAAGCTGTCCAGCAGCAGGTGACAGAGGTCAATTTTACAATCTTCAAATTAAAAGCAGGATCATTTTCCAACTACAGATACAGCAAGTTAAAGCATGCCTGCGATCCTCGCTTCAGCAGGGTGCCGGAGAACGTATGCCAAGAAAGCACTGGATACAGTCCCGGTGACTAGGCAGGAAAACCGGGATGGTTTCTATTTCCATGTCTGGGGAAGCACCCGATAGCCCTTCCCGCGCCAGGGCGGCACAGGAGGACCCTCGAGAGTGCTCTGCCATCCTGCTGTGGACACGTACCTTGTCCCCTCCAGCTCACCTGCTGCAAGGCTGCTCCGGGGGCGGCACGAGCAGGGAACATGCTCTCATTTGCAAGCTGGGATGGCGGCAGAGTTACTCATCGCTTGGAACAAATCCATGGGAAGCCTGGGACTCGCATCCCCCCCGTCAGGCCAACACCAAACATAAGTAGGTGGGAACTGAGAAGACTTCTTGACTGTGGTCAAGGACTATTTATGAAACGGAGCATCTCCCTGGTGACCTGGTTTTGTTCCTGCACACCGTTTGTGTCTGCTTCAGCCTTTGCCATTCTAGTAAGCACGACAGGGACCAGGATCAGACCATGACCTTTTCTAGGCCCAGGACAGAGCTCCAGCCACAGCCATCTGGAGGCTGACAGGAAAGAGGGCAACGCTCTAGTGAAAGCTGCTGCCAAAAGCACGGGTTTTAAAGAAACTGGGGCTGAACCCACTGATTTGAAGTTCGGAAACTTCCTCATCGCCACTTGTGCCTATTTAAGGCTGCAGAGGCCACCAGATCCCTTGAAACTGCAGAGAAAGGTGTGGCATTTGCCTGTGCTGTGCAACGGTGCTGGTGAGCAACTTGCTGCAGCAGACGAGCGCATCTGCAGAGACAGCGTGCCAGGTCGCGGCGCGATGGGGCTGAGCTGCCATGGGGACAGCATCTCCTCACTTCAAATCAACTGCAGGGAAGGGTCATGTCCATAGACTGATGCAGCAGGAAAACACACAGAACACCACAGTTAAACTAGGGCAGAACACACCGCAAGTGCCTTCCCCACATCCCAGGACACTCATTGTCATTCCTAGTTTGATTTCTGGCACTTCAGACTGGAAGGAGACCTCGTGTCTTCCAGTTCATGCTCAGCACGAGTGTAGTTCTTGCTCACACGCACATGCACATAGCAACCAGGCACAGATCATGTCTGCTTCCCACCTATCAAGGCTAATTTATCCAATGTCAAACAGTGAAACCTGCAAGATTGTTCTAAGTTAAATTGCTGTAAAAATTTCTGCTACTATAAGCACAGAGGAAAAAAAAAAAAAAAGCACAGAGTAATGGATAGCGCCAACTGATAACCATATAAAAATAACATTTACGCATGCCACTTTTCCACATTAAAGGTCAAGCTGATGAACTGAACAGCCTCATCTGCAAGATATGTGCCCCTGACCAGCTTGAGCAAAGATGACATGTGCTTGTGTAATAGAGTCACAGTAACAGCCACAATTTTGAAGAGCTGCTTTGGGGAGCATTAGCTTCTTGCTCTAGGTCTCACCAGGCTGCTGCTTTACCCTCGAGAGGCCCAAACCCCTAAAGACTTAAGCATATGAAAGCAGCCTAGGGAAAAAGCTGTTCAGAAATGACGTGGCAGAACCTGCCCTGCACCAGCCACTGCAGGCACTTCTAACGCCCGTTCAAGCTCACACTCCTCTGCAGGAAGGGAAAAACCTGGTGGTTTTTCAAAGGACACAAATTAGGTCCTGTACTTGGCTGTTCTTCCCCCACTGTGACTTTCACTGCAAGAGAAGCCTCTTTTTTGCACTCTAAAATTAACCCGGGATATAATAAATGCCTGCGTAACACGGCTCAGCAAAGCAACCGCTCAGCGACAGAGCGTGCACCACCCGTACGATCGTGGGTAGCCCTTCCCCAGCCATGCAGCTCACCCACAGACACAAGGAGAATGGTTCCCTGGAAGGACAGGGCAGCTTCCAGCCTCCTGCATGGTGCTGAACATGGAGGTGCCCATTAAGCCCAAACCTGACACGGGCTGCGGTCACGCAGCATCTCCTGCAGCGCTGTGTTAGTGCCTGGGACCCAGCCTTGAGAGCCTACCTGGGTCACTGCTGAAGCGGGAGGAACCTGGATGAGCCAGCGACATCCAGGGAACTGGGAAGAGCCACTCGAGAACCGAGGCTCTCTTGTGCACAGCCTTGGAAACGTCACTTCTGACCAGCTGAACGGAAAGCTTAACTAGTAGTCACGGGGGCAACTCCAGGTTTCTGAAGTCACAAGGCCTACAGATTTTGTTCTGAACAAAATTAGTTTAATGTTAATCATGAAAAACCCTTGAGTGAGAATTCAGACTGCTCAGCAATCTTTTGGCTGTCGGATGCATTCTTGTTGTCTGTGAGGTTAGCAAGAAACAACTGTCAGAAATAAGGAAAAAAAACTTAACCTCAAGTTTTGTATTTCTATGCAAAACTAAGCAGGTGCTACTGTACCATATCCTCAAGGTGGCTGCACCAAGGCCTGTCTTTACACAGGCTGTACTCGGCTACTCTTTAGCGTAGGGCAGAACATATAAAAATAAGTCCATTATGGAGAGCAGTTTAAGCTGCATCAGTCTGTATTCATGGATAACTGTTCTCATCTATGGCCTTTGAGCTGAGAGAAGGGGCCATCTCCTTGACGCACTTCTTGCATCTGACCCAATACTAAACTAAGATTTGGAAGCAGTGAGCTATCTGATCTTTACAAGTTTTCTGCCTATTTTACAAACTATACATGACAACTGCCAAGGCTAAAGCCTTGAACAGTCACTTAATCCAAGGAACACGATTATCTCTGTAAAACAATGGGATAATGGACCAAAAAATATGAAATGGGGAACATTCTTGATGAGTCACTGACGTTCGCAATGAGTTGTTGAATCATGCTACAGCCTTGGGCAAACAGTAACTTCTCTAAGTCTCTGTTTTTGCATCCACAAGCTAATATTTAGTCCACTTGCATGTGAAGACCTACAGAATACTCAGCAGCTAAGTAGCCATTAGATGACAAATAAGTAATCAGAGTAACACAACTAACTCCCATGAATAGAACCACTCAGTTACAGAGGAAGGAGACAAATTGCTCGCCCCCTGCAACAGACACTTGTCATCAAAGAAACACTCCTCTTGCTTATTAGCAGTATCATGGATGCAAATTTGATTCAGGATGAGAATATTACAGGACAGCTGCAATTTTACATCTGAAATGGCCATCTTGCATCATCTGTTCCTTCTGCAAGTATATTCACTATTCTTTCCAAGTTTTCTGCCCTTAACTACTTTCTGGATCAAAGGAGTATGTGCAGGGAATACTGCAAGCTTTAGCGATATATGGTAGCTAATTCACAGCTGGACAGAGGCATCCCAAGATTTTCTTTCACTCTCTTAACTGAAGTAAGACATTACCTCAGTGTACATCATACCACATATTACATATCCAGGATAGAAGTATGCAAGAAAATAAAAAACAAGGTTGGGCAAGTGAAAGAGATCCTAACAGCAGAAGCTACAGAAAGCAAGCTAGAAGTGCAGAAAAGACACTTACAGTAGGCAGAATCCTGACCCAGCATGAACAGAACTCTGCAGCACTTACAAACAAGTCTTTCAATTATATATCTTTAAAAAAGAAAAGGCAACCACGGTGCAGACAGCACTTGCCAAAAAGAGCCCTTCCAGCTGTGCCGGTGCAGGACTGTGTTCCTGCTGCCATGGAAAGCTGCATCTGCACTGCTCTGGGCCTGGGACGCTGTCACATGTGTTCCTGAGCTGCTAATAAGTATTAACAGCGCACAAATAATATTGATGCATCAGCAACAAAACCTCTTCTCTGGGAAAAAAAATAAATGACAGAAAAGATGACTTCATGAGACAACATCCCAAAGGCTTTCCTCAAAGCCAACTGTAACTCCTGTTGTCTCCTAGCTCCTATTGCTCGCTCTTGGCATCGATTGCAAGGTTACATCCACTGCCAGGTCTAAACTTCAGCTGATGAAAGCCAGGAAACCTGGAGGGAAAACTGTAATGCTTCCACTAGCAAAACAGGTACCTCGGCAGCAAGCAATACGCTTGAGCATACTGAGCGCCACGCGGGTACGTTGGACACCTCATCCCTGTTCTCGGCTCTGCCACCAACTTCTTGTAGGCCTACAAGGCCCCACACAGATCAGCCCCGGCGCTGGGAAACAGAAAGGTCCCTGCCAGAGCAGCAGAGCAGGTACCATCAGAGATGGAGCTCCCACCCCCTTTAAAGAAGCTCTTTAAAGAGCTTCTGACTTAAAATCTGCCTCCTGACAGCATTTCAGTTTGCACAGGCTTAGTTATGTTTTTTAAGCAGCTCACAGCATTACTGCAACTTTTAAAATCTAATCAGTGTGCTATCTCCTGTATTTCAGACTAAGTTTCTCCACAGAGCCGAAAATCTGCATTAATTAAGTGACGGAGCCTTTTACCCCCTTCCCTTCTGGCTATTTAAGTATTAATAATTTTAGCAGGAAAGAGAGAGTTAGAGAAATTATACTCGGCATTTCTAACGCTTCCCGAGATACGTAGCCCTGGGCTAGACCCAGCTGTTTGTGCTGGAAGCAGAGTGCACCGGGACAAGCGCTCCGTGTTCTGATTGAGGATGGGCTGCCACAGGAGGAAACAAGCAGCAACACAAACCTGCATCCCCATCATCAGGCTGAGCTCACTGACTTATTTTCTTGGACGAAACAGAGGAAAAATGAAATCTTTATGCATTTTCTAAGGCATGTAATCACGCAGAAGGGCTGAGCTCAGCATTAACATGTTCTGGGAACATCTTAGTGATTCCTAGGGCAGAGCTGCAGGTAAATGGGAAAGTTGTGGGGAACGGAGGCTGGAACATGAACTGACAGCACAAGGACCTAGAAAATTTCACATCAAGTCAGGTCCACCACAAACGTACCTCAGCAGCCCCCAAGTCATACCAGAGAGGTGGTGAATTCTGCCCACATGAATTAGAAAAGCCAGTGCCCTTAAAGTTGGCAGAAACAGAAGCTGGCTGCCTGCTCTACTAGAAACAGTTAAAATAATCAATCTTCAAGCCTTTACAGAGTGTTTAATGTTCCTTTAGGTGGACAATGGGTTCCAGAAAACTCATTATTTTTTGCACTGGCAATCGCTTAGTCTGGGCAGCACAGGGTAAATCCCACTCCCAAACAAATTACATCTGGTTCCCCCAGTCCCAGAATTGCAGTTTGTTCATTTTAATCTCTTGCTAAACATTTTCTGATGAAGGTTGAACTACCCGAAGTATCTTTCACAATCAATAAGAAATCTCAAACATGAGCTAATCCTTGTTCTGCTACTCTACACAGAACAGAAACAGTCAACATTGACTTTTGTTTTACCATTTTATCCATTAAAATGCTCAGGATAAAGCTTGCCCACATTGGCTCAAAGTGTAGAATATTTTTTGTATCCCAGAATGAGAGCTCGCAGCTTTTTGCTGAGCAAACCAAGTCACTGTCTGTTCTGACTGCACTTTCATCATTTATCTCAAACTCAATTGTGACTTCCAATTTTCACATTCTCCTTGACCTCAGGACAATTATTTCACATTACAACTGTTTCTACAGCTACTCGTGTGTCTTCTTGTCACAACAGAGCAGCCCAGAGAAATCAACTTCTCTTCCTTCGGTAGCCACAAACCTCCCTGCTGGCACCCCACGCACGAAGGCTCCTGCCTCTCTGTTTTCAGAGCTCCTATTCCAGCTCGATCTCTACGTCTTTCCCACAACACGATAAAGAGCAATGGAAAAACACTGCTTCCTGAAAAGCAGTTTGCACCTAGAGTCAGTAGATTCCTCGAGGGGGTGTGTCAGATACACGGGAAGGGGGAAGAGCACGTTGCACAAGCGCAAGCAATGCCAGGCTTCCTCCATAAAGAATATTTGCATGCAGCAGAGGGAAGGCAACCCAGATCTAAAAGGCCACACTGGTGCAGTTTCCCAGAACAGACATCAAGAACGTGGCGACGAAACCAAGATAAGTGATTAACAACATCGCTGCCAAGCACAGAGATCAAGAAAGCGGTTTTGTCCCTACCTTGGCAATACACACAGTACAAGCCAGGGCAGTTAAGCCAGTTAGCTAGCACCTACATAAGCAAGTGCATATGGGCAAGGAAAGCTAAGGCTCTCTGCATGGCCACGAACGTGCATCAAAGCCACAGGACGACTCTGGAGTGAGGGGCAGTCTTTAGCCAGCACAGTGAGCACCGACTCACCACTGAATGCAAAGAGAAACGGGAGCAAGAGAGATCAGAGGCCAGAAAAGCCGCACACGTTTGGCAGCCCTCATCCTGTCACGCTCCAAACCTGACGGTGCAGGCATGAGAACCAGCACGCTCCTGCGCGGCGCAGCCACTCAGGGCATACTTCACTCTTCACTGGATCTATTCTCATAGTAGGCTTTTGAGCTATTTTTATTCCCAAATTCCAACTCTAGTGAAATTTGTACTGAAAAGCAAGGAGAATATCACGCTGCCTCCTGAGCTTTCCTGCAGGCAGCAGGCGCAAATCAGCTCTGCAAACTCTTCCTGCGCAAATGCAGCAGGAGAGCAGGAATCTTCCCTCCCTTGGGGAGTAAGAGGACCTGACTCAGCCACGCAGCCACATTATTCTCCATGGCCTCAGGGCAGGGCAAGAGCTGAGCTCACTGATAGACCAGGGAGCGTTTACTCTAAACGTGAGACATGTGTGAACATCCCTGCCCTGTGAACAGCACTTACCAGAAAACAGAAACATGGAAAGAATCTCAAAACGATGAAAGAAAATGCAGTTTTAAAAGAGAAACAGTAATTTTGCCTTTGGCTGTGTCTCCTGCAAGCAGGTATTATACAGTTGAAGTTGCTTCACAGCTTGCATGGATGTATTTGAGGTAACTGGTTTAAGCCATGGCTGACTTTTTGCAATTAGACTATTTGCCAGATGGGGACTTATTAACTACAAAGCTTTTAAACAGTTTCTTCTACCCACTCTTGGGTGCGGGTAAGGATAGCATGAACCCTACTTTTAACTGAAAAATAAGTACAAATATAATCTGCAATTATTCTCTGGAATGAGCTATGAGATTCGCTCTTGACTTTTCTGTTCCCTTAGAAAAAGCACGACATACTTGTATAGCGGAATACTAAAATGGATTTAAAAGTCATGTTCAAAACTGTCCTGGAGCTATTTATCCTCATTCTGTGGTTCAGGTATAGCACAGATCATGACAGTACAAGCTGTGGATTGTTGTGAGTTTCTGTCGGTCAGGCCTAGGCAGACTGGGATTAAGCTCAAAAAACTAATTTCATATAAACCAGAGTCAACAAACTTGTACAGCTTTAAACTCTGTACCAGGTTTCCAAGGTTTTAATTCCACAGCTGATGACTCCATTTTCCCAGCAGTCTCAAACCATAACTCACTGCTTTTCTCTTGGGAGAAAAAGTTCTGTTCCAGTAGACACAGGAACATTTCAAAGAATTTCTCTGTTCCCTCTCTCTCTCTTTTTTTTTTTTCTCCACCATAAAAAACTACTGTCTGAAAAGCTACACAAAGAAATAGGCATCTTCACATGTAAGTAATTAGTGTCCAGCTTTATATATTTCCATTATATGCACAAATTAGGATTCCCCTCTTCTTTCTAGCTAACACTTTGCAAGCCTCATGTCTGTGGATACTCGCGCTCCTGCTTGCTTTTCTAGCAGACACCTTTATTAGAGCTCTTCGCTACCAGGATTTGTTTCTGTTTGGTTCTGGTAAAGCAGTATCTAAGTTGGCGCTTACTACGTTTATCCCCTTGGATTGTTTCTGTCCTTCCCCAACAGGCAAGGCACTTTGTACATTCCTTATTTTCTTGCTCCTCTCTAAAGCCTCAGCACTATGCACTATAAGGCAAGAGACATTTGTGGTTTTTTGTTTCATTTTTGTTTTGTTTTTGACTGTTTTAAATCATCAACGCTACAAAAGGGACTCAATTTGACTGTGATAACACTTAAATACCACCAAATGCAGAAATGATCTTTTTGCTCCAGCAAGGAAGAACCAGAAGAGGCTCCTTACAACATTTCAGCTTTAAAGACACTGCCTTGATCACGCTAAAAATGTAAAGATATTTTAAATTGAACTCAGTGCATATATACACAGCAGAGCCTGCACTTTTAGTAGGTATGTTACAAAACGAACCAACATACGATAAAACAAGAAATCTGAGCGCAGACCTCTGACTCGCACACAGCAAATCTCTGATGTCTGCTCTCACAAGTGAGCTGTGGAGCCACAAATCTTATATGTTCTTCATTAGGTATTCCAGGTAAACTTCAAAAATTATGTTAACAGTTTTTCAATCTCCCTCCTTTTTTTCTCTCCTAAAAATTAAACCAAATTGGATTATTTTCATTCATTTCCCACATGTAAAACTTGAAAAGTAAACTGCCACATACCAAGAAAGAGTTCAGCCTCCTGATTTAGAAGAGCAACCTAGGATAGACTTGAGTAACCAGCTCCGTGTAAAAGCTACAGAGATCATTACTTTTCACACTTCTGTTCCTAAGTTTGCCATATGCATTCTCGCATCAATCCTATGGCAGACTAACTAAGAGCACCATCAGGAAGGGAGGGATTTACCATGTAGGAAGCCAATATCAGGAGACGATGAAAGGCGAATTTTGAGACACGCTCCTTCTAATCTAATAGGCCTTTAAAGAAGCCAACATTGTACCCGCAAGGCTCTGGAGGCGCAGGAGAGCCAACAAGGGCAGCCTTTGTGCGAGGAAGCTTCTCGGAGGAAGCACACAAAGTGCTGCCAGTTTGTCAACTCCCTGCTTTTTCCACAAACAAAATAACAATTTTTATCTCCTTCCAGAACTGTTTAAGATGCTCTCTGTTACTGAAACTTTCAGTGTTTATAGACTGCCTGCCACAAGGCTCAGCTTGTTTTGTAAACGGATACTCAGCACACAGCAAGACTATCCTGTCTCTACAGGCAGGGCTATATGCAAGAAGCAACGAGTTACTGCAAATACATTACAAACTCTGGACAGGCACATCAATAAGCAATGCAGGGGCAGTGCTCACTCCACAGACGACCTGTGCTTTCTCTTCCCTCTCTGTCAAATGCTGACCCACTCGGTCCTTCCTGCTAGGACAGGAGCCCAGGCCAAAGACCTATATAGCTCTTCCTCGAAACACTGTTCCAGCCCTCCCGATCCCACACCCTCTAGAAGAGGCTTTTCCGAAGCCACCTGCAGCTCACATAGCATTTGTGCAAGGTGCACGAAAAGACTTTTAACGAGAGGCTTCACAAGCCTCAGCTGAGGCTGCTTGCAGCCGGTCCGCACAGAGCAGTGGCTCTGTGGAGATTCAGGCACTTCCAAGAATGCTCTCCCCATCTTGGCTATGTGCCAGTCAAAGTGAGCTCTCAGCCTGCCCTGACCTCACTGCGGCTTTAGCAAACTGACAAATTTTAAATGCAAGTTGCCTCTAACTACTGGTAGTAATTCCTGCATAATCTGTAGCTATACATAAAGAAAGCAATGTTGCACGTAACGGTATGCACAGGTAAAGTATATCAAGCCTTCTGATGACAAAAGGACCAGAAGTGAGTCTTACGCTTGATATTACAGTATCAAGATATCTCTCACCAACAGGAGCTGGGGAACCCCTGCTCTCCGCAGCACTTAAGTGCACCGTGCTAACATCCCTCCCAGAAGGTGCTCCCAGCACAGTCGCACACTGAAAAACTGGTAGTCAGTGACTCTCTTCCTCGATATGATGTTCCCCAAATGTGTGGACGCTTCGCACAGCGAGCTGCACCCTGCGGCTCCTTCTGTGCCTGGTACCCTATGGAGCAGCGAGAGGTGCACGCTGCTGCCAGCGCGACCTGCAATGAGGGAGACTTCTCCCTAACTGCTGCGCCGGTTGCTCCGCGCGGGGCCAACGCGGCGGCACCTGCGGCCGGGGCTTCCCGCGGCGGCGGCCCCGGTGCGCGCGTCACCGCTGGGCTGCTCGGCGGCAGCCAATGGGCGGCGCGGCCGCGAGAGGCGCCACTCGCTTCATTCATTCATAAAAAAAGAGGCGCAGCGCGGCGGGGCCCGCGCCCGGGCCCCCGGCACTCACGGCAATCCGCCTCGTCGCTGTTGTCCGAGCAGTCGTCGTCCTCGTCGCACTTCCAGATGGCCGGGATGCAGCGCTTGTTGCCGCACTGGAACTGGTCCTCCTCGCACTCCTTCACGGCGCCTGCGGGACACGGGCGGGTGAGGGGTGGGCCCGGGATGCCTGTCCCCCCACGGCAAACGCCGGGGCTCCGCGAGGGAGCCGCAGCCACCGTCGCGGCCCGCAGGCAGCAGGAAACCGGCCGAGGGAAAGGAGGGCGCTTACAGCAGAAACGCGAAAGGACAAAGGGAATCGCGGAGCGCTCCGAAGCCGGGACCCCCCGCACAACGCGCGGGGACGCGGGGAAGGGGCCGAGCGCGGAGCCCCGGCGCGAGAGACCGAGGCGCGCAAAGTTGCGCGGGGGCGGGAGGGCGGCGCAAATCCCCCGGGCGGCCGCGGCGCAGCGCGCGGGCACAAATCCCCTGAGCGGGGATTAGCGGCGGCGGCGCCTGTCACCGCGGCCTCCCGCCGCCTCACAGCCAGCGCCGCGGCTCGGCGCGGGCTGCGCGGCCGCGGAGGATGGAGGAGGAGGAGGAGGAGGAGGGCGGGGGGACCCACCTTTGCCGAGGTGCAGCTTGAGCAGCAGCAGCTGCACGAGCAGCAGCCGGGCGAGCGCGGGCCGCCACATGGTGCTCGCTGCGAGCGCGGCCGTGTGCGGGGTGCGCGCAGCCGGCGCGCCGCTCGCCCTGCCG
>VWPW01031905.1:71741-134529 GCA_013389825.1 Crypturellus undulatus
CGCCAGCGCCCCGAGAGCCCGGCTGCTTCACGCCGGTCCCCCGAGGCGACCCCGGCGGGGCCGCGTCCCTCGGGGCTCGCGCTGAGGCCCGGCCGGGCGAGGCCGCCGCTCGCTGACTTCAATCAGCGCCGCCGTGACGTTCACGCGGCCGCGGGGCTTTGTAATCCCGTTATTGAAGCTGTTTCCCAGGAGCAGCTTGAATCCTAGCAGCGCAACGTGGGACAGGTGGGCCTTGGCTCTTGATTTTATATATATATGGACATATATACACACATATACATAAATATATATACACATATGTATATATTTAGTGATGTAATGAATTTGAGTTTCACCTCTTGAAATTCCAGTGACTTTATATCCGCCCCACGATTTCAAAGCTTGTGCCTTTAACTGCAATTTTGCAAGTCATTACCCTTTTGCATCGCTAATGCTGTGATGAAGAGGAAAAGAGCTGATCATGGAGCTGTTCTATAATAGTTTGCGGAGCGTTAACAAGTTATTCAGGTCTTTTTGAACAGTTTTTAGAGTGCAAAGTTTAGAGTGTGTTTTGTGTTGGCTGGGTCAGTGTAATAGATTACAAATAGATTGCTCAAAGCAAATGAGATACTTAAAATGCATTCAGGGGCATTTCTCTAAGTGTGCCAAAAAAACAGATTCATAAAATTACTGTGATTCCTGGCCTCCTCTTTCCTAAATTAGTTTCAACTGAAAGTAGGTCCAAAGGCAGTACTGAAACTCCCTTGGTATGAAGCTGGCGCAAGCGCCCAGAGCATCAGTCACTGCAGCGCTTTGGTATGATTCATATTGGCATTTTGTTTGATTAAGGAAAATAAAAAGCCCATTTGGCCTGTATGTCTTTCACGGGCAACAATATTAATATCCTTTTCTGAATAATTTGCTGCGGTACCACCTGGCCAACAGCAGTTTCAACCTCCTTCGCTGGCCACCCGTTGTAGAGGCTACTTGTAGCCTAGTACCCTCTTGTGGACACACTTGTCCCAGAGGCTTTGCCGAGGCCAGGGGAAGCTCCAGGGACTAAAAAGAGCAAAGCAGGCATCAGAAATGGCTTGGTGTGCGAGACTGAACTGCGCTTTATCCATTGTGTTCTAGGAGTTAATCAAGACTTCAGTAGGGTCCAGCTCCTCTAGGAGCTCCCCTATGGAGTGCAGCTGCCCAAACTGGTGCTCACGGTTTTTCTATCAGCTTCCACATTTTTTATTAGGAATTAGCATCAGGATGACATATCGGCTTCTCTTTCCCTCCATCTAGCTGAGCAGCATGTCCTACCTCTCTACTCACTCAACAGTCACAGACATCCTTAAAGTTTCACACAGAGCAGCCAGCAATGAGGCTGGCTCTGTCCTTGGGCCCAAAGCAGATGGGGGCACCGCATCCAGAGCTGCGATGGAAGGAACAGGTCAGTAACTGCTGGATTTATAACCTGCTTTTCTACTGCTTCCAGTCACGTATCTCTATGCATTAAAAAAACACAAACTAGCGCAAAGCAGCAGAGCACTCACAGCACTAACTGTTGCTCTGCTAACAGAGCAAGGTGAGTCCTAACAGTGAAATACTATTGCCATGAAGCCCATCCAGATGGAGCTTCCCATCAGTTAACTCTCTTTCATCTTTCATGCCATTTCTTTGATCTGTTTCTCAAGCCGATTCTTTTGTAACTGAATTGTTATTTTTCTTTTCTAATATATAACCCAGATGCTTTTCATGCTTCATGTTCTTCAGCAATTTGTCACCTGGATCCAGACATATCCTCTGCTAGCTGCAGTGTATACAGCAGTCTCCTCAACGTCCTGATGAGCAATTGGTGTCCTGCACACTGTTTTCTGCAGGCCTGTAGGTGTGCATACACACAAACACCCCCTCTCTACTGCTGACTTTATTTGAACTGGAAAAGTCACTCAGAAGCATGGAAAAAGAGCAATTTCCTATCCCTTCACTGCACTTGCATTTTAATGCAAGATCACCCAGTATTTTCAGCTTCTTTCCACTGTGCACTTTCCTGATTTGCAGGAAAAACTGTAGAGGCCAGATCACAGACTATATCTCATTTAATATTGATAACTTGCATGTGACTGTGCCAATTTTGAGCAGCATCAGACATACCCTGGCTTATTTGGTGCAGCTCACTGTGAAGAGCATCAAGAAGCCATGAACCTCCCATTCCCTATGACCACCATCAGAAGGAAAGACAGCAGATTACCAGGGCACTAAAATTTGGAAAAAGAGCACAAGCCACAATGGACTCACTGGGAAGAAAGAGAACAGGACTGGTGGAAATAGCGGAGTTTTCCACTATTCCCATGAAAACCTTCAAAATACTCTGTATCCATTAGGTTTGCTGTCTCAGAGATGTCTTTTAGCAAGATAAATCTAAATCTCTCAATCTTCTCATGTTTTTTAGATATGCTAATGTAATATCTGTTTTGCAAACAGATACTTAAATTAAACCATTTAATGGTACTTGAGCCAATGCACTAGAAGTCACATCCCTTAACTTAAGCACATGATGCACGTCAGTACCCACAATATTATTTACAATTTTAAATAAAACTTCACTTTTCTAAACCGACTCTACTGCACATTTCATCTATACATAGAATTGTATGTTAAATTTACAGGTAATATTTATTTTCTGCTGCTTCTAAGTGAGGCACAAACCAAGTCATGAGCCTAGTGGAGTATAAATACAGGTTCATTCCTGATCTGCGCTTGTCCCCCGGATTCTTAGAGAGTTCCTCGTTTTCACCCACTGAGCTAAATAGAAGGAACACTTTTCACAACTGACATTGCAATTTTGAGGATTACCAAGACTACTTTTGTTTGCAGGGGCTTGGCTCCTAGGGGCAGGACTCATCTGCAACAGAGTGCGTAGTGGTACCCAGAGAACCTCTTTGGAGGATTGCTTTTCATGTCTCTGTTGCAGAGCAATTTTCTTTCACCTCTCTTCTGCCTTATGTTGTTGTGGTACTAGAAGAAAACAAAGGCAAACCGTAAGCACCATTTCTTTAATAAAAATTTAAGTGTTTAGGGAAAGCTGATCTCCCACTCACTTGCAAATGAAAACATAATTTAAACAAGTTACTCACATGGGCTAATCAGAGTAGGGACAGTTCCTCCTTTACATCAATCCCTTTGCTTTTATGTGAAAGTAAGGGAGTGCTCTAACTTCCAATCCCCAAGTCAGCTGTTTTGCTATTTTTTATATTTATTTAAATCCATGCCCTATACAGCTTTGGATCCTATTGGATCTGTCTTTCCCCTTTCACACCCTCAGGATATTTCACAACCATTAGGGCCGCCTTCTTGCTTGATTGATGCCAAAAGGACCAAATTAACCGTGTTACTATATGTAATATCTTCTAATGACATCCTTATTTTCAGCCAGCTCATGCCCTAGAAAAGAAAGAAGGGCATCATACAACCAGATTTAAATCAAACTCCAAAACCCATCAGTTTATCATCCAAGAACTGTCTCTCCCACAAGCCAGGATGTCTCACTTCCCTAGCCATAATTCAGCTTTGTCCTAAAACTGTCACTCAGTTTGGCTTTTTCAAGCAGCAGCAGCAGTGTGATGCAACGCTTGCATGCTGCTGGCCATCAAAACCCCAGTCCAGGTGCTGGACTACAACATGTACAGACTGAGGCTTTTATTTAAGGGCAATATACACTGAAGCACATGTTCGCTAACAGTGTGTGCACATACTTATATCAGAGTGTGTCTTGACTCCGTATGTGGCTTGTGTTCTTGGCATGTTCAGAGCAATTCTGACTTACAGCCCCTCTCTTCAGCTTAATACACGTATGCCTGTCTCACTGCAGAGCCCACTTGGTCTGCTCTGACAACCAGCTCCTTGTTTTCCTCAGTAAATCAACCAAAGTATCACCCAGCAGCACTGAGCAGTGCCAGTCCGCCGTGCGCTTCCCAAGGCAGCCGAGAGGAACACCATTGTACACACAATATTTTTCCAGGACAGCTTCAAATCCATCCTCCTCCACTTCATGCATTTTGCTCTCGAGTCCCTAGAGCGGCTCTTGCAAGGGTGGAGAGGGGAGATAAGAGATGCTTTGTGGGCCAGTAGGTGAGTTTTTATTCCGGTGGAGAGGAGTTACCCCAGGAGGCAGCTGCTGTCCATGCCCACGCCAGGCCGGAGCTGCTGCCCAAGCAGGATCAGACAGCAGGGCTTTGAATCCCACTGACTCCCCAGGCACAATGGGGATCTTTCCCATTAATTTTAATGAGCATAAGAATGAAGGGCCTGAGAAGGAAAAAAAAAGTGTGGATTAGGTGCCTGGCAAGATCTTTTGCATGCTAGAGGAGCGCAGCTATAGACTGAGCTGCAGTTTGCTGCCGTGCAGTGACTAATCACCGTGAAAGCTAACAGAAATGCAGACTTGAGGCCATAGTTAGTTACAAGTACAGTGGGATTTTTTCAAGATGTTTCACTTCAAACTATTTATCCTGTTACTGGTAACAAAGGAGTCATGAATTGCAGCAGAACTGAAGCTGACAGTGTCTCGTGTAGCTCGGCAGTGACCATATACCGAGGCTGCAAAGCTGCAGATTAGCACCACGGGCTGCTGTTTGCTCTGCAGCTCCCGAGGGGCTTAGACACAAACAGTGAAACCAAGTAGCAGCACCAAGCCTGGATCTTTTTTTCCTTTTATAAATTCTGTAAGCTAAACACTCGCTCCCTCTTCCTCACCCACGTTATGTGTTTAGGCCTCGATGCTGCAAGGCAGCCGCGTACCGCACGCGGCAGCAGAGCAGGGAGCGGGCCTGGCTCGTGGATGTGCAGCCTCCCTCTGCTCCTAACAGCCCGCCAGGAAGCTCCAAGCATCCTGAAGGCTCACAGACAAATTATTATAGCATTAATTACAACATCAATGAGAAAATAGTGCCCAAGTGGGAATTTAGGATAACGTTTGTATGGAACATTTATCAGTATATTTGTATGGATTTCATAGGACAGTAGAGCAATTTAAACCCAGCCTTGCTTCCAAGGTAGTCCTGCACCGAGTCAGGCTCGGTGGGGCCGGAGTCCAGGTAGTTGAATTTGTACCTTAGAGCTGCTTGCCGAGGCTGGCCGGCTCCTTGAGGGGGAATGACCTCAACATTTGTCTTCCTTTTTAAAAGAAAAGCTTATTAAAGGTCAAAAGGTCTTTACAGGTCTGATTCTGAATGCTGCTCTTCTTGCTTTCTCATTTGGTGTCCATCTTGTCTTTAATAATGTTTTTCAAAAGTATCCCATTAGATATTGCCATCTCATCACTGTCAATCCATAGATGACAGAAGAATGGATGGAGTCCGGTGCGTAGCCCAAAGGCTTGACCTTGGTCAAAACAGGATTATCTGAATGTTATTCTTGAATGTGGATAAATCAAACTAGCTTTCCCCTTGCTTTCCCCCGCCACCGCCTGAAAACTTTCCCTCAAAATTCCCCGAAAGAGGAACTGAGGGGAGAGGAAGAAAAGGGGAAAACTGGGAACTTTTCTCCAGGAAAGAAAAAGAATCCAATTATCATCTTGCAAATGTAGGTCTGATGTTTGAGTGTCTCCTCACTTTGCATGGTGTTTTGCTTTGTCAGTGACAAAATCATTTTTCTTCTGGGTGTCTCCATGCACAGCTGTGTCAGAGATGCATTAGAGTCACACAAATGCAGCCTTATTTACATTTGTCCATACAGTTCAGATTATCTACATCTCTGAGTTGCCACAAAAACTTTTCCTTTTTGAGGAAATCTTTTCACAAATATTCGGATAGAGGTGACCCCACATACAGAATCCACAGGTTTTATGTGTGATAGACACATATGCGCATGCACTCCCAGAGCTACAGCTCTTTTAAACAAAGTTTTAGAAGAAAATGTCTTTTCAAATTTCCTGACTGTTATATCAAGTTGCAACCACAGCAGCTGATGGATAAGTCCCTGGGGCATCTTGTCATATCACATAAAGCATCAAGTGATAGATGCACTTCAGGATAACATGTCCTAAAGACATAGTTTCTAGAAGCACAAAACAGCCCTTCCTCTTACCCTCTCTAGTACATGCTTCAAAATACTTCCCAATCCTTATTTTTTCTTTAAAAAATGTTTCTCAGCTCAAGTGTTCAGTACCAAAAATGCTAATTTTCACCACAATTGATTGAGCCTGGTGCAGTCTACAAGCAGATAGACACCTATAGGGTAAAACATCCCCAAACCCTCCCGCTAATTTCAGCTGGTCCTTAACTTGCTAACAGCGCTTGTGTTTCAGCCTTGGTTTCTCCTATGGCTGTGAAAAAACACTATATTTATGTATTCCTGTGTCTGCAGAGATCCGTCAGGCTCCCACAGTGTGAACCCGAGCACTTTCCATAGCTTGGTGAACACTTTTCAGTTCTTATCCATTCCACATTCGTGCTACAGTGACTCAAAAAGATGGTGTCTCCCCTCCATCTTCGCTTTAGAAAGCTTGAACACGTGCAGGCTAATCTGAGAGTTTTTGTAATTATTTTCCTGTTTCGATGTAACTTGAAGAGTCTGTGCGACTTGGTAAGTCTCTGGGGTATCTGTTGCCCTCTTCAGTCCGCAGAGGCTGGTCGCACTTGTGAAGGAGGCAGCATGCAGGGCTGCAGGAGAGCGCCCGAGGACTCCCGTGTCCCGTTCCTCTGGTAAATAACCCACACTTTGGCCAGATCGGGTTAAAGGAGCTCGTGTTTTTTAGCTGGGCACCCAACCGTGGGCACAGCAAATCTGCTCCTGCCTCCCACCTCGGGGCCTCCTCAGAGCTCCCCAGCGGTCACGATGGATCCTCCAAGTCCAGCTGAAACTTAATTTGTGGCCTGTTTCTCTCGGCATCAGAGAGTGGCCCCTGGGGAAATCCAGCTATTCCCACCCAAACCGTTGGGGTCTGCGTTGCGGGTAGCAGCTGCTCTCAGCGCAGAGGTGAAGCTGCAGTTCGGAGGATCCCCCGAGCACCACAGCGGCACAGGGGAAGCAAAGGCCACCTCCTTTTACAGCTTTTCAATGTTATCTCTGCCTTGCCAAACCAACCAATAGGACAACACACCGCGATCTGGGCCCTTTGTTAAGCATTTGACAACCAAGTCTATACATTCATTTCCCCATCTCATTTCTTCTTTCTTTTTTCTGAACGGACAATGGGAGCTGGCCTGGCTCTGCCCATCCCTGGCACGGGCCTGCAGTGCCGCTTAGCCACCCACCCACACGATTCTAGCTTCCCAGCCATCAAAGCAGAATCAAAATTGCATTTTCCTGACTGTCAGTTTCTCTATGCGATTTTTTCTCCCCAACGCAGATGTAATAGGTTTTACAGGGAGTCCCTTTGATTCGTGCCAGCCCAGCACATTCTCAGTCTGCCCCTAATCTCTCCTTTGTGGCACGAGGACTCGGAACGGCGGGCATGGATCCCAGCGGACAGCGATTACCATCCAAATTCCCTCTTGGAAGCGATCCCATCTGGCAACAGCAGAACTTAAAGCTTCAACCCTCGGCCATTGTCCCTTTCCAAAATGAGCAGATTCAACTTTATTGCAGATTAAACATTTGCTGCTTTTTAGGTTTAAAGCCAATCTCAAGTGCTATGTCAAAGCACAGAAGCTTTCTCTGCTGGACCCTCCTGTAGGGTTTTTATTCTAAGCACAAATAAAATTAAGCAGACCAAGCCTTTTTTTTTTTTTCAAAATACAAAGAATTGCTGCCTGAGCTGAAATTCCGCACGTCAGACTTCATCTAGGAGCAGATTCGTTTTCACAACTTGGTTATCAGCTGTGCAAGGCGGCTCTTATTGTGCATGGCCCGCACCGAGGCGCCCGTGGAGGCCTCGTGCGGCCCTGCCCTCGGAGCTCTCCCCATCTGCGCCGCGTGTGCAGGATGCAGATGGTCCGGCTGGCTGGGAGGCGCCGCGGGGAGAACGCAGTTGGGATATAGGGAATTGCACTGCCTTGTGGCCAGGGATGCGCCACGGAGCTATGAGACACCAGGAAAAGGCCCATCCATTGATGGAGCCCCTCGTCCTACAGGAGACCAAAGCCCAACTCTCACCCTTCCAATACTAGTGGGTCTGCAGGTACGGAAGCAACCGCCTCGGAAACGGCCAAAGTGCACAGATCCGGCCTGGGGCGAAGGTCTTCAGTCCTGCTCCTTGCATTGGTGCCCACGGCAAAACCGCTCCTCAGGAGTGAATGTTCCTCTTCTCAAGGAAGGATAATCTGCAAGGCCAGGCTGTGTAAACCCAAGAATAATTTAATTATTGCCATGCCCTATAGACTTGAGAAATCCATTAATTACAACACAAATCATGCTCCTGGAAATGAAACTTGCACCAGTGGCAGCAATAATCTTTGCTTGTGGGCTATGTTTTAAAGAGTTTAATAATCTGAAAGTACTTATCTTTCTGCAATGCATCAAAATGCAGCTAACTAGGAATATGAAAGCAACATCTTTCCTTAAAAACCAGAAATCCATCTGAAAGTGAAGGCCTGTCTGCTTTTACCTGCAGCATGAGGCTGTATTGTCATGGATTGATTATGTCAATCCCAAGAATCCAAAACCACTGCATACTAAATCTGCAAATCAGAAGTCGTCTTTTGACCTTTATGCAGCAACACTAGTGAGTATTTCAGGAGAGTCTTCAAGACAAACCTGTCCTGGTATCTTCATGATTGCCCTCCAGATTGGTAGCAGTCCTGCTGCAGAAGTTTAGGTCTCTTCGGGTAGTCTAATAGATACTTTTTTCATTCTCTTTATAAAAAATGTAGAAGTGTACTTTCCTCCCTTATCAAAAATTGAAACAGCATGATTGGCAACCTTATAAAAATTTTAAATCATCATTGTTGCCATGTTAACTTAAAGCCCCCTCACTCGCTTTAGACATCTCTGGGAATTCATCTTCAATTCGTCTTCAAAGGGAGCTCAAAGGCAAGACTGGGTTTCTCTGATTAAATGCAAGAGTAAACAATGAACACGGTACAACTGCTTTTTCTTTTTTTCAAGTGCACAGAGATTCATGTGTAAAAGATATCAGTACTCAAGAGACATCATCTTGAAAGAAACCCATGCGCAAGCCCTGCACAGCAGTATGGAAATGTGTAGTGGATAAACACTGAAAAGTGACCCTAAAAAGTACAATTAAGTTAAATGATGGCCTTCCTGTAATTACACTTACACTTACAGATTAAGGACTATGAGGCTGTATGCTTGTCCTGTTGGCCTAAACACAAGCCAAGAAAGAAGAACCACGTGTGGCACTAGCGAAGCGAGGCAATCCGTCCTCACTGCGTGAAGGCAGCCCAACCTGTGCCCTGTCCTTGAGGGTGGATAATCGCAGACATCTCTGCCTCTNGTAGTGGATGAACGCTCAGAAGTGACCCTCAAAAGGCTGAAAAGAACAATTAAGTTAAATGATGGCCTTCCTGTAATTACACTTACACTTACAGATTAAGGACTATGAGGCTGTATGCTTGTCCTGTTGGCCTAAACACAAGCCAAGAAAGAAGAACCACGTGTGGCACTAGCGAAGCGAGGCAATCCGTCCTCACTGCGTGAAGGCAGCCCAACCTGTGCCCTGTCCTTGAGGGTGGATAATCGCAGACATCTCTGCCTCTAGTGAGAAACAGCAGAACACCATATAAATATATTCAGGGCTGGTGACTTCCTCAGNCTTCCTGTAGTTATTACAGTGGGAAGAGGCACTTACGAATTAAGGACTATGAGGCTCTATGCTTGTTCTGTTGGCCTAAGCACAAGACAAGAAGGAAGAACCACGTGTGGCACTAGCGAAGCGAGGCAATCCGTCCTCACTGCGTGAAGGCAGCCCAACCTGTGCCCTGTCCTTGAGGGTGGATAATCGCAGACATCTCTGCCTCTAGTGAGAAACAGCAGAACACCATATAAATATATTCAGGGCTGGTGACTTCCTCAGGGAAAAGACAAGGGTGACTGCTGTTGCCTGGTGCAGGAACCATCAGCATCGGTTTGTCCCCAAAAAGCAGCGACGCAATCAGAAAAGGCGAAGTCAGACACGACTTTCCAGGATTGAATGCTGCTTTCACAGACAGTGTTGACAAAATGTGAGACACCTGCACCAGGCTGACTCCTCATGTTCTCTCTTAGCTTCAGCCAAAACAGTTTGCATATTCCAGAGAACAAAAGTAGGGGGAATATACTGTTGAAAGAATAAAAATGAAAGAATGAAAGAATAAATTACCCTTAGTAGCAGCTAACTGAAAAGGCTTCAGAACCTTCAGATCTTGAAGCAGGGACTTCAAATGAGTTAAAAACCATGAAATTTATTTATTACACACAGACAGCTATGTAATGCTTACACTCTAAAGGCTGCTAAGCAAGCACATACAGTGCTGTGGTTGCCTGTGAAAGAGTAACCCATGTGCTGTGTGCGCATGTGCTGTGATACCCCTCTAAGTGACACTGTCACATACACTCTCTTCCAGAGGACTCTTAGCTCATTCGGTGCCCAGAGTGAACAATGTGCAGCTAATGTGCAGCTCTCAATAGTCTATTTTCATTATTCACTCTCACCAGGCATTATTTATTGTGCGCTATTCAAATTCTGCTTTGGAAACAGAATTATTCATTTCCTCACAGGCTTTTCTCTGGTGCTCATCAGATCTGTATGAACGCCTCAAACATTAATGTATTCCTTTTCTGGTAAACTTTCTGGGATGTTAAGGTTACAGCATGTGCCCTTTTTGTAGATTGAGGACTGAGGTGAAAAATGTACCAGCCAGTGTTGGGTACCTGATGCAAGCTGTTTAAAACCTGGGTTTTCAGGCTGTTATATGGTACTTCATATATTCAAGACTGAGATTCCAGTGGTTTCAACTGGAACTGTGATCACTCAATAATTCCCCAGTTTGCAACCATGGATCTTAGCTGTGTACCACGAAAAAGACTAAATCAATCAGCAAAAAGCCTTGCAAAGTTTGGCTTCCTGCAAGCAGGATGCTCAGAATCAAATGGGATTTCTCTGGCATGGGTGAGGATAAAATCCACTTCTCTGATACTCACTTGCAAAGAGGAAACCCTCACAAAACCCATCAGATTTTATTCTGCAGATCCTTGCAGCAGCAAAAAGCCTTGGACCCCATTCACTGCAGGCTATAGATATATCTCCAGAGCACACTTCATTCTGTTAATGTTTCAGGGAAGCAAAAGCTCCGAGCAGAAAACAGTGTGCAATCCAGTAATTAGAGACTAACAGCATTCAAGTATGTAAGAGAGCTGAATTAAATCTACACAGGAAACGAATCTCGGCTTCTGTGAACCTGACTGAAATTTTAGCTCTCCTTTGTTAGAGATTTTCGAACATAAGTATGCGTAAAGGCTGTTCAATAGCACCTCTTGGTACTGTTATACCAAACTCTCCTTTGCAATCTGTTGCCACTGCACGAATCCAATGTCTTGGCTTTCATTGCACCTCTGGAAGGAAATGCATTTCAGTGGGCACACACTCCTTTCCTAAGTTTGCCTTTTCTTTCCCCTTTGCTTTCAGTTTTTCCCAGTCCCACCCTTTTCCCATCATGGGCTACTTACCCTGCTTCTAATCTCTCTTTTCCAGTACCGGTCATGCCTCAACCTTCCTTTTTGCTTTCCAGTCACTCAGAGCTGTTGGGCCATCAGTATGTGAAGGAAGATTCAAACACAAAAAAAGCTATTCTCCACACAAATTTAACTCCTTTTCAAAGACTTCAGCTCGCTACAATTCCTCAAAGAAAAGGGGAGCAGGAATGTTACTGAAGATGGTCAAGCCCCTAGGCTTCCCCTGCCCTTCTTCCCCAAACAGCTGAACAATTCTGGCAAGTATTTTTCAGGAAAAAAGCAAACAAACAAAACCAGAACCATATGTCCCCAGTCTTGTATATTTAATAAGGTGGATGTCTTTGGTTTACATTTTAATGCATATTGCTTTTGACTTGTTATTCTTGGAGTGACTACAGTGTGGCAAGAGGTGCTTAACTCCAACTGCAGCACTATTACCTTGGACTCCCCATGAGGCAGATGAGCCCCTCCGTATGTATGAACACTGGGAAGTTTATGCTGAGAAGTTTATGACCTCCAAGCAACATCCCACAACTGGAAAAGCTCCAGATCACCAGATTTGCAAGAGGTACACACAGCCAAAGCCTGGAAGACGAGAGAGAAAGGGACTCACACATTTATAAAGGAATAACCGCCACAGCAAAGGTCTGCTCGGGTGCAGCGGCAGCTCGTGTGTGGGAGAAAGAACACGAACAGGGATGGATCCTTCCACGCAGCGGGGATACAGAGCGCTGCATGCACGCACCTAGGGCGAGGAGCCAAGGGAACCCCGCTCATGCGGTGCCACAGGACAAGGTAGGAACAAGGAGGTCCTGAGCTCACCGCTCAGCGGTGGCAGCGAGTGGCCTCCTCATTGGAAACGCGGTGCAACCGGCAGACCTGGAGCTTGTCCCGAGGGCTATCACAGTCCCCGCTTCCAGGGGACACTATTGGCCGCACAGATGTTGACCTGCTCGTTCAGATAAGAACTGATGTAGATCCAATGAATTTTTCACACACAGATTAGTGGCTCTGGGCTCAGAATTAGTTAAAAAATCAATTACACGCTATAAAAGACAGAGCTGCTCCGTGGTGCTCACTTATTCTCATAACTGAATAGATTCAGCCATGTATATTTTCCCTCGCTTTTCAGTGAAAGAACAAAAGCTGCTCTGTGTTATTGTATTTCTTATCAGGGGTCTGAAAATCACATTTCTTTTTCTGTAATATTGGTGTTTTCTTGCAGATGAATACTGATTTTTTCCATTCTTCCCGTTCTCCCTCCCCCCTGCCTGGGAACTTCGTGCTACTGAGTTTTTTTTCTGCAGTATTGACTGAACAAAGTCAGTCCTGGCAGGACCAGAGAGGCAGGTGCTACCAGCATGGAATGGGGAGAATATAAAAAATAAACTGCTGGCTCAGATTAACTTGGTTCACTTAAAACAAGAGGTTACCATCAGTAGACAGCTGCCTTGAGAAGACAACTTCAGACATTCCTGATCTACAGGTTGTCTCTAGACTGTTATAATTAATATCCATCAGTGGATTTATTTCTAAGTAGAACTGCTAATTCATGTAATCTTAGTTAAGAAGGAGGCACTGTATGGCAGGATTTGATGCTCCCATTGATATCAGAAAAGCACTCCAACTGTAGAAACCCTTGAGCCCCTATCGGTATTATCAGCACGCTTAATGTCATAAGGGTGACTTTTTCATTGTTGTAAGTATTCCTCAAAATCCCAATGAATCAGGTGAATGCAGGAGCCCTGCAACAAGTAACAGCCCCACGCTGCTCACGTTGCTATGGATGCACAGCGCACGCTTGATACGCTGCCCACAGGGCGTTGGGGCTCTTATACAAACCGTAGCAAAATGAGGAGACAATCGATGTAGGAGGGATTATTTAGGCAGCAGAAAGGGAAAGGGAAAGGATTACATTTTGGATATTAGTTGGAAACCACCTGCTTTCAGAGCACAAGGAGGATGTCCCATAAAGTCAGTGGCAGCCCATGCTCCTGAGGCACCTAGGGTGCATGTGGCGCGCTCCGAGCTCGGTGCGGCTCTGCAAGAGATGCACCTACCCGGCAAAGGCCTCAGCTCCAAAATCCTGCCGTTGCTTTGCTTGTTTGAACCATGGCAGAGCGCTGACTTGTGACCAAAAGGCGGAAGTGACAGCCTGAAGTGAGAGTGGTCCTTTAACCAGTTATTTCTGAACCTGCAAGTGTGGTTATTCTGAAACACAGGTGATTCCCTATCACTCCATCGCTGACAAAGTTGCACTGAGCTGCTTTAGATTAGTGTTTCTTTCTCTGTTTTATCATTTCTTCTATTTAATATTGGCCTAGATCTCATTTATATGGGGTGGTCATGTCTAGAGACTTCACTGTATTAAATTAGAAACAGAATTTCCATATTATCTGTGACATTCACATGCACCTCTATTGATATTTTTTCCTTGGTTAATTAAGCACTGAGCTGAGTATTAGCTCTCATCCTGGCCTCCCTCTCAGAGGTGATCCAGGGCTCTACAGTCGCTCCAGGAGCTAATATATATCAGCTGTGATAATAATTGTGGAAATGTGCTTTGCTGTACCTTTCAGAGAGCCTGTCTTCTGTCCTGTATTCCCACAACTACATTTAATATTGCCTTGTTTCCACAACATTACATATTCTACACTGAATTTCTGCTCTCTGAGGAAATAAGCCACATTATTAAAATAAAAGAAATGAAGAAAAGAAAAAGAAAACAGAAGCAGATAAAGCAGAATTTGTATTCTGTCTTACAGTGCCTGTGTGGCAATGTGATTAGCTCCCAATACCTGGGACCTAATTACAAACCCCCGAGTGTCATATGTGTACTTCAAAATGCACAGCTTGTCGAGTGGCAGGTGTCCAGGTAGAGTTTGGGATGTCAATACACACAGTTCTGACATTTCCTAATGTTATAAATGTCAAAATAGTTATTAGACATTCGGTCAAATGAGGAAAATACTGTGTTTTTTTTCCTGAGAAAAGAAAACAACTAAGACACTTCTCCCTCTGGACGACACTACATGCTCCTGAATGCCATGACGCAGCGCTGGCTTTTACCAAGCAGCTCCAAAGGAACCAGCTCTCACCAGCAGGAGCGTCACCTGGCCTGGTGGCTGTGGGAGATCCACCTAGAGCTACCCCAAATTTGGCTGTAGGAAACTCTACCTGGCTCTTCCTCTCCAGTACATGGTCTGGGTAACTACAGCACAAACTTGGCAGCTCTGTTTTACAAAGGAGATTTGGAAAAGCCTTTGGGTACCTTAGTTTTAAATGAGAGATACTGCTAGTCTGCACGTGGGACCTTGCACAGAATTAGCAACAAATTCCACAGTCTTTTAAGGGAAAATTACCATCACCCAGGAACATCAAGAAGAGAGACACTGCTGATGAAGTAACGCCAAATTTGCTTGAAAAGTCAAAGAAATGGATCCTGATCCGCGTTCCCCGAGGTGTCAGCTGGCATCAGATGTTAACTAATAAAGCCCAAAGCAGCAGCAGTGCCGGCAGCTCCCGCGGGGACATTAACACCCAGCTGCCCTCACCCCAGCTCCGATACCTGGCGCCGCGCTCAGCTCGCTTGTCAGGCCGCTTTAGCGCGGCTGGGAACAGTGATGGAAACGGAGGAGCTCCTCATCGAGGAAAAGTTGGACACGTCATCCTCCCTGCTGCCTGGTTTAGCTGGAGTGACTTGCGACAATAATGTTCAGCCATGGGTTATGCCAAGGAGTTCAGGGGCACAGAGCTGGACTTTTTAGCCTGTTTTGGGCGTATGGGAATTCTAGATGTGTGCAGGAAGAGGCTCTCAAGGACACGCAGTGGGGTGACCATGCAGGTGGCCTTGCAGTTTAANTCAGGGGCATAAAGCTGGACTTTTTAGCCTGTTTTTTTAGCCTGTGTGCAGGAAGAGGCTCTCAAGGACACGCAGTGGGGTGACCATGCAGGTGGCCTTGCAGTTTAATAAGCTTTATTTTTTGGACAAGTCACTGAAACAGACTACACGTGCAGCTTCACTAAGCATTAATCAGCTACTTTTGCCATTTCATTGCTATTATTTCATGCTTTTGGTCAAGCATTCAATGGAATGAAACCCCAAGCAGCAGTTTCAGTCATTGTTCCCCAATTTGGCTCTGGACAAACTGCATAAACAAGGACACAGGCTCAATATAAGTCAGCACAATTTATGGCTCTGGGGATGTTATTTCTAAGAATAGGTTAATAGAAAATAAACATGATTGTTAATAGGAGTGATAAAGGAGTGGAGTGATAAAGCAATGTGACTATCACAAGAATCACCTAATGGCAGGATAAATTATCCATTCTTCCCACACATCTACTTAGAGTTGAAATCTCTTTTTTTCCCTCTATATGAATAACCACTACAGTTTGCCTGCACATCCCCTAAAGAGATGAAAATGTTGCTGCTATTCCCCCCTGCTTTTTTTTCCCTCCAGAACAGTACAAAACAGGCCATAAAACATGTATTTACAGTAATGTAAGAAAGAAGATGGAGAGATGAAACTCTCACTTAACACATTAAGAAGCAGCAATGTAAAAGTCAACAATCCAGAATACAAAGACTATTACTTCTGTTGCCAGAGCTGAGAAAAATCAAAGCCTTTCTGAGGGAAGAAAACCACAAAACCATCTCACTGGCAAGCACTTACCAGGGATTCCACGTATACAGCACTCTGACAAGTTGCTCAGCAGTGAGTGTGCTTGAAGTTATGACTTTAATGGGACTGAACTGGAAACAAAATATATTGAGAACTCTAATAAAACTCACAGAGGAGGTGCCAAGATAATTTTTTATCTGTCTTATGAAAAGTGATACAGAAAAACTGCTCAGGACATACGGTTGTAGAGCTTCAAATTGTGGTTATAGATGAAGTATGCACCGTTATCAATCATGCAAAAAATTGCTGCAGTCTATTTCCTATAAATTTATAGAATGACATCTCAGAAAGGCTGACAAACTGTAAAGAAATGACTCTATCTGCAGGCTCAGTAAATTGGAAATATATCCTTCCTCCTCCTTTTCTCCCCTCGCCTTCCCTGCAAGGGGCCGGCTCCCATTAGAAACCATTAGCCTCCTTGCTCTGCTTGCCTGCCCGCGCGGTCAGAGAAGTCCAGAGCAGCCTGACGTTTCCCAGCAGCGCGTACAGGAAAGCAACTAGAGGATTTATTCTCTGTGATACCTCCATTAAGAAAAGCCGTGGCACTGATCGGTGAGGAACCAGCACTGGCTTAAATATGGGAGACCCAGGAGCTCATCATCAACATCCCGAGTCAGGGCAGCCCATGCCCTGAAGATCACAGCATTCCCTGGGGTTGTCTTTAGGATCTTGCCTCAACTCTTTAACATTTTCTTCCTTTTCCTCTTCCTAATGTGCTGTGCACACTCTCTAGTACTATTTACATACTCTTAACGTATGCCTGTTCTTAAATGTAATGCAATCATTTTAATTACAACTATGTATTNCTGAAGATCGCAGCATTCCCTGGGGTTTAGGACCTTGCCTTAACTCTTTTTTAACTTTTTCTTCCTTTATCTCTTCCTAATGTGCTGTGCACATACTCTTACATACTCTTAACGTATGCCTGTTCTTAAATGTAATGCAATCATTTTAATTACAACTATGTATTTTTGTTTAAATCCACTCAGGTGTACAACCAGAGAAATGAATTAGTTGCAGCTTTCCAGCTCCAGCAGTTACCTGAAGACTGAGCCTGTCCTTTGTCAGTCGTCTGGCAGTACCAACCATAATTTCATGTACTGCACATTAATTCTGTCTTCAGATCGCGTCCTCACCGCCCTGCTGCTCTCCTCAGACACGCAAGTAAAGCAGGTATGATTTTCAAAGCGTAAAGAGATGGATGTTGATTTAATTGGTCCAGCTTTTCAGATGTCCTCCAGCTATGAGTTTCAACAGACAGATCATTTCTGTTTGCCAAGCAACAGCCCCTGCATATCCTGGAAAGCTTTTCAGGATTCAAACAGGAACACTTGTCGGCCGGGCCCACTCGGAAACGGCAAATGAACCGGTGTTTCAGCAGGGCACCCAGCCAGGGAAGCCAAGATGCTTTTCCTTTCACATCAGCCTAGAAAATTAAGATCTGCTCAGTTCAAGACATAAGACAGCCCTAGCAGAAGGTGGGAGGCAATACCAGGATCCTCTGTGTCAATCATCTGCATAAGCAGAGGTGGGCTTTTTCTTCTGTGTTTTTGTCTTTTGTCTTAAAGGCCTTTATTTTCCAATCTTTCATCTGTCTTTTTTTCCTTTGGTTCCCAGCACCTTGGGCAAATACAGCAGGATACTATTTTCTCCCAGAAAATTGTTGCTAATTAATTCACGTCTGTATCCATCAGCAGATCTGTCTTGCAAGGTATAATCCAGCTATGAGGCTATTTAGAAGAAATCCTGCTCACCTCAATTTTTGCGACATGTTTGTATCAATCTGTCTTGTGTTTCTTCATCATTTAGTAAAAAATATATTAAGACAGACTCTTCTCCTCCCTGTGGTTTATCTAAAGATCATATTTTGCCATCTTTGCTCTTATTGAGTGGTCACGACATATTATACCTAATTGATTTCAGTGGGACTTCCCATGTAGCACACATGGTAAAACCTGGCTTCACAAGCATCAACAAATGCCTTCCTCCCCCAAGCAAGGAAGGGCTTCAAAAGAAGCTTCTTTATTCTCAGGGAAAAAAAAATAATTATATCAATTCCAGAAAATGAACTTAGCAGCACCAGCAGGACCTGAGTGTCTAACACAGTGAACCAAGATTTCAATTAGATTTTGCAGCATATGTACTGAAAGGGTTTTATTGCCGCTGTTTCATCTTTACTCCCCTCATGTAGCCTTTATGCTTAACTGGTTCTGCCACTTCCTTCTATGCTCATTAAAAGTTTAAATCCTTCCTCAGTCCCATGGACATCCAAGCCTTTTGAATCCTGAAGATCATTTTAAAGAGCTGTTGATGCCTAACCTACCTCCCAGCTATTAGTAAGTGTGATAGGACCCGTGTTGCAGCCTTGTTGTCAAGTCAGACAGTTTTTTGGATACAAGGGTAATACAGGGAGGGACTGTTTGCAATCCGGATTCTAAATAAATAGCTTCCAATAGACTTCCAGCCCAATAAAGCACAGGAAACTACCTGAATCTCCAAGAGCAAACAAAGACAACACAGAAATTCTGTTCGAACCTTCTGTCCCTCAGTCAGAAGCTGTCTGGGGACACCAGACAAGCTGCCCTTGTGGCCACCTTCTGCAGCAGGTTTTGCCTTCCTGTCCTCTTGGACCCAATGGCTGCAGTTTTTGAGCTGCAGCTAAGATTGAGAATAAGGAAAGTCTTTTCTGCCACAGCAACTCAGTTACTTTCACCATTTTTTACTGTTTAACAGTTACATAGAAGTTCTACACAGAAGATCATAGAAGATCTGAGATAATACTGGAAAGCCAAGGAGAAATGTTGACAGTTGAATCAGCAGAGCAAAATTCCCATCTCCTGCTTTTCCCCACCCCAGCAGACCATGTCTTTGAGCAGCAGGAGTGAACACAGTACACGCTGGAGTGCAGTGTTTTGAAGGGTTAAACTCTGCTGCTCTTTCCCTGGAAAGCTCTCCAATCCCTCGTGTGCTGGAGCCAGCAGGAGGTACTGCAGAGAGCACAGGCATCTCGAGCCCAAGGCTACAGATGAGAGTATTTGCTCTGACTGCTGCACAGCATATTGCAAGATTTCAGGTCTGAACATGTTTGCTCCCTAGGAAAACAAATCCCCAGGCTTCCTGTGGTCCGAATGCGGGAGGAGGGAGCTGGAGACGGAATCGCTGGTGAGATGGAGGCCGACACCACAGGTTGGTGGTTAGGCTGAGCCCTGGCTGGTCCCGCTGCCCTCAGCTCTGCATCCTGCCCTCCACATGCAGGGTCACACTAAACTCCAAAAATCTCATGGAAACCCACCAAAGCCATAGGGATTGGACTGAAAGCTAAGTTTTCACACCTCCACGTATAAAGTGCTGTAAGAGAGGGCATAAAGTGGACAAAATAGCTAAAAAGATGAGTGATTTTATGGGAACATCCTCATACACCCAAAGGCAGACACAGCTGCACAGAGACACTTTCCAGGATACTGAGGGCAGAAATACTCTGCAAGCTGTTTCCATTCATTCCTGCAAAACAGAGGATTTGGCTCCAAAAATTTCCACTTACATTGGAAGTGCTGAGATATATCCAGGGTAACAAGCTCAGTGCAGTTGATTCCTAATTCTTTAAATCAGTTACAGTTTTTACAAAAATACTCCTCATCTGCCTCACAGGATTAAGTCAAAATAATGCTAACCAAGATACTCCAGAATCTATCAATAATTTTAGAGTAGTTTTGACATTAATTTTAGAATAAAACCAAAATGATTTCAAAAGATTAATTATGTCACCTTAATTTATTTTTTCAATGGGTAGTTACATAGTGCAAAGCTAAATCATAGGACTTTTGCAGACTCAGTCATTCAATAGTCCCAGTTTAACTTCACCAGACCTTTGGAAGACTTTTGGAGAGATTTTCAGAGCCATCTGAATGAGTTGCCATATTTAACCAGAATGGAAGAAAAACGAGTAGAGGCCCCTTTCAAGAGCCCTCATTCAAAATTAGCTCTTTTCTTTTTCCATAATTCAAGCAATGCTTTTTGCATCCTCAGTCACATTATACCAGAAATATAAGTAGCAACAGACAGCAGCAGATCAACCTCTGAAATATCAGGAAAAAAAAAAACAAAAAACAAATTTAATTGTTCCAAGCAGGTTCTTCCTTGGGAGATTTCTGGACCAAAACTTCATTGGCAAAGGATGAACTCTAAAGGGCTGTCTCCAAACTTTTAAAGGCTTTTACAAATGCAAAACTGTTGCTTTTTACATATATATATATAATGAAAATACTTTACCCCTATAATACTTTTGGATTGTTTCTCTCTTCTGCACCAACACCAAAGACCATTCACTTGACTTGCACTGAACCACGAGCAAGGTAACCTGGGCAGCTGCTGCCTGCAGGTGCTCAGAGGAGATTTTCATCCCTGGAGGCTAATTTTTATTTCATGTGTTGGAGTGCAGAGCCTTACCATGAGGTTTGAGCTTCAAAGCAGCACAGCCAGGGGCAGGGCATGCCCGACACCCACTTCAGCACCACCGGCAGCCACTTCTTTCATCTACTGGCTAGACCCAGTCACACAACGCCTGGCACAACGAGCAGAATAGATGAAAACATTTCATATGGGAGACAGCAATGGGGACTTTTATAGCGATGGATGACAAAATATTAATTGGATATGGCAAGCCATCCTGGGGAATAAAGATACAGAAGAGGCAGAACCTGATCGTCCTTCCTGGCTTTGAACTAATGACACATAAAACAGGAGCTTACTGCATTCGGAGCCAAAGTCACAAACAATCTGACACTTCTCCAGTGACTGCTGGCTTTTGCCAGACGTTGAAGGACAGCGCAAACTTTTCCCTAAAGACAGATGTGGCATAAATGCCACTGATACTATAATCCAGGCTTGAAGTTCTGACGCTATAAAAGTCTTTTCAGTTGTAGCTTTTTTTTTTCCTGCCTAAGCAATTATTGAACCCCTGCGCCACTGTATTTCTTTCATATTTTATAAATATTTTATAAAGCCTGTATATTTATATTTCTGTATATATTTCATCCCTGCCAACTCTTTATTTGCAGAAAGTGGCAAAAGAGGAGCCTTTAATGACAAAAGCACACAAGTTGCTAAGATTAGTATCATTATTTGTTGATCTTTTTCTCTCAGCAAATTTGCAAACCAGCACAGTAAATATAACAGATATAAGCCAGCAAGCGAGGTGCATTAAGGAAGTAAATAGTTCTAATCAGTGTGAGGAGATTAAACAGCTCCTTAAATATTTCAGTGTGGCAATCCTTTAGGAAGTGTTTATGACAAGCCTATAACTGTGCCAGGCAAAAGACAAAGTGGAAGCTATCCAGCCTCATCCATATTTAAATGTGTGTGCTCGGCACAAACAGGGATTGGGGGAAGCGCTGACATCCCCAATCTTACAATAGGTGGCAGGCAAGAATGCCGGCAGGAGCATCCTCGGAACGCCAGGAGAAAGAGAGGGATGCTGACAGCAAGGAACCATCGGAAAGTGCAAACCAAGCCCAGGGGATAAAAACAGAAAGAAAATGTAAGTCCTGAGATCCCAGAGAGACTGGAGGTAGCCAGGTTATGACAAGCTTCTTGCTAAATGTTTGCTTGCCTTTCCAGTACTGTGAGTGAGAAATATTGTGAGTTAAAGCCATTCTGCCTTTACCTTTAAGCCAATTAGGTACAGGGGAAAAAAGAACATATTTTCATCATCTTTTGGGCATCTTGGAACCAAACGTGACAGCAGAAAGTTGTCTTCTCTCCCCCAGCACTCCCAACGTGGCCACTGCCTGGTTTCGGTCCCATGCAGGTCCCGTTGGGCTCCTAGATGGTAGGGGACAGACTGAGAAGCCCACAGAGAACGGAGGATGTCTGAATCTGGAATTACAACACTGTTTATTCTGCAGAGTGGATCAGTGCGTAGACAGTCTAAGATCAGAGGAGAATTCAGTCACCCAAGCCCCGTTCCAGAAGCCACAGAGAGAGTCTACCGAGATCTGCTTAAAACTGTCATTTAACTGGAAGTTAAAAACTTGCTGAAGAAACAGGACGGAAGGCTGACGCTCTCCCCAAAGCTGTGCCAGCAGCACCATACTAGGTAAGAGAGCCACCACCTCGGGGCCTGCAGGCACCTGCACACAGAAGATTGAACATGATTAATCCTGTGGTTTTGATCAGTACCAGAGACAGATCTGCACCGAGAAAGAAAATTCCTCTCCCTCCAGGTCACTGGGTTCATGCTGTAAGAGGTGCCCATATGCAGTGCCCAAACATGCTTTGTACCACGAGCAGTAATGCGCTGAGGGACCCTCTGCCCTGTATTGCCTCCCCTCAGTAGTACTGCCAGCTNAGCCACCACGTCAGTGCCTGCAGGCACTTACACACAAAGATCGAACACATTAACATGATTAATCCTGTGGTTTTGATCAGTACCAGAGACAGATCCGCACCGAGAAAGAAAATTCCTCTCCCTCCAGGTCACTGGGTTCATGCTGTAAGAGGTGCCCATATGCAGTGCCCAAACATGCTTTGTACCACGAGCAGTAATGCGCTGAGGGACCCTCTGCCCTGTATTGCCTCCCCTCAGTAGTACTGCCAGCTTCTTGCCCAGCTGCTCTGCTGAGGCTTCATTCCTCTGCTTTGTCATATATAAAGTCAGAGACCCTCAACTCAAAGAAGGGAAAATTAGAAATAGGCAGATGAATTAATCAGGCAGTACTTAATTAGGCACATGACTAGACACAGTAATATCAGACTTGCAGTGTTGGCCCTCTGGTCATAAGCTTTCAGGTGATAGCACCTGGCGACAGGCACCCTCAGGAGCAGCATTTTCTTAGCTATGAAAACCCTCTGTGCATGTTTATGCAATCCTAATTCTGTTTTTCTCCAGTTTGCATACGAAAAGCAGAATTAGGATTACAGGGGAGATTACAGAGAGTTTTCATAGCAAAGCAAATGTCCCCTAAACTTTCGTTCCTGCCAGTCTGCCTGCTTTGTGTCACATCCCAAGGACCTGTGACATGAGCTAGCAGAAGCAGTCGCGTGCACGTGCTACCCACTTCCATTTGGCTCTCGTGTGCTCTTGAGCAGCGCAGCAGGTGAAGCAGCCACTCACTATCAGGAGCCCAGGGAGATAAGAAACTTATGGAAAACCTTATCTGAATCCTCAGATTTCCAGTTCTAGTGAGTCATTCGTATAATTCAGTCCCTACAAATAAACACAAAAGCAGCTTTTCCCCGCTCTGCTGCTGCAGAGGGAGCTCGCTCTGTATTTGCAGGAACCACAACGCAGGATTTCTGTTCTGAGCTTCTCCTCTTCCCTGCTCCGCACTCCATGCTAGAAGCAGCAGGATGAGGCAGCTCTTCCCTGGAAGCTCCAAGGGCCTTCAGATGGAAAGCTGCTTCAGCAAAACAAGCCCCAGCAGCTCATGTAGGGACCAGCATCTCTTCCCAGCAGCTTCACACCATCATTAAACACTTGGAGCTGGAGCTGCCAGCGTAACAATAAAAATAAGATTGCTCCTCTCAAAATGATTCACTGAAATAATTTGTGCAGTCTTTCATTGCAATTTGCTCACCCCTAATTTTTCTGCAAACAAACACTGAGTGTAACAGCCACATGCACGCACAGAGCACTGCTTCCCAGCTGCATTCCATATCCTCCCACAGCTGCACGTTTCAGTACCGGCAGTGGAGATGGGGAAGGTCCCCCACAACCAGTCACACTGGTTTTGTTCACATAATGCCACAAATCTGGGTAGTTTTGGGTGCTAACCCACCACATAGACTGTCACAGGTATCAGCTGAGGGATCTGTGAGCCCACATCATGTTCTGCTTAATTAATAGGCTTAACCAGCTCAGCACACCCTGGCTGTACCTTCAGCTTGAAGAAATCTGCACCCCTGCTCAGCTGGGGTTTGAATCCTGCTCTCGTGGAAGACCAGCAAAATTCCCGCTGACTTCAGAGGAATCCAAGTGACGATACCTACTGTTTAACAAGAGAGATTTTAATCTCATTTTTTAAATCCAGGAGATTCAAACTTACACTCAGTTTTTAGCTGTCCTCTCAAACTCTTTTTCTTTCAACTGACATTGCTGTTGCCTGCCTGACTTTAGTTTTCCAAGGAAACTCATCCATCTCAGGCTCTGGGGGACTGACAATGCTCATCACCAGCTTGCAGAAGTGATGGAGATAAACAACATGCAGTTTATTCAGATTAATGGCTGCGATGACAACGAGCACATTACAGAAAGAAGCAAGCGAGAGGTCTTTACAAGGTAATGATGCCTATTGCTATGGTGAAGTATGAGTGATTTTTACAGGCTGGGAACTGGAAGTAAAAAGATTCACTATCCGCTAAATGGATCTATTAATAACAAACCTTCCTAAAGAAAACAGGGCATTTTGAAGAGAGATTGTCAGTCACTGAGTCCTGTACTTATGGTGTATAAGGAAGTGGTTCTGCCAACTGAGTAAGTCAGTCTGCAGGGGAGGACAAGCTTCAAATGAAGGAATAGTGTCCAAGAAGCAAGACCTACCCTGCCAAAAAGCCTTAGATGTTGGTGCACCTGCTGACATACACCCCTTAAGACAAAACCAGTAAGGTAAGTTATGTGAATGATAACTGTCTGGTAAGTTAGTTAAATATCACACTACCCTCAAAATACTACTGTTAAACTCTATACTCCTGGGAACATGGGTTGGGTTCAGAAAAGATAAAATAGTCCAGGAAATAAGAGAGGCCAGTGGACAAGATGAGGTGACAGAAGTTATCAGCTCTGGTATGGACCTGATAAAGCACATCTGAAGTCAACTTTTGAGACATCACGAAGAAACATTTTCTACAGAAAGACATATATCCTCCTCTTTGGAGGATTAAACTCAGGAGAGCAGACAGTGCTTGTCTGCATCTGGGCTGACATGAGCTTATACCTGTCCAGATTGGCTTCAGCAAAAGAGTGCACAGCAAGTTGGCTCCCCATTTTAGGGGCACTTTCTTTTACGAGACACACTTACTTCTGCAAAGTAAACATGCCTAAAACTAACAACAATCTGAGAAGGGCAAAATGCTCAGATTTTATGTGGCCATAACTCTGGAGTACTGTTTATGATGGTTACTATACAGCATGAGTTCAGTAAGATTGCTTTGAAATTGTATCGTAGGGTGAAATTCTGTTTTCATTCAAATAGGTATAATTCTGCACTACTTGCTTTCAACTACATAAAATGAGGAGTATAAACTAGAACACTGGCTACCAAAATATATGTGCTCATCCAGAAGCCTTTTCACAGTATTCAGGTAAAGAAAGAAGAATGAAATCAACACACAAACAAACAAAAAAAAAAAAAAAGAGAGAGATTTTTGTGAATTTGCCCAGTTCATAAAATTTGTAAAATATGTCCATGAAAACTATACTTTTTTCTTTGTTGTTCTGAAATTAATCGTGGTGCTACATGTGAAAGCAATCATTTAGATGCAGCCAGAAAAATAACTTGCCATCAGCTGAACTGGAACTGACTTCTTAGAAATCAGTAAATGAGTAAATTTTTAATCAATACTGAGCACAAAATTATCAGGAAGTGCCCAGTGCTCCCAAGCTGCACTCTCTCCAATGGTCTGCAGCAAACAGACCAGGAAAAGGACTGATAGAGGAGAGGAGGAATGAAAATTCCCTGCAACTATTCCTGCCTGTGCCTTTAGGTACCAAACATCTGCTACAGAACATGAAAGGGTAACTCAGTGCATCCTTTTTAACCACGCAGCTGTAGAGGCAGCCTGTGTGCCTCCCGTTGAGATGCTTTTCCTTATTATTCTTCAGCAAACTTCTGTTTATTTCCTGAAATTAGGACAGTCTTTAATTTACTAGTGTAAGCAGTGATTAGCTATCAGTAAGTATTTTCCTGAAACCATGAAGGAGAGCTGCCTTTTAAGAAGATAAATCAGTGCTTCCCAAGACTCAGAAACCGTCTCTGTTGTGTACAGGGAACAGTTGGGATTCCAGTGGGAATAGTCATTAAAATGAACACAGTGCATACCATCCAAAATTCAAGAATTATTGGTGGATTTGTGTTCAAAAAACTAAATACAATTCAGCCCAGCCTACATTAAATCCCACACTATCCAAGTTCAATAGTCCTGTAGTTCTTAAGCTAATATATCATAGCTAATGGCAGCACCTACAACACACTAGATGCTGCTACAGCAGTGATGGGGAGAACAGCAGGATTTCTTGAGATTACAGTTCCTTATAGACCACGTGAAAGACTAAGATGAGCTTCATTAGTAAGATCTAATAAAAAATGTATGTGCTGTGTGGCATGCCAAATGATAACAGTCTGAAAAAGGAGGGGAATATCCATGCTCAACTCGTCTCCTCCTCATCTGAGCAACTGAGCATGCATATTAAGCAGCTGAATAAACTTACAGTAGCTCTATTTCCTCTGCCAAAATTGGAGGTTGAGTAAAAAGCAGAGGTATTGCTTCAGCTGAAGCTAAATCAATGTAGTTTAGCATAAGAAACACTGTATTGACTCAGATGGCCAGGTGGGAGGAACTGCTGCGTGGAAAATTACAGGCAAACACAGATTCCCAAGGCAGACTTACACATGTTGCCTGGTCTGCAAAGAGGACTGATGGAGACCAGGAGGAAAAACATCTGGATTTGTACAACTGGGCTGAGAAAGAGAAAAAAAATACCTATTTCCTCTCCTCCTGTTAGCCATTAAACCCGTTTCCCAAGAGCAGACTCACTGTTCAGTCATTTAAGGAAGCACCATTACAGAGCTGTGCAGACTTCTGTTCCTTCCTCTGGTCTCTCCTCCCTCTCACCTACTGTCTTTTATTTTTCCCTCTCTTTACTGTCCCCAGGACAGAATGGAGCAGTTCTCCCTAAAAATTCTCCTTCCACCATCACCCCCCAAAGCAGGCCTGGCTACAGGAAACATTTGGCAATCCAATAAAACATCACTTTATCTAAGCCCTGTGCTTGGGTTTCCCATAGGACCGCTTGCTCCTTGAGACAGGATGGACCTTTCACTTGGAATATTGAAGCACCCAGGAAGCCCTGAATCTCTGGTGAAGACGCTTATTTATATAAGAGTAATAAAAAAATAAGAGAACTGCTGCAGTAGGAAGGCTCTATCCCCATTACAGAGCACAACTAGATGTGATCCGTCCAGCCCGTTATTAGGGCAGGCAGTTCTTGCCCGGGGCAGGTTGCTCTTGCTAGAGCAGCCTATAAGGGCTCCTTCCCATGAATATGGCAATATTTGATCATCAGCCCAAATACAGTTTGAGAATTGTTCCTTTTGTTACCAAAACGGAGCCATGGATCAAATACTAAGTACAGTAACAGGGCTCTTGACAATGAAAATAATTTTGCTTTAAAAATGACAAACCAAATTGAGGCAAGTCTTCTTTGAAATTTAAATGTATTGAACTGTGCCAAATTATGTATTAGATACTAAGTTAATAAAACTTAATTCAAATGCTCTAGGGAGACAACCGATGGACGTCTTTGTAGTTTCAGACCTATATGTAAAACATGGTTGGCAGCTGACTTGCTCTGGACCTTTTACAAACGTTGTTTGTTTGCTAAAGCATAACAAATGTCAGGGCTTCTCCTTGTGCGGTGTGCTCCGGGTTTCACACAGTGAATAACAAATTAGACTACGCTTAATGTCGGCACAGTACCATTAAAACCCCTCGCAAATGTCCGTGTCACAGGTGTTTAGCTGCCAATTCTACCCCGATGAGCACACAGCTGCCTATCATCACATAAAGTAGAGCTCAGAGGAAAGGAAGATGAGACATGTTGGTTAATCAGGGAGAAGGAAAAAAGAAAGAAAGAAAAAAATAAAGGATGTTTCTGCCTCTAACTGTGTTTTCTACATCAATGCACGCTGAGACACAATGTCATTTATTTCAGCGATATAAATCATGACCACATATTTGCAGATGCAATTACTTCAACTTTATACTCACTAGCTTGGAAACAAGCCCCATTTGTCTCATTCCTCAAGGAAAATAAGAGCCATAATGCAGAAGTAGAAATAGAGATGTCACATCCATTCAATTCACCCTCACCGCATCCCTGTCTCCCACTCCAATCCCTGTTCCTGCATTCCTGGGGACAGGTTTGCATACACCTTGTAGATCGGATTTGTGATAGGATTAGTTTTATACTAACAAAGGAAAGAGGCAAATACAAAAAGGTGTCAGAATGGACAAGCATCAAACCAGGAGCTTCTCTAAGAAGGAGCTCCAGCTCTTGGAGTAGCAGCACTGATGCTCTTTGCATTACTTAGTATTAGTGTTATTCTTTTGCTGTTGGATGGACAAATTGCCAGGTGAAGGAACTGAAGTTTAGCCATATTAGAAAGTAGCCACATGGCTACTCCGTTAAGTAGCCACATTAGCTACTTAAGAGAAGGATTCTACAGAAGAACATTTTAGTTAGGCGCATTTCTGTCATGGAAGCAATTCAAGAAGCCCCTATTTAAATAAATATCAAATTTATGCATCAAGAGAATCATGATAGAAGGAAACTCTCTGCCTGCCTCTGCTCTCCCCCGTACTGCTGACATGGCACTTGTAGAACAGCCCAGGTTCGTGCCCAGAACAGTCTTTACAGCAATGTCCACCTCACTGTCACCAGGAAGGGCAATGGCTGTGGTGCTCTTTGAGCCCCCGTAGGCCTGGTGAGGCTGCTCGTGAGCACTGCAGAGGGGAAGAGCGACCAATTTCTTCATTTTTCTTCCTCCCTCGTACTCTCATGCCAGTGGCTGGCGGCCAGCAGCTCCTGGTGGGCACCTGCATCTGTTCAGCNCAAGAGAATAATGATAGAAGGAAACTCCCTAGCTGCCTCTGCTGACACTTGTAGAACAGCCCGGGTACATGCCCATAACAGTCTTTACAGCAATGCCCACCTCACTGTCCCCAGGAAGGGCGATGGCTGTGGTGCTCTTTGAGCCCCCGTAGGCCTGGTGAGGCTGCTCGTGAGCACTGCGGAGGGGAAGAGCGACCAATTTCTTCATTTTTCTTCCTCCCTCGTACTCTCATGCCAGTGGCTGGTGGCCAGCAGCTCCTGGTGGGCACCTGCATCTGTTCAGCCCGAGGTGGTAGAGCCCCTTGCAGTAGGAAGATGTCAAACCCAGCTGTTGTCCCAGCATCCTGGCCTCCTTCCAGCTACCAGCGACCTCACACCAGCAGCCGCTCTATGGTGCAGGCTGGACAACTGCAAGGGTTAATGGTCAGAGAACAGAAGAGCTGGCAGTATCTGTCGAAGCCTGGGGGGATTTAACAAAATGACTCACATTACATTGACGTGCTCACGGTTTCAAGTTCAGGAACTGTTAACAAATTGAGATTTAATATCCATGCAGTGCCATTAACATGGGAAATCTGCTCCTCCTAACCTGCAGCTCTGGCCATCTGAAAACTCAGTATGGAAATCCAGGTTGGAAGAATGAAAAGTAAGGTAATATTCATGTAGGCAGCAAAGAAACACACCCATTTTCATATATGAATCACAAGATTTTGGAAGTGGAATCAGCATTAGGAATATTTGTCTGGGCAAATCTGGGGTAAACAGGCAAACCTCAGCACTAACAACTGGTGAGAATCAGGCCCTATATACCCTGCCTAACCTCAGTCACTTGGATGCATCAACAAGATAATTTAAACCTGAATGCAAATAATGAGATAAAGAGAAAACAAAGATCCATAAGCACTCAGAAGTTAACTTGAACTAAGACTGCAGATGCTACGCCTGCCAACAGTTTCATAAACTCCAAATTGACCCAATCTGCACCTCTAGCATAGCTAAAGAGTGCCCAGGGCAGCCCAGTTTGTGTGCAGGCATGAGCACTCAAGTACTCATTCAGGTCAGAGAACTTATCCGAGTTAAAACTAACCTGGCAAAATAAGCAGTTCATTTGAATCAGAATTGGGCCTTCCTTGGCTCCCTGCACAGCTGGAAAATGCAGAGGCAGAAACAAGTAGCCAGGTCTGAAGGGAAGACAGACAGGTCAAGACAAACTACTCCTTTCAGTTAAAAGGCCAAGGTGGACCCATTTCAAGTAATCATGAAAATACGTCTTAAGATGCCCCTCTTCTGTGTACCAGTAATTAAAAAAAAAAAAAAAAAACACTACCTTTTTTCTCTTAAGAGACTCCTGCCTTATTCACCACAGGGGAGGACTTTATTTAACCATTATTCAATCAGATACTGCCAAGCAGGGAACATTATTGCAATTGCTCCTGTTATACCCTAAATAGCTCTGCTGGCCCTTGTAAGCGCAAAAGCGTGAGCGGACCTGTTAAGCGACCTGTTAAGAAAATTGAACTTTACCTCTTCCAAGTGCAGCAAACTTATTCCAAAAATTGTCTGAATCACAGCTGAACCTCATCTACCAACACAGCGCGAAAACAAAAGGAAACATCTTAAAAGTGGTGGCTGCAAGATACAGAAATACAGAAAATAAGATACAGAAATAAGCTGTTTCCCAAGTTTCCTCTTTTCTGTTCTTCCAGTTTTCTGGGGGAAGATGGCAGAGAATGTGTTTCATAAGAGGCTGTAGTGCACAACAGAAACTGTGGATAGTGGCCCTAGGGATTATATACACATCCTTTCTTACCTCTTTCTGGGCAACTGGAAATATCCAGAGGCTTGCGAGCATCCATAAGCTGCTGCAATTTAATTATTTCAGCAAATGAAGAGGCATTTCCAGGAAACTCTCTGCAGATTCCATATACTATATGTCATATCAGTAAAGCAATGAGTCAATTATTAAGATTGGTCGCAGCCACTGCCTGGGACAGGCATTAATGAGCCTAGGAAAAACTGCCTGCAGCCCTCCCATGTAGGCTATTCCGTGAACTGAGGTTACAGGGAAAGATTTTAGCCTGGAGGGTAAGTGCAAGAATATGTCCCTGACGACTGTCTAATTGGAGAAAGCAACCTAAATGAACTGCATGGGCTAGGGATTTCAGGGTGCTTTAACCCAGATTCAAGCAGAAATTCTACACTACAACTGCATTAAGTGAAACCAGCTCCAAAGTGTGATTGCGTTTACCTGTCTTGACTACCTCTACCTCCAGGGACTAGGAAAAGAAGAGCAAATATTAGCACAGACATGCAGACTTTCCCTGGAAAGGAGGAGTCTGATTAAGACAAGCGTTGACTGAGTAACACGAGATAGTTATTCAACAAGTAAATTGCTTAAAAGTAATAAATCAGCAAAAGTATTGTTCAGCATGCAATAATCACCAAGCTCTAATTAGCATCTTAAGAACCAAGAGATCAGGTGAGTCAAAACACTCGCTTTCATCCTCTCCAGTCACAATACCCTCTATTATTTTCTCATAAATCTTGTTTATTTTTAGAAACCTATTGGCCACTGTGGGCTTTAAAAACTACATATATTAATTGTCATTATTCTGCTAGACTTGGAACCCTTTTTAAAAATCTAGTGCCCATATATGTACATACTTTTACTGCAACAAATTGCAGAACACTCGCATATTACGAATTAATCTGAATCTCAGCTCAATTAAGAATTCCTGCCTCCATGCACGGGTGCATGACCAAAAAGCCTGGTCCCACATAGGTACTTCCACTAAACCCAACACCAGCTTAGAGCCTCACTAAAAATCACGGAGTCACAAGCCTGTGGAACTGGCTCTTACATATTTATACGACCCTAATGTCAATCTTTCAAGCATTTATTGTCAACGTCACTTTTAAGGCAGGGATTTCACAGCCAGAAAATGGGAGCATGGAGGCTTTGGCTATACTGCATGACACCGTAACATACACCTTGCACCCACAGGGATAAGTCACGGATAGGGATAATCCTGCATAAGTTATTTGCTCTTTCCTGTCTTCAGAGACCTACCCGAAAGCTGCTGTCCATTCCACTTCTTTGAAATCCAGGCCTTTGGCTTACAGGTCATTATTGTCAAAAAAACATCGACGCAGTAGTGATTTGTAAGGATGATTTCTGGCTGTTATTATTCTGCCTGCTAAGCAGCTTGTGTCTATTTATCTTTTTGTGCAGGTGCACTATCTTTTTCCACATTTGAAAGAATGTTTCTGTAAGCCAAGTACCACATCATATCTCCTGCAGTGCTTGTAACAGAGTTAATCAAGCTGCTAGATTTTTAGGTTCTCTGAAAGCAAATAGGGGCATCTCAGAAAGTCGGAGAAAAGAATAATAAAATGGTACAAAAGTGATGCAATTGTTCACACAGCATCTTAGAAGTTGGAGACTCTAAATTGTGCAGGAATTTGAAGAATTGAATACGGTCTGAATTAAGGCAGCTGCTAGATACTGTCTGATCTGACCATGAGGTCCTGGGTATTCATTGCTGTGTGACAGGGGGGAACGAGATCAGAAGTACTGAAGAAGCTTTATGAACAGTTTAGTAACCCAGGGTAATTATTTAAATCCAATGCAGATTGCATAGGAGGGGAGATACACGTACTTTAGTTCTCATGCAGCAAAGAAAATCCTGAATTAAAAGAAGGTCCCTTAAGAAGAGCCTCTGAATAACTCAAGAGGTACAAAACCCATAACTGCTTAAGCTTCACACAGTGTCTTGCAGAATTACCTTCCACACTGACCCAGCACATTTCTCCCCAAACACTTTCTTGTGGTAGGTAGTACACAGAGCTCACATACAAAAAGCTGCTACACAGAAACTTAAGAGTACTGCAAAACAGGATCATTTTACCATAACACTTACAGCCTCGAGACTTATCTGACCGCAGAGACTGTGCAAGTGCAGCTGCTATAAACACAGCGTATCATTGTAGAAAGCTGTGGAATTGTGGAATATCTGTGCTTACAGCAGGGGTTTTGCTACCCCGAATATGCAAAGTGTAACACAGAGCTGTACACAGAGCCACCGACCTGTTCTGAGACGAGGCAAACGATGCGCAAGGGGCTTAGGGCTGCTTCATGTGTAACAGCTCAGAATATGACATTGCTTTAAGCAGAAGGTCTTGGGCTGCGGGCTCACAGCTGTGCACCTAACAGCTTATTGAGCGGAGCAGAGATTCCTGTTTGTGTGGCTTTATTATTATTGATTATAATTAAGAACCCATCATTGCTGGTCTGAGAGATGGAATTACTTGCTCTCCTTGAATTAGGAGAACAAAACCTGATCCTGGCCTCTTCCATACCGATCCTTGAGGCTACAGGGAGTATATTCAAGGACCCACCTGGAAACTAGGATTAACCACAGCCTTAGAGGGATATGCCCCACTCCTAGTTGCCTGTGATTTATTTTAAAAGTTTCCATAGTTTCCACTTGATGGTATCATACCTCTTCAGAGAAGAAGCCTTAAGGGAAGGACAGATCCCTCTTAAAGAGGCAATACATTACACATACATGCTGAGATCTCATTTGCTCTGTACTTTGAGGCAAAATGATTCCTGTGATTTTGGAAAGTTTCTCGGACTGGAATTATGTAGCCATGGCTTCCACTTGTACTGCCATTCACAGCAAACTATTTCCTGCATACAGCTATTTGTAAAATCCTTGGAACAGATTAACACATTTTGTGTAAGAAATACAGCTGTGTGAAATTGTTCACTATAAGAGCATAGACATGCACCTTCCCAGTTTCCAGTATTATTTCAGGAACTGGTCAAACAAGCTATTTCTCCGTATTACTCTTGCATTCAGCTGCTTGCTTTCAGAGTTTTGTACTTGGCTGAGTAGAAATTAATTCACATATAGCTGCCTTTTTCTGTCACGTTTTTGTAGTGTGTCTACTCCTTACCTTGGGGCAGCTCTCTCCTGCCCTTAACATGAGCAGGGGAACCCAACACACTTGACCTTCTTCTTACTGTTCTGGATGAACAAATAGTTTGTCCTGGGACACAAGCCATTGCTGCCTCAGCTAACACACAGCCAGAGAGAGCTTTATACCCAGAAAAGGCAATTTGTTTATTATTTAAAGAATCAGATTCTCCTTTGTGATCTTCCTTTACACTGATTTTTCACAATGGGGCAATCTCAGATCATCCCAGCAATCAACTATGTAGCAGTCCTACACATGCACGTTAGCTGAAAATAGTGACAGGAGATTGAACTTGGTATACATATGTAAAATGCCCAAATATGGTCAAAACACCCAAATATGGGCATCCCAGGCCAATTGTCATATTTGGGCATCTTGACCATATTTTGCAAAATGCCCATATATGGACAAATACCCAAATATGGACTCCCATAGCCCATTATAGTTACATATATTAATTTTTTATATATTAATTTATATATAAATAATTTTTTTATATATATATTTTGCTCACCTACCATACTTATCTCGATAAAAGGCACTCAGTTCCGTCCTTTCCTGGAAAAGATCAGGAAAAGAAAAATCATTAGTGTCCTAGCTAGTGTGGATCCCAGAATGATCTAAGTAATATCATAAAATAATCAGTGAAAATAAACATGAAATGCTCACAAGCTCCTTACTTACAAGCAGTATTAATGATTTCCCTGTTCCTGCTGTGCAAGGTTCTTGAAACTAAGTATTGATAAATTCTTTTACTACCGACAGCTAAATATGCAGCCTAATTCCAACTTGGATATTTCTACAGTGAAGAAGCCAGTCATTTCTGAATTTCAACTTTAGAGACATATTGGGTGAGAATAAACAACAATATCTGATGCTGGCCTACTTAAAGGGAAATTATTTCACATCATCCCATCTACTTACTCAAGAAAATTGACACAGATATTTTTATACTGTAGGCGAGTCAAAAAAGCTAAATGTTGCTGTCTAGAGGTAGTTCCTTAGAAGTCCAAGGATAATGAAGCATCACTTACAGAACACAGATACAAGCAAGATAATTCCTATTACAAGGTAGATCTGCCTCTCCCCACCATGAGATCATTGATCATATAAACATGTTAAAAACACAAGGAATAGACCTGGAAGTTCTCTAAAAAATTATCTAGTCCAAATCAGTCCATCTCCAAACCAGAGCAGCCCAAGCAAAATCATTTTGGAGACCTTTGCCTCTTGTTTGGAACCTCCAAGCATCCCGGCTCCTTGTTCTTGGATAGGGTGCGACACCCCCAGGTTTTCCCACCAGTCAGGGGGTTTTGGACCTCTGATATTTCTGACTTCAGGACTAATAGATCTAAATCTTTCTTTCAGGGCACTGTGCCCGATGGGTCAAAGGGTTAGCAGGGCTGAGGGGACCAGGAGCACTTGCACATCTTAAGTGCTTCACTTCACTTCAGACAGGCCCAGCAGCATCTGGTGGTTGCCCAACAGCACAATACTCCTGACACAAACCCAATTTACGACCCTTAAAGTCCTCCAGACTCTTTCTCACAAATCTTTCTCCAGCCAGTCATCTTCATTTTCCTGATTATTCCTACCTGTGCTGCCTTTGTCCTTATCAAAGTATGTTCACATGTTTTCAGTCCTCTCTAATTTGTAAAGACCGCTTTGAATACTAATCCTCCCCTCCAAAGTGCTTGCAGCCCTTCCATCTTCTTGTTATCTGCAAATTTAATCAGCACATTCTCTAATCCCTCATTGAAATCATTAATGAAGTTATTTAACTACATTTTCAGCCTGAGTGTCCTTGTTTGCAATAGGGAGGTGGCTCCCTGTGTGACAAATTTAAGCCTCCAAACAATAGGTTTTTCTTAGCTGTCTTTTGCTGATCTCCCCATAGTAATTTTTCCATTAGCATGCAAGATTGGGTACAGTCTTTCTTCAAAACGAAGCATTTCTACAGGAAATAATGTAGTATTCCTGACTATTCTCAGCCTGTGTGAGTGGCCTTTCTCTTCCGATTAAGTAATAGTCTCTCCTTTTCAATCCCCATAGTCTGAGTTCCTACTGCTTAGCAGAATAATCAGTGCATCTGCATAGTGAATTGTGGCTCAAATAAATAGGTAGCCAACAATGAAATTTCAGATTTTTTTTTTTTTTTGGCATTTAAAATAATGATAGAACAAAAAAACTCATATTCCTTGCTGTTGAAAAGTCAGATTTCGGAAATAGTTAAGTATAGGCATTGTGCTCTCATCTTTTTTTTATAATTTGCACATACCTTGCAACTACAGTACACCTATTTTACTGAATAGAAAATAAACTCTCCGGAAATCACTAGGTTTTATGTTTTACATTGGTGCAAAAAGACGAAAGCAAAGGACACAGATTACAGCAGAATGACAAATCACACTGCTGGTTATTTCTGCTAGCCATGGGATTTGAAAGAGCAAAAAAGAAAGATACTGAAAATATACAGGATGTCCTTCAGCTGTCTGTCTTTCTGTCCATTATCTCTGTCTTTCTGTGCTCATGTAACATGATTATACAAGTTCTGTGTCCAAAAAGATGCTTCCTTTTCTGCTTATTACCATCATTTTCTTTCTAACTAGGAAGTAAGCTAAATCATATGGCCATCTGCGTTTTTTTAAATGCTATAATAGCTCCAGACCAGTCCTTCAGTATTTATTTATTCAGTTCTTCATGTGAAGATCTCTGTGAAGTTGGCATTGATCAGAGGAGAGCTGATGACAGGCTTCTCATAAGGAAAAGTATGACCACAGCCTCAATTAATATATTTATTTTTCTTTCCAATATGTCACCTCTAAAGGATTAGCCATAGATGAAAAGCCCTGTTCTGTAAGAGCTCTCCATCTGCATGCCCTGGAGCCGGGCGCTGGGAGCCTGTTCACAGCGAGCTGCAAACCAATGGCTCTCCCATGAAACCCTCATGGAAACCCTTCTGTCAACGGCATGTGGAGATACTTCCAGTCGTCCCATGATAGGTAAAACTGCTTTTGCTCTGTGGTGATAAATGGATGAGTAAATGCATAATATAGCAGCAGGTAAAATTCAGTAACAGCAATGAAAATGTTTCAGTGCAAGAACTAAGTTGATTTGCACACCTACCCAGCAACAAGAGTCGGTCCTTTACTCACCCGGATAAATTAGATGTTGTTGCAGTTCAGTGCTACTGCTAGGACTTGCTTTGGCCAGTGTGATGCTGGGGGATGTCTACAAATGGCAAACGGTCCTGATTTCAAGGAGGTTTGATGTTTGAGAGAGGCATATGACAGTTTGAGCAGGCTCCTTCCTTCCAGCCAGGCGCTTCAGCTTGATGGAGCAGACCTGCTCCATTGAGAACTCCTGATGCTGCTGAGTGGGGATTTTGAGACATCTGAATAGCCTGAGCTCTTGAAAGTAATAAACTTCAATATAAGAGCACTTCTTATAAGATGGCCTACTCTACTCCACATATAAGGGGTGAAGAAAAGACTTAGTATCGTGTATCTAATGCCTGAAACTTAGTAGGGAGGGAAAAAAGTAAATCAGTCAGTGGCACCAATCTGCTATAGCAAAAATTCAGTTGACTTCCAAAAAGTGTCTGATGTTCTGGGATGCTTCTCTTTTTGAACATTTCATCTCAAAAGACAAGAGGGCGACTATGCCTTCAGAAAGTGCTGAGCATGTATGCTCTGTAAATCCTATCCTCTTAAATTATTGTATGTCAGGCAAAAGAGAGCTATACTCTGAAAACCTGACATCAAAGCTTTACTGACCTGTTTTAAAATGTCAGTTTCTGATAGAAAAACAAAAGAAAAGCAAAACTTATAACTAAACATTCCCATCAGTTCCGAAGATGAGCATGCAGGGATTTGAGAGATTAAAGAACAAGACAAGTAAATATTTGTTTTCAAAGTTTCTCTCCGACTTTATTATTATATTGAGTATTGACTTTGCAGTTTACCTGGGGGCTTTTTTTGAAAAAGACTTAGCTCCTGTACCAAAGGAGTTACACTTTAATGACAACATAAAGTTAAAAAACGTGAAAAATAAAAAAATAAAAAACCACCAACCATGTAAGACCTCAGCAACTGTCCTCTTAAAACCATGTCCAAAACTAGATCTCCTTCTCAAATATGGAATGAAAATTATGCATAAGACTGAAGACAGAAGTTACTATGGAAGCAGGTCTAACAACAAAAAATAGTTTTGGAGCTGTGGACTGATGAGAAAACAGTGGGAACCCCGGATGGACACAGCACTGTTATCCGTTCATTATCCACATTCCCTGGGCACAATCCACCCCACGGTCTCGAGCAGTTGCTCTCTGCCAGAAGGCAGCTTCTTGTCTGAGTGACAGCATATTTCGTAGCAGCAGACTTTAGTGACATGGAAAAGTATTTGTAAGCATTGGCCATAACATTGTATTTAAGGGTCTTCCTGAGGGCAGCTTCCATGTTTGTATTTTGCAGCAATAATTTCTTTATTCCGCTGAACTGTTCTACTCACGATTTTATGCATCACCAAGTTGATTCCGGTTTTAATGTGCACAAAAATAGGTGTGAGACAGAGGACACGGTACTGAAGTATGGCAGCAGCTAACGTTATACCACGTGTGAGTTAAGGAAGCAAGAACCAAAACATGAATCCATGTGTTTACCTACTGATTGTTTTCCCTTCATCAGTTTTGATTCAGAGTGACAGGACACATACAAATATAAAAACCCATTGAGTCCCATGAAGTTGCCCTTCCATGACAGAAGCTTGTGCCCTGACTCCCAAATTCCTCTCTTGTGCCTCAAGTCAGGATTCTCTTTATGCCCATGCTGAAAGTAAAACAGTTACTTTTTACAGTTGCTGCAAACAGGGACAGTTAAATAGGTTCTTTGTAGGAGCAAGAAATAGTTCTGATGCCCAGAGAGAAACAAAAAATGACTGTGCCCAGTGAGTTGAATCAGTCAACTGTAAATCGGAATAGAAGTAAATATACTACAGAACACATTTATTGCAACACAAAGGGCCTATACTTGACTATACTTGATGCCAAAATGATCTTTACACGAAGAGAAGTTTACTCGCAGTGAATAGATGCCAGCTCACTGGAGGTGGTGACCTACAGTTTCACTGGTGTTTAGGTTTACGTCCTGCTAACACAGTTCTCTGGAAAGAAGTGTGACTGAGAGCACAAACATTTCTGTCATCCCCATCATTACACAGCCTGCACCTTCATTCCTGCACTGTGATAAGGAAGGGAGGTAGCTTTTTCTTGCTAACTCAAAGATCTCAGCTGTCCATGCACCTCCAAAATTCAGTGGAACCCTCTGCCACCTGAGAGAGCTTGAACAGCAAAATCAGGATTTTGGCTGTGAATTTATTAATATGAGTGATGATGCTGTTATAGAGCACAGTACTGAAAATGCTGCCCAAGACAGGTACAGGTGCAAAGAAAATTGTGAATGATAGATTTCTTGCTGCATGCAAAGGGAATGAAATATGTATATATGTATATCCTGTATAGTAGTCAGCAAGACCTGCATCCTATCAATAAAACATTGCAAGTAGAAATGCCATCCCACTGCAAGGTTGCTACTTCTTTCCCTAGCATCCTTTTCTTATACGTGCTTGCTGCATAAATATTATCATCATTAAAGATAACAGCTACATGGAAATATATATCATGTCCCCTCCTAAGACCGGCACAAGGTATCAGCTGTTCTTTCTTAATTTCAACTGGGACATGAGTAGGGCTTGCATATGTCAGTACCTTTCTCTTAGGAAGATCACTTCCATCCATTTGACATAATTCACCTTTTTGAAGTCTCATGATTTGCCTGTTCCCATACACTGGAAATAGAGAGAGGAAAAGTGTGTGTCATAAAATAACGAGAAATTAAAGCTCACAAAGACCAGACATGCAGCACTGAAACTCAGCTCCACAGATCTGTAGAAATCTTGCTGAAAAAAAATGTTTCTAATTGCAGCCTGTTACATCTTCAGAGCCAAAGCTAAAAACTTATTTAAAGTCTGGTTTGTGCTTGAAGAAAGAGCTCCTAAGATGAAACAGAGTTAATTCCTTTGAAAATTCATGTACACATCATTGAAGAGAGACTTTTATTTGGGAAGGAAGCTCTGCACAGCAACCCTGACCAAAAGGCACAGCTACACATTAATGTATAGCAGTGCATGAGGTTTAGCAGGTCTATCAGGCAAGGGAAGACCTTTGTTTTCCTTGGAGAACCATCAGTCCAGTTCTCACATCGGACAATTTTTGCCTCCACATTATTTCACTGGTTCAGCAGAGTTGGTTCGGGTAAAGTGATTCACCCAAGAGAAGATTTGGGGCCTGTATCCAGGAAGAACATTTGTCAAAATCTGATTTTGGCTTGCTGTGGTGGTCGTGTGGATAGAAGGAAGATGATGTCAGGTCAAAAAGTCACCCTCTGGTATAATTGATATGTCAGCTATTCAGAAATCTGTTGAAAATTTTGGAGGACACTGGAAGATAAACATGATAGTATTAATTTTACTCTTCTCCATGAGGTTCAAAACTATTTCTCTCGTTGAAATTACTAATAGCTGTCAGTCATTGATTGGTTTTACTTAATGTACTTCCATGACTAACTTTCTGAGGCAATCAACAAAAGAGAAACTTGCTTTTGCTATAACTTCATACTTAAATGCTAAAACACGGGCATTCTGGAGGTGTCAGCACACAAAATGCGTGCTGCTTGGTGTGCAGTACAGGCATGTGGCACCACATATAACACGTTCACTCTCCTTTCCCCTGGATAAGAATATGGGATATGTCCTAAGGAAAAGAGGAGCCTCTTCAGCAGACCCATGGGCTGGCCCTGAGACTGTCAGGGTAACCACAGCTGCTGGATTTATTAGATTTGTGTTCTTGGCCTGCACTTGTCTAGGTGCTCAACACTTCCTTTACTTCCAGTATCAGGAGTTCCAGAAGCCACTAGTTGTTCTGGGGAGTCCCAGGTTGCAAACAATCCAAAACCTACAACAGCAGGGCACAATGACGTAGAAGAAGCTGAATATCCCTCAGATGTTGCTGCGCTGTAAGAATTCAAAATAATCACACTTACATTTTCACCACGGATGTACCCCAGATGTATCTTGTACCAGTGTCATTTTGGAGATGGAGATGATTTTATACCGGTAATGTACAGCCTTCTAACTGGCATTCCTAGCTGTTTTGGGATTTTTGACAGACTATCTGTTATTTCTTGTACTATTCACTGCACACTTTCTTTTTCCACCCTGGAAGCATTGCTATTTGATGTGCTAAACACAAACTGCCTGAAGATGAACAGGTAAGAATCCTTACCAAACATTTACATCAAATTTAATTTAATTGAACAAAATTTAATTGAACAAGTGCAGCTCTAACAGGTTGTACACTTTCTTGTACAAAATGCACAGCAGCTACTGAACACAACAGAGCACCCAGCAAGTCATGTCACAGCAGATTTTCTGTTCAAGTGCTACTTAGAATGATGGTAATAACAGCTCTAAAACAGGGAGCAGTACTGGGATCTTAGCTAACCTTTGGTATTTTCATATCCCAAAGCTTTGTCTCTAAACCATCGTGAAAGCGAGCAGTCCATAAACCTGAAAGATTGCAATGCTGATTCAGGTACTTTTCACTGTTTGAATAAAAACTTCTGAGAGAGGCAGATGGTTAATTAAAGAGGGTTTGCTAGACTGGGGACAGATAAAGCAGAAAAAAGAATCTGGCATCTTCCCTCCATGTGGTTCCGCAGTGGCTGCAGGAAGAGCTGATGTGCTGGGGATTATAGCTGATGGGGCAAGAGGAAGGAACGCGTTTCAGGTCCTGTGCGAAGGGAACTGGAGAAGATTTGGCATTGGTTTTTCTCTATGTCTCTGAGGACGGGAATTTTCTCTTCTTCTCTGATGTACATTGGAAAAATTAAGATATCCAGTTGTTTAATGGGATATTTCTATAATTGGTCAATGAATTTTTCCCTGTTAGCTATTAAGGAAAAAATATCCATGTAAAATAATGAGGTTTTGGCGTCATTTTGAAGACTTTTATTAACTCAAAGGAGACATGTTTTAGTAATGTTTTGCAGTGTAGTTGACTAAAAAATACAAATTTCAGATCAGATTCTTACTTCGTTGAGCACTAATGAACAGTATTTGACTTTAAGGGACCTCCAAAAATAATTCCTTTTTGCTCATGACTGAAGAGTAAGATGAGCCTCTGTCACCTATGGAACTGACATCCTGAAATCCTGGACCTTGAGATCCAAGCCACTGCCTGGGAAAGGTTTCTCCGAGAGCTGCCACAGCAAACAAGCTATAAAGGCATTTTTTTTCACCTGTGGTAGCAAGGAGCAGATACAGGACTTTCTCTATTGCTCTCTTTTTGTTTTCCACCCCTCCTTTTCTTTCCACTCTTTTTTTAGGACAATCAATTATTTGAGAATTTATTCCCCGAGCAGATAACACAAAGGTATTTCACAGGTAAGCATTTTCATGTCCTATCTGCCACATCTCAACCACATCTAAAGATTTAAAAGCTTCATATGCATTATAAAAGGCTTGCTTTTGCCTCGGCAATTATTTTTCATATATAAATGTCTGTTATTTTAATAATGTTTTTCACATTCCCTAAAGGGTATCGGTTAGCTTGAAGAACTAACTAGCACCAGATCTTCTTTTTTAAAATGGAAGACAACAATCATTTTAAGAAGCAGTATTTACTTGGTTCCCAATCACTGTATTCAGAAGCCTCCTACTTTATATTCAGGACCACCATTTCAATACCAATGATCACAATTTCATACATATTTGTGTGCATCAGCTACTCTATGCATACCAATGAGCAGTTTTTAAGGTATTCCTGTTGCACTCGTGTTTGCAAATGAAGCACTGACATGATGGTCCTTCAGGTAAACAGTCTGCACACAGTCCCCAGCCAACTCCAGCAATACTGGCAGTGAAACCTGAGGAAAAAGAAGAGAAAAGGGACTGCCAAATGCAGGAGCGGGGCCAGACCCCCTGGGATTGCCGTGCGTGTGTTTCAGGGAGAGCAGCTCCTTTGGTTTTCCCTTGGAACTAAAGTTCTAGCAGCTCAAAACCAGTATGTTTTTGCAGAGGTCTGTTGTGTGCGCAGCTGAGAAGTTGGCATTTTGTTAAACATGCTCCTCCTCAGAGCTGAAATATCAGGGCTTCTCCTCAAAGTAAAGCAAACGTGTGTTAGCACTTGCCTCCTATTTGTAGCCCATGTGGTTAAGCCCTGGAGAACCTTTAGCTTGGGATGGAACAAGGGCAGATGGTTCCTATACAACCAGCAAGGCAGTGCCTTAGCTGCCTGACTTAGGGATGGTTGAATCAGCCTCCCCCAAGCCCCATGGCCCTGCAGGATCCCTTTCCTTCGCGGAATGCTGCTTCTTAAAACCCACGTCAGGAGACTTTATGGAAACTCCTACAATAAAGAAGAATTGCCACAGATTTTTGATTGTTTCAGGCTCTGCTATGCAGAACATGGGCAAATCTCATCTTTAATAATGTAATTTTGGATGCTCTGTAGCATGCACAGCCTCGCACTGTACATCTGCGGTTCTGCTTCTTACGGACTGATTTTTCAGCTCATTGCATCACAGCTGAAAAGAATTTTCAGTTGTCTCCTCTGCCTCTGTAGCAACTGTATCTCACTACACAAAGAACTTAACCAAGTAGCATCCAGGTGATTTTGGCGACAAATTTAGGAGCTTTTGAAACAAAAAAATTGAGCAACAACATTGTCTATGACCTCTACAGACCTTTTAACAGAAAATTTTTCTCCATTTGGAAATAGTTAGGCATTGGCTATGATTGCAATAGCTCCTTCCACAGATGCTGTCCTGGCCAGGGCAGGTGAGTGTGTTGTGAGCCTTAAGCAATTGCAAAGCCTCTGCACATAAGTTAATGCATCATTTCTTGGCAAAGTTTCTAGATCTCTAATTTTTCTCCTTGAATCTTTCACAAGGAGTTAAAATGGGTGAATATGGGAGATATGGTGGAGGAAGGGGGAATCCAAGCTGTTCAGAGTGGAGGCTATTTCTTTATATTCCTCACCACCATCCCACTCGGCTTTATTTCCATTTACTCTGCCTTGTCCTTGCATTCTGCACAGTCCATTCTGTTTCCTGAATTGTGTCAGAGCCTTAAATCACATCTCAGAGGAAAGAAAAATCTTCCTGTTGCATCCAGCAGAGGAAGCCCGCAGGCAAGGGAGCATTAATAAATCCCAGTTAACACAAATTCAGTTACTTGCACCTGCAGTGGTGTGGACAGTCACAAATCTGCCTGCTTCAGCCTCTGTGACAGGCTGGGCTGGAAAGAGTGAGCCCCCAAATATCTGATTATTCAGTCCTGGCTTTAGAGGTACCATTCTGAATTTAAAGCCACTTACACTGCATCTGCATCTTAACCGAGTAGTGCATTTTATCATCATTGTGTCCCCTTTCTCCTCACATAAGGAATTCCGCCCTTGTCCTTTGAGGTTTTGTCCTCGTTGGGAGATGTCAATGTCTTTTAATAGAGACATGTTGTGATGGGATCTGAATCCAGCTGTCAAACATACGTATCAAAGCCTGGGCACCTGGCTCTATTAAACTGGCATTCAATCTCTTAACATGGCACTTAGCCAACAAAATCATCAAGGGGTCATGTGAATGTCAGCATCTGAGCTTGCAGAGCTGCAGACCAGCACAGCTCAGCATGCATCGTCTGCAGAATTAGGTTTGGGGAAAAATGCTGCTTTTGAAGGACATCAGTGCAAAGCTATCCATGGAAATGCATCAGTGCAAATCCTAACACTGTTCAAAGTGCAGTAAAATAGCAATTGCTAACATGTGCTGTGTGTAAGTTATTCCAGTTGCACAGCCTGGAATACCATGCACAGATGTGTGTGAATGCTTTCCTTCCCTGATTTCCTCGCACATTGTCCAGACATTCCACCTTCTAACAAACAGGCAGGAGAAAAAACAGATGAGACAGATTTTCCTTTGCAGTATAAAGCAATGGCCTCAGTTTGTAAAAGACCTTATCACAGTAAGGAACCTTCTTGTGCCAAGAAAGCTTTAGATGTCTCAAGAAAGACAGGTAGTTCTTTAATCAGGAGCTGCAATGCCGAGTTGAAAAAGAATAAATTATAAAAAGCCAATAGGGCATAAGAGGGAAGTTAAAGCCCAGACATCTAGGGTGAAGGTATTTTCTTGTCTCTTAAGTTAGGGATAGGAAGACAAGCAGATATGACGCATTGCCCTTATGCAATATTTAAGATCATGACAAAAATATTCCTGGTTTTCTCTAAGTCAAAAATTTGCTGTTAAATTAAGGAAGATAGAGGTTTTGGTCCAGTGTTGTGAGTCCAATGTTTGCTTCAGTATAGTGAGTGTCTGTGGAGCAGAAAGAGCCAGGCAGGTGACAGAAAGAACGCAGGGAAACCAATTCACTCCAAAACCAGTGACTTGCACTTTAAATTAGCTTCGTATTTTCAGAAAAACACAAAGCAGCTGAACTCCCCATGTTGCTCTGATATGACTGGTGTAAGAACTTTCTATTTTCTCATTTTATTGAGCATCTCTGATTAACTGATCTTACCTAATTCAACCTAGGAGTATAGTAGGGCCTTGACTGCTTGAGATAAAAGAAAAACAAGGATCAGATTTTCAAACTCAGGTCAACAAATGAGACACATAATGATACACATCCAACATCATCCAGGAAAGACCTGTCCATGCCCCTGATTTCCATGGGGGCTAAGTATGTCCTCTCCATGTGCATCTGAACAGAACTGAAATTCTCAATATTTTCTGTCCGGTACCATGAGTTTCCTAGTTGCCTGCCTTTTGCTGGAAAGCAGTGACTTGCATGAACCCGGAGGCGTAGTTCACACCTCTCGTGCAGGCTTGTCTGTTTTGACATGAAAATCTACCACTCCAAAGATGAAGCTTGTGGGGATGAGTCGGTTGTTCTGGCAGATCTGTGCTGCAGGGTCTCCTCTGCTCTTGGAAGTGCTCTGTGGTCGATGTTTGTTTTCACTTCTTTCAGAATCCATAATGATTCCCATCTTTTCTGCTTTTCCCCAGCGTTACCCGCTGTACATGAAAGCAAAGTCAACAAGATCAGTGGAGCTAACATCATACTGACTTCCTGAGGAAAAGTAATCGGAATTCAAGCCAACAGGAAGCAGTCTAAAAAGATGCTCCAAAGTGTCTGGCAACAAAGGGCCTGCACAGACATGAAAAGGGGACTTTTTTTCCCTCTCTCACACTTTTTAAATCTTTTATGGGCAAAGACATAAAGTCAGTTGCCTTTTGGGAGAAAGGTGGATTGATAACTGGTCTGATGTCAATGAAGCTCTAATATTGAGACACTGATAGCATGATTCTTTGTGAGAGCAATGAAATGGTTTACCTGCTTATGTCAGGAGGGAGGAGGAGAGTCTTTGTGAAAGATTTTCACTAATCCTCCTGCAAAATGCTGTTTATTAAAACAGTAGTTCACTGTTTGAAGTCCAGTACAGAGGTTGGATTCTCTTCTGATTCTGAATCATATTTATGTTTTTTGCCGCAGGATTTCCTCTGTATTTTCTCTTTGCAAGGATGGGTGGGATTAAGTTAAAGACCAGCAGTATGGAGTGTGCAGCAGGGTTCAGACCTGGCAATGAAGCTGCCGAGAGCAGCTCCAAGAGGCTGTGAAGAGAGAAGAGCATTACAGAGTCCTGCCTTCTCCTATTAGTGAGTGAGTTTACGCTCCCCAGACATTTCCAGGTTTTACTGATAGGGCTTTCCAGAGCTCCTAGTTAAGTAAAGTGGGCCAAACCCATTTCTGGTGAAGGCCCACTAAAGACTACAGATTTAGTGTACTGTGACTGACAGGTTGTAAAATCAAATTAGGCACCAATTTCTTGCAGAACACCATTTTTTGAGAAATCTTGTAAATTGTCCAGTTCAGCTCTGTATAGAAGCAAGCAGTACATGCGCTATTTTTGCCTTGAATATGGAATTAAGCTTTTTTTTATGGTGCATTCATTATCTATAGCTTAGCTGCATGCAAAGCACTTAATTGGTCTTAGGGTTGTATGAAGCAAAATATTGCCCAGCTAGAATAGAGCTTGAAAGAAATTTTCCTGATTAGGAGTGTAACTGAATCATGCTTCATAAGCAGCCTTCTCTCTGGGGAGTGAATCTGGAAAGGTATTTTCTAAATTATGAGTTTTATATTAATGATGTCTAGCCAAAGAGCCTGTCTAGCTTTATATATGTTATCGTGATCCCTGACAGAACAAAGCTATTGACTGGGTATCTTTTAGTAATTACTCTGCAGAGCGAGAGCTGAGGTCTTTTGCTTTTTTCCTCCTTACAATTTTCCTCCGAAAATGATATCATTTTACTTAATCTTTTGTACTGCAAAGTGGGATGGAGTTTTTGATCAGCCTTTTTATGACACTTCCTTGAAAATGAGCACCTATATTGCATTTTTGTGGTTGCAAACTGTTTTGCATCTTTTTTTTCCAGAGAAACTTATTTCTTTCATTCTGTCACTACTGTAGTCTTCAGCTTGTAACGGCTTCTCTCCTCTTAGCCACAAGAACAGCCCTGTCCTTCCCTCTCTCCCACAAGAAGAGAGGAAGGGATTCACTACCCAATTAGGTCTCCACAAGCTTCAATCAGTCAGGCTATGCTGATTTAAACAAGCTGAGGTCTTGGATCACTATCTCTGCAATAAGCAGTCTCCTTGACCAAAGAGATTTTAGGAATATTATTTTACATGGACGGTTTCTCCAGTAAATGAGCCCAGGCTCTCCATCTTTGATGTTCTATTCTAAAGTGGATCATTTCCTGAATCACTCACTGCATTATGAATGCTATTTCTATTAAAAAAAAAATCCTAGGACTGTAAGCCTTATCAGACCATTAACATCTGCCTGGAAATTCCAGCTATAGCTTAGACCAGCAATCAGTTTATGAGAGGAGCTGCAAGTTTGTTGCTAGATTTGTTCCCTTATTTCTTTGCTCTTCCCTAATTCCTTTGGATCCTTTCCAGGGAGAGACTGCAGTGCTGAAGGATGCTAAATGTGGAAGTGACTCCAGGGCTCCTGGGTTCCCGGCAGAGGCTGCAGAAAGATAGAGTAGTAAGAGGGAGAGACGATTCTGTTCTGAAGCTTTGTGCTAAATCCTGGCTACCCATTTTGCGCTATTTCTCTCTCTTGCTTTCTGACCAGAGAGCATTCAGGTCTGTGGGTTCTGTTTATAGGTTGTCAAAGAAAGGGTACGTACATAGACTAATTTCTTTTATTTTCTCTAAGTAAGTGATACGCAGGTCCCCTCCCATTAGCCCTTCCCTCCTGTTCCTGTTAATATTTAGGCTCAACATGAGAAATTTTTTCACATTAACAAGCACTCATGGGAGCTGCCTTCCTGAAACTTCAAACGCTCTCTGAGAACAAATCGTATCTACTCCGGAGAAACCATGGCCATAACTGCAAATGCAGTAGCTGCTTTTGACACTTCTGCCTGGGACTTCTTGTTTAAAATTCTGGACAAGTTTGGCCTTAGGGCTGGTGTTGCAATGGAAGAAATGAACATTCAATATGTTTCCAGCAGAACTTCTCCCAGAGCCCTGCTTATAACGAGTGCTTGCTACTCTGCTGGCTTTGCTAGGTGTAAAGGGAAATGTCAAAGACTCTGGGTTTATCCACTATTTCCGTTTTTTTTTTTCCTGTGATATCATCCTCATCCAGCTTCTGCCTCCATTTTATGCAACCAGAGTTAGCCTGAAGGAATGAAAAGAAATGTTTTACAGAGAAAGTATTTAACTCTCTCCTTTCCTTCCTGCAAGTGCTGTTGAGTAACTATATGGAGGGTAAATGGCTCTGATTTGGAGTGCTGGGTCAAAATCATTTCCATTTGTACTGGCCTAAGAATTCAGGTTATGTTCCTTAGCACTTTCCTACCAAAAAACTATAGCTTCTCTGCTTAAACTTCATCAGTTACATGCATCAGTCCTTCCCTTTTATTTTGTAAAATCTCAAAGGATTTGAAAAGATGAAAATTCCATCATTAATGCATTCCCAATAATGGGTTTAGCTGAAAAGCTACACTTCTCAGCTCTCATCCAAATCACAAGATATGTTTACCTTTAAAATTAACTGTAACAGTCAAGACTAAAGTGTATTTCCAGGAGACTGGCAACCACCTGGGAGGCTGTCACTGACAGCAAGGCCAAAGGCTGTTGGCTTCTGCAAGCTGCTCCCCAGCAAATGCTCTCGTGACAACATTGCTGCTGCTATTTTAACCTCTTCTTTTTTTTTTTTAAATAAAAAAAAAACAGAAATCCAATATAAATGTTTTGTGTTATTCCCAACAGAACCATCTCTCCTTCCAGACATAATAAAAGAGTGGCTTTTAATAGCTAAGCTGGACTGCAGTACAAGACATTTAAAAAAATCAACCACAGTTCTGACTGGAGTTGCTGATTTGTGTATCAAGGGTTACAATTATATATAATTGAATTTATAAACAATAGATGGTGGTTTGTTTTTCACAGCCAACCAGTCTCCGTTTTTAAAGGTCTGTCCCTTTTCCCTGTGGAGGTCTTTATTTTGGATACTCATGGACCTTGCTCAGAGTTAAGTGGCATGAGTGGAAATCCAGCACGCAGATCTCTTGGGCCTCATAAGCTCAGCCAAACATTTTCATTAATATTGCAAGCAGGTCGCAGCAGGGGAACTCTGCAGCACCTCGGAGCAAATTTCTGCTGCAAAACTCTAAATCAACATCGCTGCTGCCCAGACGTTATACACCCAAACTACCTCTCAGCATCACTCCCATAGGAGGAAACATCTCCATCAAGTGTGTCCCCAAGCCTCAAAGAACTTGCTTTCCAAGCAACACCCATAATCTCTTCAAATCTCTCCCTGATTGTTTTCACTCTCTATCTGCATTTCTCACTGATCTGGGCTTCATTATTCTGAGGGATGGGAAGGTAATCTGGGATGCTGCATGAGGGGCAGCCTTGAGGAAATCACTGGAAGGAACTAGCAGAAAAGAAGATAGACCCACATCCCCGTGGTCTGTGATTTATCATCTCCAGCAACTCGTGTTGCCATATTTAATACTTTAAAGGTCCCAGCTTCTGCCTATCCTGAAGGTTACCAGCCCTCCACCGGATTTGGAAGAACAAGCTGGAAGTCTCCTCTGCTGCAGCCAAAGTTCAGAGCCCAGCTGATTAACTTACATCATTATTCATTTCATTTCCTATTAATATATAATACTGTTAATGCTTCTCTATGGATTTCGCACACATCTGAAGAGGCAAATGCATATTTATTTAGTTATCAGGATACAGGCAGCCTTAATAAATTAATACAGTGGCGTGACTTCACGGGAGCTGCATGAAGCTATCAGGCAGCCAGACACAAGACAAAACCAGCAGCATTTGCCACCCCGTGCTGTGAACAAACTGACATTAATTCAGACCTAATCAGTTCCCCAGCTCTCCTACAAAAGTCAATCCTTACTGGCCTAGTCCATAACTTCCAACCCTTCCCACCAAGGGCTGCAATTTCACTTATCTGGCAGGAGGCTGCATGGCAGTTTTCTTACCCTGTTCTAATTAGTTTGTATCTCTTCAACGATTATTTCCAAAGTTAAACTTCTCCTAAAACAAATTATTATTCTTGTCATAGCCACAGTCATTTATGAACAATTTTAAAGACATTCATCTGTAGTCTGACAGTTTATCTTTTACTGCTGTCTATCATGGTAAAAAAAATGTTGAAAAATTGCCTCTTTTATAGACACCTCAGGCCAGGGGGTGGTTGGAGTGATGGTAATTCTCATTGCTGATCTTGAATTTTCTCCTGTTCCACTCCAAGCATTTGTTTTATTATGCACTCAGGGTTCTCCACTTTCCAAACTGCTCAGTGATCCATTTAAATAGTGGGAACAATTAGCAAATATGTGAACAGAGGAGGTCAAAGACAATTTTGAAGAATAATTAAAGTACCACAAAAATAGAAGCTCTAATTTGTGAACACTGATTATAGAGCTAAGCGTTCTCCATAATCTGGGAGACCAAGGGCAAAAATGCTAAAATGTATAAGCACATGAAAGTCAGTACTAACCATGTATGTTGGGATATGGAGATAATATGAATATTATCTTAAATTAATGAATATTTCTTAAATATGAATTTAAGAAATCAAAAATTAAAGCCAAGTATCAGAAAAAAATTCTATTAAATGGTAAAAGGTAATGGTAACTGTAAAAGCGGCTGAATACAAAACACTGAATCCAAAAGTACATGTATGGTTTAGAATATCACTCAGATTCTCCCAAATGCTTGGAAAGGCACTAGAGAAATCCAGCAGGGAAGCATAAAATGTGTTTTTTTTTTTTCTCTAACAGATCTATATGTATGGATGATATGATTTTTAGAATAAGATGTATAAATCCCTAGTGATTATTTATGGATAGCATTTAGTCTTGTAATGATTGTCTTCTCCAAACAGCCGTATGTTTAATTGATTGCAAGGCTTCAGGCTTGGACAGTTTATCTTGGAGCTCCATCTACTGATTCAGAGGTTGCACAGCTCGTTAGAAACAACATTTGAGCCCTCCATCCTCTCAGCCTTCACTTGGCAGTTCAGCTCTGCTTCAAACTCAGGCAAATCCCACTAGAAGAAGCTGGAGGGCCAAAGAAACAAGTTTCTGGATGGTGCATATCAGGGCAATGGCTACACTCTATTTAAACCACTGGCTCTAACTCATGCCATTTTTTTCTTTCTGAAGTAGTATCAGCACAAGCAACCTCTGCCCTGTAAGTTGACATCCCCAGTCTTTATTCCCCCCTGATACCATACACTTAGTTGTAGCTACAAATTCACCTCCCAGCCTGTACAGCGAATATGCACAAGTGTATAATCCAGATAATACAGACTTTTTTCTTGCCCCAACCTTGGGGATGAAGGCAATCGCTTCCTGGGCCAGCCTCTCATTCTGAGAAAAGCACTGCACAGACTCAGCACATTAGAACTCAAATAATGCTCGTCACACACTGCATTTTTGGGCATCTTTAGAAAATGAATGCAAATAGATCCTCCTTATGCAAAGAGTCAAATATCCTTGCATAAGATTTTCCTCAAACATTTCAAGCTCCACTTTCACTTCAGTAGAACTAGATGAGATATTGCTTGATATAAAATCACTGCTTTTGGTCCATTATGATTTCTATCAAAGAGATTAAGCACCCTCTCAGAAAATAGCAGCAATAGGAATGTTGAGTATTCCATACGAAAAGCACTCAGAAGAGTCTTAATGAAAGTTCTCTTTAAAAGGAACTGAATTGTTTTTCATATAATCTATATAGGCTTATTGACAGAGAGACAAAGAAAATGAAATCTGCATGAAACATCACAGAAATAGACCATACCTGAAAGATTGACCTGAAAACAGCACAGGCAAAACAAACATTTTATATAAAATTGGCCATGCAGAGATAGAGTAGTGAGTGTATATTGAGATTTAGGGCTATATTTGTCCTGCTGTCTCCCATGTCTTGCGTAAGGATGGATGAGATGTGGTTTGTGCTTTCCTGACCAGCACTGAGCACTGATTAGAGAAAGAAGTTCTGGGAGCTGCTGCTGTTTGTGACCCAGTTTCTTGAGTCCCTGTAGCTTTACGTGAGCAAGGTGCACCAATGTCGTTGCCTTTTGCCATTCTAAACACATTTCAGAGTTCGAGGGGTCTGCAGGAGAGGATATGTATCATTACAGAACGTAATGGGAAAATAGCAGCAACATTTCACTCCATAGCCTGGGGTGCCCTGCTGGACTCTGACAGTCACGAGGACACTGCAGGCTTCTGAATTCTGCTCACAGCTTGCAAAAAAAATCTCTGGAATTACCCTGGCTCTGCTAGAGATGCATCCAGGATGCTGGCAAGAATGGGAAAAGGCATGTGCAGTAACAGAAATGTAGCATTTTTCCAAAAAACAGTAAGGAAACAGGCAAGTACAGTTACACCAGCCAGCAAGACGTCACGAGTGCAAACCCCTGTCCAAACTCCGTCCTGCCCAAGAGGAATAAGGATATTCAAAGATAAATATTAGGACATTAAAGCTCTCCCTTGGAGCTTTAGCCATTTAAGAAAGCACAGCAGAAATCTTTTTGCAGGATATGAATTCTACTTTGCTGGATATTATTTAAAATCATATTGCATGTTATTATGGACAAAAATATCCTGGGGTTCCAGTACGAGATCACAATAGATGCTATATAATTAAAAAGAAGTCTGAAAAAAAAAAGTTTAATTATGTGCTTTATCCTCTCCAAAAAGCAATTTAAATGCTCATTTTCCCTTTGTTATCAATAGTGACCCCCTAAGTCTCCTTCTAACCTGGCTGCATTTCCTGGAAGGCTGCTTTTGGCTCAGTTCTTTCCAAATATTTACATTTTTTCCCCCATTACCCAGCAGTTTCCCTTTTCTTCCTGCCCTTGCAGGGGGGAGAACTCACCTTGGCTGAGGTGCCCTCCTTGTCCATCCATCCTCACCAAGGTCCTTTCCATCCTCACTGAAATGTCCGCCTGTCCTGAGGAGAGAAACAGAATGAAAAGCTGAAATGCAACAGAGGCCAGTGGTTGTTTTTTTGTGTGTATGGTTTTTTTTTGGACAGAACTGACTGGTTTGAATTAATATAAATAAATTAAATTAAACAAATAATTAANCAGAGGCCAATGGTTGTTTTTTGTGTGTATTGTTTATTTTTTTTTTGGACAGAACTGACTGGTTTGAATTAATATAAATAAATTAAATTAAACAAATAATTAAAAGCAACTTTTTGTGAATTCTTTATCAAGATCCACCTACNGAATTAAATAATTAAAAGCAACTTTCTGTGAATTCTTTATCAAGATCCACCTACCCCTCAGCGCCATTTTGTCCCGCTTCGTGGGGCCATTTTGTCGGGTGCTTTGAGGCGCAGCTGGTGCGGGAGGCCCGAGGCCGGGCTGCAGGTCGGAGGGGCTCCGAGAGACACATTTGTGAGGAATAACCTCCCCGCCAGGTTTATCCTGCTGGATGTGAGGACCCGCTTGGCCCTCCTGCCCTCCTCCTCGCGGCCATTTCTAGTCAGGGGGAGCTGCCACCACCGGCCCTGCGCATACCAGGCAGCTCCTGCCTCTCGCAGTGCTGCAGGGAGAGCATCAAAAAAGTCACCAAATAATTCCTTCCTTGTAAAAAAACTCTCACCTTTTTTCCCCTTTTCCACAGCAGTGGTTCCCCCAGGGCTGGAGACCTTCCGCAAGCTGCTCCTCCTCAGGGGCGGCTGCATCTGTGATATGGACATGGCAAAGGGACGGCAGCAGGGAACTCCCAGCAGGGCCAGGAATTTAATTTCAGTAAATTAAGCTGCTTCTTCTTCCCTTTTGTTTTTTTTACTTTTATAAAAAAAAATCATAACTAAAGGCCAGATATTGCCCCTATATTTTTATTTATTTATCTACCTATCTATCCTTCAGTAGCCATGGTGGAAGAGATGTGTTTCATCCCCTTCAAACTGTGAATTTTTGCTGAAATTTGTTCATGTTTCCTGCTTGCACTGCTTTGCACTGCTGGCATTGATTTAATTTGTCGATGCTTGTGTTATTTTAGCGCAGGTCCATACAGCAAGACCTTTCTATCCAGTATGGATCATCTGCATATCTCCTATTAACAAGAAAAGATACAATCTGGAAGCTTTAGTGTGAGTATAAAGAAATTTAAACATACAAATTCCCTCCTCCTCCAGTGTCTGGGATGCTTCCATGTCCCACATCAATCATCCATTTTTCTGTCAGTGATCCATGGCTGAAAACCTCGAGCACAAGGTCTTTCACTTCCCTTCCAGGCTGCAAATCTAACCTCTATTCTTCTTCTCTCTTCCTATGTATATTCATTCCATCTCCCTCATTCTTTCTCGTATATATTTTTCTTTCTAGATCCTCATTCATCCCATTGCTTTCTTTCTCCACTGCATACCCAGTTCTTCATTTATTTTGTTCTCCTGCTCTTCTCTCTGTGAGCCTCACTTGCACCTTGGGAATGAGTGTGGAGGGGAGATATTTGGCTTATTTTTTCTTTTACATATGCAAGTACATAGAGTTCAAAACAAGAAGATAAACACACACAAAAGTAAAATTCTTTAATGTAACTTCCTTAGACAGCAATTTGAGACTTAGGCATAATTTTCTGGTAGGTCACAGAGTCTTGCAAGACTTCCTTAATTCCTCATTAAAACCACCCTCAATCCTAAACTTCAGTCTGTGAAGTTTTGTAATCCCCATCCCCAACTTTGCTGCATGGAGATCAGAGGGAGGCTGTAGGGTTTCTTGAATTTGCTATGTGACAACAGCCTGAAATCCCTAATCCTTCCAGTCACTTAATTGCAATGTTTCTGTTCTGTTCTTGCATTTGCACTCCCAAAGTCCAGTTATTTTCACATATATTTGTGTTGTAAACAGCATATGGTCTGATAATAGCAACATTGTCATAGCACTATTACTTGCATGGATGCTTAGCTATTTCCTTTCTTTTACAGGGAAGATTAATAGAAAACTGGCTGAAAAAGCCCTAACCACCTCCAAACTATGTCTTTTTTTAATTGTGGCAAAACCTGATAATTACCATAGAATTATGATTTATCAAAAGACCCTTATTATGAAAATAAATCCTAATAAGAATTTCTTTGCCAGCCACATTGCAATTAAAGATAAAACTATCCAGAAAAATGTAATATGTAAATGGACATAGAAAGAGGATATAGAGGAGAGAGGATATAGAAATGGCAATTATCATATGTGAAGTAGAAGAAAAACTCAAAGAGCTTAAAGCACTGAAATTGGAAGGACAGGATAATCTCTGTCCCTGAGTTCTGAAAGAAGCAGCACATGAAATTGCATGTCCAGCAGCAAGGATTTTTAATAAATCTGCCAAATGGTAGCGTATGACTACAGAAAAGCAAATTGCTTGCCTATATTTGAGAAAGGAAAAGAAAAGGATAACCAAAAATAACCTCAACAATACTCAAAGAGCTAGGAAGCATTTTTAAGAAAAACCACTATGTAGGTTGACATAAAATGGGACAAAGTGCAACCTTAATTTTCTAATGGTAAAGCAGCCCAAATTAATATATTTCTGTTGATTAAAACCACTGTTCAAATATAAAACACTTAATGTTCATTTCTATGATATGCATGATATAATATCTATAATTTTTAACATTTATTTTAATATGAATGGTTTTCATTCATACATTTTGGATATGTTTCATTCCTATGTTTTCATCAATGTTTGGAGGGTGACTGTGACTCAAAGAAGAGTAGGCTAATTACATTTTTGTGAAAGCAAACACTGAGAGATATGACCAATATAGAAGAGGATTAAAAGCTCATGCAGGAAAGAAATGGATACTGGGATGACTGGAATAACTGAAATGGAATTATGTTGAACAACACACAGTATATGTGTGAGAAACCCGTAGCAGGAGTTCAGCACTTAGACCCAAAGCAAGAGAAGAAAAATCTATATTAGTGGAACACCAATAACCTCTGAGTCATGGCTGGGTAGTCAGCTGTAGAAGAGCTAAACACTGTCCTAAAATATATTCGATTTGGTGTTACTAGTAGATGGATGAAGATATAAAAGGCATTAATGAAATCTCATGTCAAATATTCATTTCTACTCTCCATGTTCAAGTATTGGGGCAGATGGAAACAGATTGCTTGAAAAGTGAGAGAGCCTGTCTCACTAGGATGCTAAAGGGTATGTATTTTTAGCTTAAACTAGTCATCTTTCTCCACAATTATTAGCAAGTAACTAGCAGTTTCTAATATTGGCTGACCATTCTGCATCACAAGATGGTTCCACATCTCATTTTTGGGATACCATAGCCAATAAATCAAGTCTAAACTCTGCAATTTTGGGAGGATGATTGCATAATCATTTGCCCTCTGTAATCGCCCACACCACAGTATAGCACACAGAACACTCACGATGATCTCCAGCTTTTACAGTCATGAAAACACTTATTAAAAAGACTTCCCCTAGAAAACAATGCTTTTATTTGCTTTTCATCTATTTTTTAACAATAAGCACTATACAGCTGTGATGCTGGTTGGGCCTCCTTGCCTGGCTGCTGAGTCCTGGGACACACGGAGAGGCTGGCGACTCCCTGCCCTTGTAATTGCACTTTAAGACTTATTGATTTAACCGATTCGCACACCTGGATGGGACACCTTGCCTCATCCCATCTCTCCAACCACCACTGACTTTGTATTTCCCAGCATTTAACACACTCACAAACAGCCGTGGGAGAAAGCAAGCCTGATGCAGGGAGGCAGCTCCGTTCTGCTTCCAGCAGCTCCGTTAGGTCTGCAGAGCAGCCGTGTGAAGGTTGTGCTTGGAGCACTGGCAGCAGAGGAACTGCGTCGCAAAGAGCAATCACACCAGGAAAAGCTGCTGCTGCAGGGAAAAGCTCTGGAGAGGGGAAAAAAGCTCTGGATACAGGGGCTGCCCAGGGAGCCACGGCTGCACGGGGCGAGCTCTCCAGCAGCGCAACCCTGCGGCGAGAGGCAACCTTTTGTGGCACCGTGTCCCACAGCCGCAGGGAGGATTCAGTGTCTTCTGCTATTTGTTTTCTGGAGTTGATCAAACTAAACTGCCCTGACCCCAAAAATCAGTTTTTGTTTTGAATTCTAGGAAGATACTACTAACATACGGTCTGTGTAATTTTTATGCTTTCATAATAACTTATCCTGCAAGTAGTCCCATTGACTGTGATTTTATGACCACAAAAGTGTGGAAGGTCAAAAAAAGGTGCCTCTTCAACCCTCCCTTGTGCTCCCATGGTAATAATACTTTAGTATGGCTTCATATAAGTGTCCTCCTCTTGTACCTGTCAAAGACTCCCATTATTTTCATTTCTGCAGCTGCAAGTGATTCACTGTCCACTGCTGGGTGACTCTGTCCCGCTTTCCTGGGGGTTAGGGAGGTAGATGAGGAAGATGTTCTCCCACTACATCCATTTTATATTCAATGATATTTTTACACTTTCCATATTGCCTTTGTGGAGTTTGAAGCTCCAGAACCCAGCTGAGGTAGCTCATTAATACATTTCATGTGAAGATAGAAAAATGCAACTTGTCTTAATGCAGCGGGGAAAGTGGTCTGCCAGGGGAGCAGAGCCTTATTTACTCCATTTCGGGACAGCCAGGCACTCTTCTGCGTTGCATTTGCTTGTTTATATTTGCAAAAGTCCTCTCCAGTGAAAATACATTATGTATTTTTTAACTGTTTATTTATCTGTCTATGCTTTTTCTATTTACCTATCTACCTCTCATCTAGAAAGTTCAACTAAACTGGAATGATTCTGCTGTCACTGCCTAAAGCAGCAATACCAGAAAGGAGAAGGGATGCTTCTGAGCAGCATTCCTGCAGAACACGCGGCTGGAGTCGGCTAATGCAAGTCAATCAGTCCTAGCACTTGTTTTCTGTCCCCCTCTACAAACAACAGTTTGTCTCTGACATGCGGAGTTAAGGAGCCAACAAGAAGTGCTAACATTTCATTGGGAATCTATTAATTGCCAGCATTATGCCCAAGGGGCGGATGATGTGATATTGATAGGAATACCAGAAACCAATTCTAGCAAGCATGCACAGATTAATCATCACTCTTCTTGTCTGTCTGCTCGTATAATAAACACTTTAATCATGGTCTTCATGATATGCTGATAGGTAACTATTATTGGAGAGTCTGATTCCTAGCTGCTTTAAAAGAGTCTAGAAGAAACGTAGAAGAAATTATGGCAAAGTAAAGCTGTTTTTATTTATTTTGCACTGTTTAAGGTACCACATACACTACAGAAATCTAATTCAATTCAGAAATCTAATTCAAAAATGAGATAGAAAAAACATATTTAGGAAACACAGGCTGTGTACCAGTACNAGAAGAAACATAGAAGAAATTATGGCAAAAAAACCTGGTTTTATTTATTTTGCACTATTTAAATTACCAAGTACACTACAGAAATCTAATTCAAAAATGAGATAGAAAAAACATATTTAGGAAACACAGGCTGTGTACCAGTACTGCCAAGCACCAAGCAGTCCTGCCCACAGCAAGGACCCTCGCCGCTTGCAGTCATCTCCCCACTGATCCAGGCATTAGCGTTGCTTTAGGTCTGCTGCCAAGGTAATATGACAGTTTCAGTGCAAAACAGGTGCTAAGCAAAGACGACTCTCAATGAGCCACCTAGTTAATGCAGTGAGCGTGGCTGCTTCTGCAGAAAGGCTTTTTTTTTTTGCTATTTGGGAGTAATCAAATGTAATTTTATGTTTTTTTTCTGTCTAACAGAATATGACAAGAACTATAGCTGAGGGGAAGGAGAATGAAAAGTCTGGAGTAGAAATGTGTTTATTTCTCCAGGCAGAAGACCGACTGACAGGCCTGCTGGCTAAAACCCACTAAATTTGGGAGCTTACTACTGTAAAATGGTGTTGAACTGAGGCATCCCTGCAGCTGTCAGCACTGAGAGTGGACCATGGCTTTGGGTTTTCATTTTCTCTTTTTTTTGTGTCTGCAAATGTGACCTTCTAAAGCAACAGAAGATTTCTTCTCGAGGGACAGTTATTAAGAATTTTAGGCAGGGGAATGTAAGGAAAAAAGCAGACTATGATTATACCAAGACCCTTATATATTGTAGACAGTTTGACCCTCTTCCACCAAAGGTTTTTAGCATAGATGTATCTGTTTTAGTGTAATCATGATTGCTTTTCTTTTCTGTCTGATGAGGATCTTGCGACAGTAAACAAACAGCAATCTGGTTAATAAAGTTTCTCTAATTAGCATCTAAAAATATTTTTTCTTGTTCTATATTCCAAATATCCACAGCTATAAGTTAGTCATATAGCTGAAGCAGTTTCAAAAGCATAAGCAATCTTCCACAAATGCTCATCCTTGGAACAAATTTCTTGATTATGTTGCTATTGCTCTGAGAAATACCACAGCTAAGCAGAACAATTGCCTTGCCAAAAACATTTACTGTCTAAAATGTAAACCGAAGGGTCTGAGAAAGAGGAAAAAAACAAAACCTATTTTTTTTGCAATTCCCTTAAAGACAGCCAGTGTTTTGATTTGTTCCCCACTTTTAACTAACTCATTATTTTTCTCCACTGTGCTTCACATATAAAGTAACCTGCATACCAAAAACATGTCCTTACACAATCCAGAAGCTGGAAAGAAGTAGAGGCTTTATTGGTATTGATTTCAATACCATAAAACCAGCGGGCTGTTTTTCCCTCATTTTGGCAAGATAATAATTCTTATAAATTCTATTTTACTACAGAACTCTACCTGTACACACTTTATGTGACAGTCCCACTAAATGTTATCTAAAATATTTGAGTAAGCTAACTAGTGGTGAAAATGCAGTCTTTATTATGTCTCTTTTTTTTTTTTCAAATCTAAATAAGGGAGAAAATGATAACAGACTTGAAGCTACATCCACATGCAATTCTGCATCCCATTCCAAAAATTTACCTTTGGAAATTGTTCTGTATTCTCTGCATGGTATTCCTGCTAATGGTGTGTTGTCACCTAGCTAGCTCAAATGTATACATAAACACAGTACCAGGCTGGTATAGCAGAATTCTTCACGGAGTCTGCAGAAATCCACTCACAAACAAAATAAAATGCTCACTTTTCTAGAAAAAGCACGTCTAGTCATGTTTGAAACAAACTATGTAGGGAGAATAATAAATCTTAAGTGAAAATGCTTCAAAAGAAAAATCCACATGGCTTTCAAAGATACGGTATATTTATGAAGAAACTGTTACTGCCCATGGCTGGTACATCTTTCTTGAGAGGAGAGTGAGAAATTGTGTTTGAGCAAATGTCTTGAATATTAATATTACACAACTCAGAGTTGAAAATTGCTATATAAAATACAGATAACCTACCCTTCTCCTCCACTATTTACATATTCAAATGGGTATAGATTGTGCATGCATAGAAAGATAAATTACACTTGCTTAAAACGTGTCATCTGTCCCCTTCTGAGAGAATATGCACCTTACTGTGCACCTCCTCCATATACACCCAGACTATGGGGCAGAACATTAGGAATATGATATCCTTCAATATTGAAAACAAAGTCAATGTTTAGCATGATTATAGGAACATCACGCACCTGCATGAGCACGCAGCACCTCAACACTGCAGTGAGAAGGGACTTGTGTCCAAGGCGCATCAACCAAGCACTGCTCTGAAGCAGGAACAAATGGTAACATCTCCTGGTCACATTTTGAAAGTTATTTAGGCACAGGGCACACATGAAGCTGTCTTTCTACACAGCCCTTCCTAGGAAAAGGACTGTGGTTGCAAGGATGGCGTTAAGGACTGCATTTGTATAGGTGCAGATCCCGAGGTCTGGGACATGGGTGATCCCAAGACCCATAGGCTGGGATTGCAGCTGTGCCGGCTGCTGAAACATGGGGCCATTTCTCGGAGCACTCGGGTCTGACTTGCTTTGGCCAGTGGCTCTTGCAAACACCTCCTCAGCGGGACAGTCCTGCTGGGACACAGTGGAAGTGCTAAAGGGGCTTTGCAAAGCGCAGGGCGCGGATCCCTGGCGCTCGCAGGGCGCGGGCGCTGCTGCTCGGCGCTGGAGCCAACCAAACTGTTGCCAAATGTCTTAAAGAGGCAGCCCCTGCAGATTTTAAAACAAAATTGCATGTGGGAGGCAAACCAGCAGCCTCCAGGCCTGGTGTGGAGCTTGCTCCTAGACCTGGGCTAGTGTATAAATGCGGGGGGTTGTAGCTACAAGCAGTAACAAATAACACAAGTGTTTTTACGAGCAGCGCAGAGGCTGGAGCACGGTTGTGTTGCTAAGCGCAAACGTGTGTCTGTTCCCAGAGAAGAAGGAGTTTTGGGTTCTCCAGGTTGCGAGATGCTTTTCCCCTTACAGAGCAGAGCTCTGCTTTGAAAGAGCAGGGTGAAACTGATCAAGAGAAGGATACCGCAAACTGGAAGCAAAATGAGAGGAAGGTGCTGGCCCTACCCAAGCCAATGCAAGGCGTGAAAGTCAGCTAAAAAGGGGAGACTACCGCATAATGGCACGGGGCAAAACGTTTTGGATTTCACACGTCTGCGAGCCCTGGAAATGTTGCCCGTTAGCCCAGATATTCCCCCTGGGCCTGTCCCAAAGCCCCTGCCTCCCTTTGCGGGGCCATGTGCTCCTGTGGGCGAAGGCGTCGCGGTCGGGAGGCTGCAGGGAGCAGGGCCGCTGCTGCCCCGCCTGCCCCGCTCGCTACATGCCGGGGCTGCGGCCATGAGCTACATAAGAGCGCACCGAGGCGGGCCGGCCATGCGGCGGCGAGCGGCCATGGAGGCGGAGGAGGCCTCGGCGTCGGCCAAGGCGGCGCTGCGGACGCCCAAGTGCTCGCGGTGCCGCAACCACGGCTTCGTGGTGCCCGTGAAGGGCCACGCCGGGCACTGCCGCTGGAAGCTCTGCCTCTGCGACAAGTGCGCCCTCATCACCGAGCGCCAGAAGATCATGGCGGCGCAGAAGGCGCTGCGGCGACAGGCGCCCGACCCGACGGCCGGAGAGCCCGCGGCCGCCCCGGCCGACGGCCCCGAGGCGGCAGCC
>VWPW01031905.1:134574-151591 GCA_013389825.1 Crypturellus undulatus
CCTGGCGCAGCGCGGGGCCCCGCTGCCGCCATCCCCGCCCGGCGCTGCCCTCTGGGACTACGGTAAGAACCGGTCCTCGCTCTTCCCTCCATCCCGCTGTTTTCCAGGGTATCCAGGTGGGGAGACAAAGCTGGCGGGAGGGGAATTTGACAGGGAAACGCAGAGTGTCTTTGACTGCACCACATGGCAGGAAAGGCGCTCGCGCCCGTTTCCCTCCTGGTCTCTAATTTCCCGGACACATCCAGAAGAAAAAGCGCTTGAGCAACAGCAAGGAAATGGCGAAGTCGCTGCTGCTCTTGCCCGGAGCGAGCGTTTTATGATAGCGCCGTAAAAGCAGGAGACCTTTTGGCCCTAATTCCTGCAGCAAAGGCTTAGCTTGGCGCAGAGCACGGGGAGTAAAAGCGCGTTTGTGTTTAAGGAGCTCAGCATAGATTTTGCAGATGGAAAAGGTGCATGGTCTGTCACCTCTTAAATTGCTTCCTTTAATAGAGTCTTTCATGTGACTTGTCTAGTCTATTACTATTTATTATAGTAATTTCATACTATTACTGTTTACTCGAGTGGTTTTACGGAAATCCCTGCAGACGGCAGCAGCCGTGAGCCCGGGTCTCTGGGGAGCTGGCAGTCCAGAAGACAAAGAAAACGTTGGTCTGAGAAGCCCAGAGAAAAGGCTTGTTTTAGACATCTCTAGTTCCCACTTAATCTGTTCCATTTTTTCACCTTGGTTTCCTAAGGAAATGAGGCTTATGGCTCAGTGCTGGCTCTACATGTGCCCGTCAGTCTTTCCCTTAATATCATTTTTAGCCTGTTGACCAGTTTCAAACAGGGTTAGAGGTAAACAGCAGAATGATAGTTCTGGTTTGTACCAGTAGGTTTATTCCAGAAGCAAGCCCTTCCACTCCTATACCAACAGCAGGATGTGCAGACAAGAAAGACCCTATTTGTGTTCATACAGCCCCTTTATTACTAGACATCAGGGAAGCCACAATACAAGTTCAGACACAAGATAAAAATCCAAAGGACGTAATTGATTCATGCACCTGAAACTGCCTCTTTGTGTCCAGCAACCTCAAAATGAGCTTTTCTCTGCAAATTAACTTTGGAAGTACAGGTAGTACTGAATTTAGAGCTCTGTCTATTGAAATAGACTTTTTTAAAAAGTCTATTTCAGTAGACTTTTTATATTTCTGTTTAGTTTTGATGGATTTAAAAGTCTTAAGGCTTTGCTAAGGACTGACTGACTTCCCAATGCGTAAGGCAGAGGAAACTGCAGCTCATTCTGCCGTGTTAGCATTGCCTGCTGCACCTTTCTTTAGTTTTGTAAAAAGAACACAAAAGAAATTCACTGGGGTAAAAGTGAAACTAAAGGGCAAAATGCTCCTGGCTGCAGTAGAATTTGACCCTGCAGCTATTTCTGTTGAATTCCGCTGTGATGCTTTTAATTGTTCCTTTCAAATTGTTTCCTAGCTCAGCGTGCTTTTCCTCCTGAATACGTGGTGAACGCCGAATACCTGGAGAGAGAACCTCTGAAGGTGTACCCTGGCCATTCCGGGGTGTATCCCTACCACCCATTTCCCGTGGGATTTGCTATCAATCAGTCAGGCTGTAGGGGAGCACCATCACCTCCAGGGATATCCCTTCAAAGAGGCTTCCGACACATTCCGAGCACCTATGGGCCAGGCAGCGCAGCGTCTCTGTCAGTAAGTCATGGTCTTTTTTATTACCTCTGGAAATACTGTTCTCTTTATTTTCAGCTGCCTTCTTGCTGTTAAAGTAACCATGAAAAGTTACCTGCTTATCAGTTACTTCACAGGATCTGGATACATTACACCGAAGAAAAAAAAAACCAAGCAAATAGTAATGTTAAAAGTCTGACCAGAACCACGAATATCAAACCCATACAGTTGTGAGCGACCAGATTTTGTATTCAGGGGCTTGCACCTCCTGCTGATTTCTACAACCTTTTGGGAAGATGACAGCTGGTCACTGACATAGTCATTGGTGCCAGCATAGGTGGCACAGAATGAGTGTTGGGAAATTCCTCAGCTTCTGTGTTGGATGGAAGTCACTGGGATGGGAAGGTAGCTTGGGCTGCCCAATATGCCACAGCCATAGGGAAAGAGAGTGAAAAATCTCTTTCAGCTTCCACAAGACAGTGAATCAGCATGGTCAGGTATTTCTGTTTTGAGACATTCCTTTCCCCCCTCAAAAAAATGGATAGTTGCTGCAGTTAACAGAATTTTCAAATGAAAAATGATGAATAGATGAAAACTCTATTTTCTACTGAGAAAAATGTTAAACAGAAAGTTCAGATGGTATTGAGGGGAATGGATAGGTGTATTTTGGAAGGAGAGGAGGTCTTGCAGGAGAACAGAACAAATCAGTATCACTACTTGGACTCCTTGGCTGAGTTCAGCATTTCGTTTAAGTGCCTATGAAAGGTGAGGGTGACAAGCAAAGTACCCAGCTGAGAGACAAACCAGGGCAAAGTGTGGCCCACACCTTCAAACCACAGGGAAGAGGCATAACACAAGATCCTAAATGACCTGTCTGCTGTTACAGTGTGTGTGGACACTTCTAGTGCCCTTCAGTGCTGTCAGTCCTCTTGCTTTAAACTGCTGGTGTCCAGTCTTTGTACCACTCTTGGGCACTTTATCAAATTTGCAGCTGCCCTGAGTACGGTTGATCAACTCATATTAAGACAGCATGTTCTGCCTCAAGAGTACCAAATTTATTATGCTAGCACAGGAAACCTCTGTCTACATTCTAGGGGTTGCTGAGAGTGAAAGTGGATAGAAGCAGCCTGAGACCCAGATAAATTACCCTGGACAGCTGGATATGGCTGCCCGCGTAGGCTGGGCATTCCTTCTTGAGGACATCACTGTCTGTGGTTTTGAACTCAGCTTTTTAATGGCCCTGGAACAGACAGGCAGCTCTCATACCAGCTCTGTGTGTGACCTGAGACATGGGTGCGTGCCCAGATTGAAGAGAGAAGTGCTTCTATTTCTTTGCATGAGTTTCAGCATGAGGAAATCTAGGCCTGGGGCAACTCTGTGTGCACACCAGTCCCTCAGGGTAGGGAGTGCAGTTCATTGGGCTTGGGGAAGAAGTCACTGCCTGAAAAACTTCCAGATCTGGTCAGTGGCAAGTGCTTCAGGTAAGTGATGAAGATGAGGTGCTCTTAAACTGCGTGGTCTAATGAGACACCAAAACAGATGACACTCACAAGGGCAGTTTCAGCTCAGACATTATCTGAGAAGCTGCTGTCCCTTGGTTTCTGCTTATTGCAGTGTGACAGGGTGGGCACTTGTTAAGAGACACATGGATTTGGCAGCACAACAGAGACAAATGGGACTTTACAGGTCAAAATCAAGTTTGAAATGAATACTGTGAACGTGCTGTGCAGACAGTCTCTGATGCTTTATGTGTTTCTCCAGATTCCAGATGGAGGTGGAGATTTCCATCAAGGATATTACACTCCCCTGCCTCAGTTTGTTCCACCAAGTTTCCTGCCAGGGATTCATTACGTTCCACCTCCCCTTCCAATCAATGTATTGGCTGAAACAACTAAGGAAACACGCGGTAAGGAAGTAGGAGATGTGCCCCAGGTGTGCCATTTTTAACCTGGGTTCAGCACCTAACCTTGGAGGTGGAAGTCCTGGGAAAATCATTCGAGCTACCATTCTTGGAGTTTCCCTTGAGATTTCGGGACTGAGATCCTGAAAGTGCTAGGATGGCTTGCAAGTTTGTGCAAGCTCTGGGTAGGGCTAACCTAGGGAAAGCAATCTGGCATCCTGGGTCTCTAGCTGACAAACACCAGCATCTCACGCGGAGGAGAGAGGCCCCAGGACTCAGGGTCATTCCAGAGAGGGATCTACTGATGTTCTCAAAATGAAAACATTTTTCTAAACACTCAGATTGCTGGATTAAAAAACAAAAAGATTTGTCTCTGTTGCAATTTAAACTAAATGTTAAAAAAATGCGGACTAACACCATGAGCAATGTGGAATTTCTCACTCACCTGCAAATCCTACATTTTAACTGATGTAAATGAGAGATAGAATCTTGAAAGTCCCAGGTTGTTGATATTACATCTCACAATATTTTAAATTTTTGGCATAGATAAGGCTTTGTATCCTTCTCTTTGGGTCTACCTTTTGTATTGGGTCCACATGTGGCTGCATCTGTAATTATATTTTAAGTTTTTCATTTTTTTGCAGCTAGTTGTGACCACAAGAGGGTAGAACTGCTCAAAAATTAACCAGAAACACTGAATGAGTGAATAATCTGTTTTATTTTAAATTCTTTTGGAAAATAGAGATATATAAATAGGACTTTATTTCTCTTCTGGTACATGAAAATAAGAAATTGTACTTCTGACTGTTTACCAGATTACAGTCATGACCCAGTGAAAAATCAAATCTACATAAGAAGGAGGAGGGTAGTTGTCTTATTTGAATTAAAAACTAGTGATTGTCGTTAGATATGTGGGACAAGATAGAAGCTGGATTTTTTTTGGCCTGGTTTCTCAAGAAAATAAGGCTGATGCAGTCTCATTTTGTGTGTCAGTTCCTCATAACATAAAGCCAAGGAAAATGAAGCATGACATGGAGAGGATAAGGGAAATAGGAAGAATATGTCAGCTTGGAGAGTGAATAGACATTGTGAAAATGTAAACTTAGTTAGCGATACTGCTAAATGTATCAGGACTTTAACGCAGTGGTTAGGAGATACTGGGGGGCTGGAGGTGTTACAGTTTTGCTCAGTATGAAGGGTAGAGAGGAAGGTGAGGATTGGCAGGCAAAGTGAAGTGGACATGAGGATTAATGGGTTTCATAATTTATTGAGGACAGAAAATCTGAGGATAGTGCAGTGGTAGAAGGCTATATGCCATCAGGTGTAGAGTCACAGAATCATAGAATCATTATGGCTGGAAAAGACCTTCAAGATCATCAAATGCAACCGTACACCCATCACCACCCTGCCTGCTAAACCACGTCCCTAAGAACCTCAGCAACATGTTCCTTGGACACTGCCAGGGATGGCGACTCCACCGCTTCCCTGGGCAGCCTGTTCCAGTAGGATTGAAGTGGGGAGAGTGAGATGGGGAAGGAACTGGGGCAGAAGACAGAGAGAGGCACGTGGAGGGAAGTGGGGGTATATACCAGGAGGAAAACAGAAGATCCTGCACTGTATTGGTGAGAGTGATGTCCTACTGGCCAAATAATCATGAAAATAGCCAACTGGATAGAGAGAGGTCATCAGAGCACCCCTCACACAGAGCAAAATGCCATCTAGTGACCTCGGTCCTTATTACACACAGGGAAAATCGCCACTCAGGCACAGAGCCATAGGGAACAGTGTGTCATGTGTCCCAGTGCTCAGAAAACAGACCCATTCTCTTCGTACGTGGGAGGAAGCCCAAATTAATTCCACAATATTGTATTATTTTTGCTTTAGGATATGTAGGAATTAGCTAATTGTGACCCGGTGCGAGGGGGATATTTTCTGCATGTGGTTTTATACAAAATAGCAGTCAAAGCAGAAGATACAGATGTAGAGAGAAGCTACAGTGAAACTAAGAAATCTTTGATTCTGTTTTTCAAGACACATCTAGAAAAGAAGGGGAAAGGTGTAACATTTAGTGCATAATGCCATTGTGTTATGTCTGTCTTTCCCAAGAAAGGAACTGATTCAAACCTGCTGTTAGACATGGGAACATCTTTTCTCTCAAGACCTCAAATTGAGGTGAAGTGGTCTCTCTGGCAAAAGAGTTACAGGAAAATGGTTATAGAAAAATAGTACTGGTGGGAAGAAATGTCTGTGATCTCTTGATCTCTACCTCAGAAGGGAATCTTTGATGAAGACAGATTTGAAGGAAAAAACAAAACTCGTCTGAAGCAGTTTTCCCAAGGCTAAGAGCAGCTGCTAGAGCTGTTTGAGTCAATAGTTGACTTGCAGCTGAATGACTGAGGTCAGCTAGGTTTACAATGGTGATTTGAAGTACAGGCTATGTGGTTATGCAATTTCATGCCATATTCACTAGTAATGATATGGAGATTTTACAAAATAAATGCAAGGTATGTCCAGTACAGCTACCAGTATGGCATCTGATTGCAAGTTGCTAGCTTTCTAAAAGAACAAGCCATGGAAAAAAAAATCCCCCAAATCCCATGTGAGGAAAATTGCAAACCGGAAAAATGCAAATCTTCAGTTGGATTTGAGGAGGTGATTAGCCAGTCAGTCAAGGCCTTGGTGAATTCAGACGATTCAAAACACATTGCATGATTTCACTACCATTCAGCAAGCGAAACAGTTTGCCTTGTACTTCTATTCCAGCCCAGCTTGCCATCTTGAAGCCCTCTTGCTACATTTCTTCGAGCACAGCTGGAACAACAATTGCTGTCTGAAGTGCAGTATCTTTGGAGAGCTGTAGCTCTTTATGTCAATCACCTTTGAATTAACTGAGTTGAAAGACTACATTTACAAAAGTAATTTTGCATTGATTCTTTATTTCTGGAAATGTGATTGACATGGTGTGCAATACAAATTGAAATAACGGTTTTAGGGGGGCTCTCTGTTTTTTTTTTTTTTTTTTTTTTTCCGTTTGTTTGTTTGTTTTTAACTTTGTTTTCTGTTTTTGTTCTTCTCTTTTTTTCAGCTGCAGCAGCTGACAGCCAGGATTCAGGGGTGGGCTCTGAACGTGCCCCAGAAGAAACAGACAGGGACCAAACTGCATACCCTAAAGATTAAATGGCCTGGAGAAGACCTGAGTAGCAGGCAACACTGTTTTCACTGTTTTCACTGATGAAGGGAGTGTTGGTTAATAGAGGTGTAGGGTAAGACTTAACTGTGGAGCAGCCACAACAGCTGGAAGGGAATCAGTTCCCTGCATCACTTTATGATCATGTCAGAGCTATCAGCATCACAGCTCTACCCTCCTAGCAGTGTAAAGCCCTTGTTCCTAAAAGAGATTTTTCAGAGCCACCATAAACCCTTTCCTCCTTAAGCAGGAAGAAACAGCAGAGAATTATGACTCCGAGAGCTGGTTCCCCTCCTGAGGCTGCCTTGTACCTCTCTGCCACATGCACTCTGTGCATCCTTCTCCTGCTCACAGCAGTGGTCAGAAACGTGTTGTTTGTATATCTACTTGCTGTAAAGAAAAGCTGGTTCTGAGGAAGTTCTGAGTTAAGTGATATAGAGCCTGAAGATGGGGTGAGAGAGGACGGGAAGACAGTCTGGGTTGCTGATTTACACAACTGATCAGGAAAAGGATTCCTTGGCAGTCCTCAGGCTGGGGCAGTAGCAGATATTTGGTACACTTGGAGGGCTTGAAAAATGTGGAAAAGCCTGATCTAGACCAAAATCCAATACCTCCTCACTGTTTTTCAGGTGAACCACCTTTAGGGCACCTTCCGTTCAGGTAGGGGACAGACTGATTTGGAATCACCTCTTACCACACAGAATTTCAAGTGCCTATGATGGTTTATATGTTATTTCTATGGTGTTTAACTTAGTACAACTGAATAAACACTACCCTTTGATTCTGTAGGACTGAGGTAGGCAGCTAAATGCCTGTAGATTGGAAGTGTGATGTGGTGTATCAGAAGAGTGGAGGGATAGGCTAGGAAGCTAGGGTAAAACGTAATTTAGAATGGTAATTAGCTAAACCCATGCGTTTTGTAATTTTCAATGATAATGTTTAGATAAAAATGAAAGGTCCTTACTGCTACTGTTTTGTTGCAAGGAACTGTTTTGTATTAAGTGGATCTAGTTGTTAATGTTTGAATAACTTTAGGAGGACTTTTGTATAATTAAAAATGATGTATTAGATTGTTGATATGGCTTTACGATATGAGGTTTGCATATCTACATGTAAGTTTTCTAGGCAAATTTCAGATGTTTTTCTAACAGCTGTGTGTAACAGGCCTGACTCAAAAGAGATTTAGGCTTCCGCATTTTTCTGCTATATCAATTGCTGCTGTAGAGGTGAGAAATAAAAATATTCTTCTTTTCTATTGCTTGCAGTAATAATCTCTTGCTCAATCCAAGATATAAAGGGGTAGTATTAAGCTGAAAAAAACAGAGTACTTCAAGGTAGTAGATGATCTGCTGGAATGTTTCCCCTCTGGGATGGCTTGCAGCACACAGCCAGGGCTTTCAGGGGGCAATGAGTGGCACGTTTAAAATTGCCAGAAGGAGAAACTAAAAAACATATGTACCTGTAACAAATAATCTGATGTACAACTTGTTAGGTACTAGATTTACAACAGATTGCAGCTCCCAAGAGTGTCCAGACCTCCTCTCAAAAACTGCTGTGTGCTTGGGAAGATCTGAATGCTTCTTAAAGGTGTCTGAATGGAGGTAAAGCTGTTTTCAAAATAAAATTATCTATGAATTGAAACAGCTGCGACACCCACAAAGCAGGTTCGTCTGTGGATGCAGCTATATAACATAATGATTTAAAGAAAATGTAATGCACAAGATTGAACAGTTGAATAGTTTCTTTCCCAGATATTTTTCCAAAGTCATAATCGGTGTTGCTTTACACGTTTTAAATCTCCAAAGCAAGATGGACTCGAGCCCATTTCACAGCCATTGCAGTTATACTGCATGGACTGTACTTCTTTTCTCCCTGTTTTGCTGTGCTAGTGTCTGCTTCCAGATTGTCAAGCCAGGCTCCTGACCTTCCTCTTCCTCCATTTCTTGGAGCCGTCTATTAGTGAACCAAAGCCTTTGCTTTGGGTTTGGATCATGATCTGGTGCTCCGGTAGGACTTGTGCATTGCAGGCCAGTGCTCATCTCAGGAGGAATGAAGTAGATTTAGAGAGAAAAAAGGGCAGCTAATCTGAACAAGGAAAAGCAGCAGCCACTTTAGAGAGGAGAACCTAAGAACGCAAAGCTGTTCAGACCAGAGTGGAGAAAGTTGAGCTGGGGAAATGTCCATGTTTTACAGCATGACAAAGTCTGTGTCAAAGTAAGTGCAAAACTATTATGACACTTTGTTATACTAAACCTATTATCCATACACATGAAGGGCAAGAAGGTGGCTGAAAACAGGGCAAATCATGCCTGGCCAGCTTTATTGCCTTGTGTAATGGAACAACTGGTTCTGTTGATGAGGTGAGAGAAGTAGCTGTCATCTCGACTTTCACAAAGCTGTTGAGATGGTCCGTGGTACCATCCATCCAGACTGGGCAGGTATAGACTGGATGGCAGAACTACAAGGTGAGTGAAAAACTGACTGGCTTCTAGGGTTCAAAGGTAGTTATGAATGTAACTGGTGGGCAGTTAAAGTTGGTTTTTCTAATACGTAATTGTTTGGTGTCATCTTCAGATTGTTACGTTTTGGGAAATTTGTCCTAAAGTTGTTCTGCACCTATCTTTATGTGGAAAGATCAATTAATTGGTAGACAGTTAAAGTTTGTAACTCCTCAGCCAACAGGGAGGATTATTTTATGTCGGTATGAGAGGTTTTTATTCTTCCGTGTTAGGCTCAGCTTGTCATTTTTAACCAAGGAAAAAAACGTGCCTTTACCAGTGGTATTTTCATATTATGTGCCTAAAGACTTCCAAGCAAGTAATTTTAATTCCAGACTTAGTGCCAACCAGTGTTTCCAGTGATTAAGCTCTGTGATCTCTTCTGACTCCATTTATTTAAATAAATTACTTAGGGTTAATGAAATCATTTGGACTGAAATGGAATGATTTGAATTGGACAAGTCACTTGAGGGTCTTCCAATCTAAATCATCCCAGATTTTTATTTTATTAAGGCTGAAGCCGCATATAGTTTGGTCAAATTCATAAAACTAGGGGACAAAAAGGAAAGTTAGCTATGACATCTGCTCCTGAAGTCTTTCCACATACAAGCTACTGCTGACTGCAGGAGGAATTCTGCATATAGCATTTACATCACCATTTTTATTTCATTTCTTAGGATTAACTGCTTTGCTGAACAACTCTGAATTTCTGAAGATGTGATTCCACTTCATTCAGTCCTCTGTCCTCTCGGCAAGCGGCTGGGTCATCACAGAACAAGTATTATTTGTACACTGAAGGGGGAAACCTAAAATTAGTAGCCAGTTCTTTAAAGCTTACTCACACCACTAATTTCATTACTTTCAGTGGAATTATTTGGTACAGAGCTGACATGTTAGTTAGGTATGCAAGCTTAGGCTCCAAGTTTTATACAGAGGTGTCTGTGACACTGGCCAAAACCTCAGATTATTGTAGATTTGCATTTTCTGCAGGAGCTTTGGAAAAAAAGAAAACAAACCCAAGGGATTCTAGAAGGATCACGTAATATGTCCATTCTGCAAGCATATGTGAGACTCATTTGTCATTGCCCTAGAGCAAACTGCAAGATGTTAGCGTTCTGCAGTATCGCTTTCTACATCTGGACTGAAGCAGGTTTTTGTATGACAGTAATTATAATACTAACTCTCACTATTTTTTTTTTCCTTTTCTTCTTGGAATTAGATGCGCCCAGTTGGAAACCTCTGAATCCACGGCAAATCTATAGCTGTTTTTTCCACATTAATGAGTAATTAATTTTGAGCAGAGATCCAAAGAAATATTTAACTGCCTACCAGTAAAGTCAGTTTGCTGCAAACAAAATTCTCTCTCCCCTTAAAAAAATAATTTTCATGATAGAAAAATTATGATGTGAAACATACCTACTTTGGAACAGTGGAAACTTTAATTAAGTCATTCTTGTGGGCAAATAGGTCTGGTTTTCCTATTTTTGCCCAGTATTTTACTACTGCAATATTAGCATTAGTCACAGAGACACTGCTCTTGCCAAAATGTAAGAGAGGAATGAAAATTTAGGGAAGGACCTTGTGGAATCCAGTCCTGAAATGGGGATGTATCTGTGTATTTGATTGCAGCCGTTGTGGGAGCACCAGATCCCCCACGAGGGACCAGGCAGTGATGTGTCCATTCACCCCCCAACCCCATGCATTTCCCTTGTGTGAGTATCCTCAGGGTTTGTCCTGCCAGACATTTCTGGGAAAAAAATTAAAAAGCAGCAGCTTATTGTACTACTTTTATTTGCAGCATGTACTTTCCTCCTATTTTCCTTCCTATTTTCATGCTTCAAATCTTGGCCTTCTCAGCTGTGCAATGTTAATGGTGAACTTGCTACTTACTTTGTAGTGATCAGGCTCTAATTATACATCAGTTCTGAGCTCACATTGCCTTCACATTTATTTTATGCAACTGTTTTTAGTGGAGGCTTTTCTGGTTTCATTTACTAATTGCTTTCAGCATTTTATAGTCCTAATGGTACAATCTACTCAAAGGTGTCCAAGCCACATAAACTAGGGCAAATCCAAAACATTTATTTTTACAAAATGTGGTTTAAATAACAACCACATGCAGAGTTCCATGGGAGAACCTCTTCTATTTATTTCTGCTTTTCATTAAGAAATGTGTTCTTTTGATCAAGGTGCAAATGGACTGGTTTTTATATTCTTCCTTAGTAAATATGCAGTTACATTCCAATAATACAGAAGTCCCACGTACCTGCAGATAATTGTTTGTTTGTTTGTTTTTTGACATTCCCTTCCTCATTTACTATCTCACATTTTCAAATGGGGATTTATGGGATTTATTACTCTATTTTAGATCATGATTTAATGAGGTTTCTACCACTTTGGATAGCAGAGCCAATGTAGAAACTAATCACTTTCTCTCTTGAAACTACGTTAAATAATAACCGAAAACCACCTTTTCAGCTCAGATCTTAACATTTGTAAAGATGCAATCCACGGCTAGGCTGCTTTTGCCTTTTCTTGGTCTTTCACCCATGCCTCACAGCGTCAGCATCCTGCTACTCTGTTAACCAAGTGCGACCTTGCCTGATTCTTCCCCTTGCTTTGGGCTGGCAGAGAGATTCCTGCTGAGGACCAGCTTTCCAAATTGTTCCCTCAGCATCCCAACTCGCTCACATGTTTTAGTAAGATCCTGTTTCTACGTATTGTGGGATTTTGTCTCAAATTTGAATTTTCCTGCAGGCGGGTACCAGCACGCCTAACACTCCACCTCCATAGAAGTGAAGAAATTTCCTTTCTCCTGAGGCATCAGAGCAACGTGGAAAGTTTATTTTGACAGAGGAAGATGCTATCAACACACTTTATGATTCAGGGGCCGGGAAAGGCAAGAGGGCGCTGACAGAAGGATGCTCTTACCCAAAAAACTGCTTTCTGAACCAGGTGCCACGCGGGATCCCAGCAGTGCCCTGGCATTGCCAGCTCCTCATCGGTAGCATGCAGGAAGGTAAACAGCCCTCAGCGTTTGGCCTGATGTTGGCTCCTGCTCTCATGTGTGCTCTTGAACACTTGCATAAACAGTAAACAACTGCAATTTGAAACAGAATTTTAAAAGGCATGTGTATCCTGGTGAAAACCAACCTGTGCAGCTGGCCAGCGTTGAAATTCTTGCTTTCAGGATATTTTTGCTGTTTTTAAAAAGTCTCAATTTAGCTTAAAAACAAGAAATGAAAACACTTAAGATCTAAGCATAGACATATATATATATATATATTTGAATCAATCCAGCACATTTAGTATTGGTTTTGGATTACTTGGACTTGCATTTTTTGACTAAAAATTAGGCCAAGTGTTAGCCCCTGTGAAGCTTGTTTATTTGCATTGAACTTAATCTACAAGAATATTCAAGGTCAAATGAAATCTGACCCTTTCAGACCAGTTTATCAGTTTGATTCATTTGTACCAATTTCCAAATACCAAGTTTCCAAAGGGAAACTTTAGGAGAAGATAGTTGACCAGCGGAGCAGATTATTAGCAGGGTTTCCATTGCTCAAACCTAAGGCAAGCACAGATTTCTCTAGTAGAAATGGAAGTGAGTGCAATGAAGACATCCCTGGAGTGAATATGGTCTTTCCTATGTGCTAGGTCAGTACAGAGGGTAGTTACTGGTGTCAGAATATGCTATGACTGGAGCTCAGGTCTTGCCTTTTAGGACAGGCAAGTCTACATCTGTCTGTTAAGGAACTGCTGCCTTAAGAAGGGGCACTATAGCAAACAGCAAGGCACTGCAAGACTTTCCAGATATTTTGTTGTGGGGGCCTGAATGATATTTATTTGGTCTTCTCTCTACGCATGTTCAGCTTTGGCTCATGCAGTCTGGACTATATTTAATATGTGTTACCTTCAGTTTAAGATGGTCTCTGTTCTTGAGGGATTCCTTGCACTGAATGAGGAAACAAAGAACCTTTGCAGAAAAAGAGCTGTTGTGTGAAATGATGAGAACTCCAGGAGGGAGAACCAGAAGAAAGGGGTAAAACTCAGAGCCTACAAAGGATAAATGAAGACCACTTAGCAGTCTCAAGAACAAATTTATTTAGGATTGACACAGTCCCTTTGCAACTTAATGTATTTCAGCCATGATTTTTAAATGTATATGTACAATTTATTCAAACTCATTCAAGCAAGTTCTAGAAAATGGACTTTGTCTATGTTAGACATAAGACTTTCTCCCTTCAAATGTGACTGCTTTTATGCCTGACAAAATTGAGAACCACGGTTTAGAGAGATGTAACTTGACCAAGAAAGGAGAAATGTGCATACAAAGGAGCTGTGTTTGGATAGGATTAACCTGGGCTAACATTTCATCCAGTCACTTCAGCTCCTCTCAGAGATTTTCAGTCGGAGATGTGGTGCTTAAACTCCAGTTAGTACCAAAACAGCAAAGAGGGGATACCTGAGGGCAAGGCCTGGTCCAAGTTGTAGGATTCTGCAGAACTGTCTTTAAGAGGGAGAGCAGGAATAGTCATTCGGAAAGTGTCTGGTTACAGTTTTTGCTATGAACTGTGATTTAAGTGGTCTGTTTTGGAGTGTGACTGTGTCTGGGAAGAATGTGGAGTTCTGATTTAAACAAGAATGTTGCTTTTCGTAGCAGCTAAGGTTTTGGTGAAGGGATTAGTAAACCTGTATGAATGTTACTGCTCTGTTACCGGCACAGGGTGTGTGCGCTTCTGCCTGGGTTCACATTTTGCTCTGTGTTTCTGTAGCAGGGATATGTCACTTCTGGAGAAAAAGGCTTTTGAACTTACAAAGGCAGAAATTGGATCAGATCTTATCTCATTGTAGTAAAAAATCTATTCGTGGATTTGTGGTGTGGGGTTTTTTTTGTGTGTTTCATTTTTTAGAAATAACAACTGGTAGTTAAAGGAAGCAAATTCAAAGCTCTAATGTGTAGTTTATAAAAAATTCCTGCGCTTCTGTGGGAGAATAAGCGAAAGGGAAGATGGAAGTGAAAACACAAACAGTGAGAAATGTGTTTAGGTAGCAGCTCTTAGGGCAGAGCCTCTGCCAGGTGGCACCGAGCTGTGCGGCGGTGGCCCCGTCTCCTGTCCCTGTTGAGCCTTGTCCTCAGTCTGGCCTCACGACAGCAGCTGAAGTGACATGTGAGGCTCAAGGGAGGACACGGGCAACTCGCTCAGAGGCTTAGGTAAGGCAGGTAACCTAGCTGGGTAAGAGTTTGACTTCACAAGCTTTAGCTTGTAGTCTAACTTGAGCTTTTACTTAGGATGTTGTGTGTGTGCTTTCTTTCTTTTCTTTCTTTCTTTTCTTTCTTTTTTTTTTTTTTTGAACCGTAGAGATTAACATCCATTTAACGTACCTGACCAAAACTATGGCTAAATTAAAAATACAAATTAAATTTTAGTATCACAGACTTCAATGGAATTGAAGGAAACTTTTCTCAATTAAAGGTAAAAATGTTTAGATGTGAATTCCTAGATAGAGTGCAAACTCCTAGCAATATCTGGAATCGAAAATAATATAAGACCTACTGGTGCAAAGAATATACTCTAGCTGAGATAGATGACTTTTGTTTTTTTAATTCAAACATCTATTATGTTGCTTAAAGACTCTGGAGTATTTTGTCATATTTTCCAACCTTGTAGAATTGACTTAAAGTGTAATCAACTTAAAACAAATAGAACAAAACCCTCATCTAATAAATGTCAGTTCCATGCTGACTGGAAAGAAAACACAGTGTTCCTGCCCTGTCACCCTGGAGCTCATGTTAAAACACAAAGTCCCCAATCATACGAATGGAACAAACCCTTTCACTGTTCACCTTTTTCCCCATGTAACCAGGCAAGTATGTGATCGTGCGAGCAATACAAGAAGTTGGATTTTTGCTTTATTTACGTAGTAATCTTATCACGCACCTCGCTGAATGACCTGGTAATGGTTCAGCAGAAGACAGGGCTCGCGCTGGACGTGTCTGGAGGGTAGCGGTGCTGGTGAACGGGTGGGATTGAGCGGCACGTGCGGGTGCTGGTGTGGACGTCTCTCCTGGCCCTGGCAGGAGATGAGCAGCCTCCTGTGTGCATTTGTGGGACATTCAGGGGATTCCCTGCCTTACAGGGTGTCCTGCTCCTTCCGTCTTTGGAACCTGTGTCTGCAGAAACACTCGTGCTCAGTCCGTCTGAGTGCATCCTTGGAGACCGAGCAGTTGCAGACATCCCGGGAAGCGCCTGTGTTGGATGCCCTATTTTCTCATTTCAGCAGTGCAAGGCTGAGTAGCAGATCAAGCCAAACTTTGCAAGTAGAAAGGAAACTTTCTAAATCAGCATCTTCTGCTCTTGGGTTTAACCCCCCATCTCTCAAATCCCCCCAGCTTGTGATGTAGTGACAGGCAGGACAATCTCCCACCTTGCTGTCATAAAAGCACGTGGAAGTGCTGTAGGTATCCTGCTGCTTTGCTGCTTTTCCTTTCAATGCAACTTGCAACTTCCAAGGAAAAGCTAATAACGGCCGTCGCTTGGGCGCTTCTGTCTCATTCTAGGCTTTCTTCTGTTCTCTGCGCTCTCCATTTAGACAATAAAAGGACCAAAGGGAAAACAATGTTTCTTTATGTTAGAAGTTCAGTGGCCTCACATGTCAATATTTCTTTTCCCCCTATGCACTCTGACTTAGTTTATTTTTTTAAACACTTTGGCTTCTTTTAAGGAGATTTGAGTTGCAGAGCAAACCAGTTTGCACGACGTGCACAGCTTCATGTTGCACTGGACTGATGGCATTTGTTATGTCTACCAGCTGATAGAGTTTTCAGAAAATATTTAGCCTGTAATGCGACCCTCCCATGTCTTCTGTTTTTACTGCAAACATGCAATTAATCACCCTAATTACCCAGAAGCCTGAGTGATTATGATTAAAAAATAATAGTAATAATAACAAAGTGGTGACGTGGGTGGCTGCTAGAGTGCAGGAGACGAACTTTCAGCACACCCAGGAAGCTGCCACGTGGCCGTTTGCTTTGGGCCGGGTACCCTGGATGTGGCACGAGGCATTTGATGTGTGTCACATAGTGCAGCCACCGCAGGTGCCACCGGCAGCTGCCCGGGCATCCGCATACACCGCGTGTCAAAGTGTTTCCTTGCCCAGAAAGTGCTGCCTGTCAAATAATGGCACGGGAAAGACGTGGAGAAATAAGAAATAAGTTCCCTTAGAATATATTTAGCAAATATTAAAGTTGTCATTTGCAAGCTAAGTGCCATTTGCAAGTGAAGTTGTCATAAGGTATATAACAACAGCTCCAGATCACAAAAATACTTGAAACTGAAAACAATGTAATTTTTTCCCTCTTTCGAATCATTCTCGTGCTAGGAGTTTGAGTCTGTAGCATTTGCCTCGTTGGGCAAATGTGCTTGTGTCCTGTTAAAAATATCCAGAGGAGGTTCCAAAACGAGAGCGCGAAGCCAGAGCGGAGGGCAGCGATCCCCGTGGGTCTGCCAAGGAGAGCCCTGCGCGGCCAGGGCTTCCACGGAGCTTCCCCAGGAACACTCAACCCCGCAGAAAGTAAAACCAACCAAAACCATCGTCTTTTGTGTAGAAAGAGGTAAGATTTCCAAACAAGCGCAAGCAGCGTGCTCGTCTAGCGCTTCTGAGAGCCAGCGCAGGGAGTTCGCATTCCTCTGTAAGAAACAAAAACGGGAGAAAAGTTCCTTGAAAATCTCTGCTGAGCAAATATGGGCCAGCT
>VWPW01031908.1:0-186923 GCA_013389825.1 Crypturellus undulatus
CAGCTTCTCTACCTCTAACAAAAACTGCTCAATGCTGCATACCCTGGCAACCAGCTGCAGCAGTTGAGCAAGGGCACAGAGAGCAGAAACTGCACGAGTCAGATGCCTCCGTGGATCTTTCCCAAATGCTGTCAGTAAAATCCAGCTAAGTTTTGGGTGGAAGTGGCAAAATACCCAGGAGAGGTATCAAACAAAATGTGACTTTGGTATGAAAACACCTGCCCCGTGGCTGGGTATCACACTCACCCACTGCTCGTCTGCGCTTCCGCTGATGCTGCCTCTCTGAGCAAAGCACTCGTTTTACCACCTCGCTTTCCACTCTGTTAAACTGAGGCAGGAAGATTTGGCCTCTTTGATTTTTAGCCCAGCAGGAGAAAGCATTACGTGCTATTACAGTACTGAAGAAAAGCTTGCTGTATAAATTGAACAAGCACAGCTTGTGGATCAAAAAATAGGCAAAGCAGTGAGACAAGACAAAGAATGACCAAATACCAATGACAATGAGAAAAAGCAAGTGATGATATTTTCAATAATGAAAATATTAGGAAAATGATAGCAGAGCATGTCACTAGCTAAACAAGGTCAAGAGAAAAAAGAAACAGCTGTGATCTATAATCAGACGATAGCAGTTGGGATGCATAATGTATAAATACATGTAATATATGGTGTGCATTCACAGTGCATAGATTTTCTTTTCCTATTTAAATTATTACCTTACAATAAGGCAATATTCTTCTCACCCATCCATAGAGAAGGCTAACGTGAGCAATCACTTACGAGACCACTGGCCTCAACTTTAAATGAATGCGACTGAGATAATGATTTCTCTCCAGCCTCAAAGTCAAGACTCTTCAAAACAGCCAGCAGAAACAGTACAATAGATCTGTTTTGAAGACAGAAAACAAGAATCACTGTTCATGCACTTTTTCTGCAGTCTCCCAGCTGCCAGACCCATTCACATGAACAATGTTTGAAGTAAACTACCAGCCCCAGATCAAGTGCTCTCGATGTCAAAAGTGACTGGCTGAGGCAGACAAGTAGCGCTCGGTGCCTGAACTCGACTCACTGAGGGGTTTAAGAAAAGATAAACTGGAATGGTGGGGCATGAAAAAAACATGAAGCTGCCTTGCTGAAACCATCAAATGACTCTGGAGTCCTTGCAACCAGTATTTCTTTGTAGATAGGTAAAGATGGGCAACTGAAGTCTGCCCTCAATGAGAGAAAGCCCTGGCAGGGAAGGGGAATTAGTCCTTTTTCTGGTCCCAGCCAGCTCTTGGTGCCCTTTTGTTAATCTACAAATATTTTGAGATCTTCATGGGACTTTTTGCAGAGCAAGCAAGTCAATGCCAGTACAGAATCACAGCAGAAAGAAGTGCAGTTAGAAAAACAGTGCTTCGAATTGATTACACAATGATCCAGGAAGCTTTTGCACATATTAAAAAGTGCTTTTTACGGTCCTGAACAGCAAAAACAACCAAGTTCTTGGTATAGTGAAATACTTTACCGCACCAACGTTTCGAGTTGAGCATTTCCCCGAGATGGGAGATTACTGCGAGGTGGACAGCCCTTTGCATCTGGGTAGCAGCCCGGATGGGAGTCTGCCTGGTCGGGTAGCTAGACCTCAGCCCAAGAAATTACAGGCACTTTGTCTTCCAAGTGACTTACGATGCTCCGTGACGGTAGTGAAAAGCTCATGTTCTCTGTCCCAGACACTCCAGAGCAGGATGTTTTATTGAAGTGTGATGGTGTTTCTTTCTGTGATTTATAACCCTACATATTCCCCCATGTACTGAAAGACACTCTGGAAGTACAGGGGCAGTCTTCAGTTTAACAAAAAGCAGATACCATTTTAGTTAACTGCACTACCTGAACAATCTCCATCTTAAGAATAACGAAATCAAGGGAAAAGCCAAAAGGTAAACCCCTTGCAACCAGAGGATTAAATGACTGTCTCAAATGTTTTCTCAGATCTCACCACAATCCTGCAACAAGCAGCCACAATGTAGGCTCGATTTGATAAATATCACTGAAGCTTTGGTTTAAGCTCATCTGTGGCTCAAGATTAGGCCATCAGATAAACTTTAAACCAGCGGAAACCTTTTCCTTGCGTAGCTCAGAAGTATAAAAACCTAAAACACACAAAAAACATCAAAACTAAATACAGGAGCATCTACGTGCAGACTGAACATGATGTGTTACAACAGGAAAAAAAAGGCATTTTATATTACTGCAAAGGTTGTTAAACATAAATATATAAATATTTCTTATTCCAAAGAAAACTACCTGAAAAGAGTACACTAGGAATTTTACTCTTTTATTTTCATAATGAAGAATAAAAAAGATGGGGAATAAAAATAATGCGAGACAAAAATACCAGTTTATATATAAAGCCTCTTTTGGAGCAGTTTAAGGTGTTTTCTCCTGCAGAAAGCATCATGTTTTACGAAAACAGAACACGCTACACGACATAACTCTGAGCTTAAGGTTAATGAGGAGTTAAATGTTTCTTAGCAAAAGGCTCTTAAAAAAGTCATTATCATTATATGAGAGGCTTCACTTCTTACTCTGCTCGATGACGGGCACGATGAATTGCTCTGAGGCAATTATGACTGAACACGTTTTAGACGTTTTTTCTCTAAGTTGTGCCAAAGAACATTTAAAGAAAATGAGGCATTTCTAAAGGGCCAAATGCTGGCCACATAGGTAACAACCTACGTCAGTACGAGCTCTTCTTCCACTGTGTATTCCACCCCTTTCCACGGCGTGCGGAAAGCTCGGCAGCTGGGAAGCTGGCTTTCCTTGGATGCCTATCCAGTTACCTAGGCGTTTACATGGCTTCCATCAGTGGGTCTCAGCACTGTCAGTTGTAACTTTATTTGCAGCTCCCCAGTAGGAAAGGGACATCATAATGTGACCTTACGGCTGGGAAAGGCAGCCCAAGGGGTTGAAGGCATCACCCTCAGTCAGAGGGGATGGCTATGGTCTATGGCAGAGCTGAAAATCGAATGCTGGCTCCCCGCTTGCTCCCTCAGCCCCGAGGTGCAAGCACAGACCGCCCCGGCAGCGCGCGAGCAGTGCACGGAGCATCCGCGAGGGGCATCGTGATCCAGGCGCACCCCGAACGCCTGAGGTACCTAACTCGGGCACCACGCACACTGCGTTCAAGACATCCTTTTACTGTATTTTTACACAGTAAAGCAAAAAGGAAGTTTTCCATTTTCCCATGAAGCTAGTTAGCTGCAGTTTCATAGGCAATCCTGAAAACCTGTGTCTATGATCTCCTTTAGAGGCACGCATGCCCTATTTCTTACACATTCAACAACAAAAGGAACTTAAATGTCATCATATCTATTTTTAAAGGTACATTAAAACAGCAGGAATATGCATATTCAAATCTCTTTGCAGTGCACATGGCTTTATGTTCAGAGCCCCCATTAGAATCAGTACATAAATCAAGGTTCAACCATGTTATCCCAGGACTGATGGTAAATGACAAAAAATGGACAGTGTTTAGGATTTAAAGCTCTTGCAGCACCTCAGCACCATAAAGCACGTTGCAAAGCTAACTGTACATTAATTTTCTAATTAAGCTCAGCTCATTGAAGCCCTTCCACTGAAGTCATGCAGGGCTTCCAAAGGGAAGGAAATACCAAGGTGATGATAGAGGAGGGATACGCACAGCAGGAGCGATGGCTGCCCATGTAGGAACAAACCCCGGAGAAACAACGGAGCAGGGTCTGCGAGCCAGGACGGGTCACAACGAGGCAGCTTTCCTGGCAAACAGCCCGACGACCCACAGCCTTCCCCAGCGCCCTTAGGGGCCTGGCTGAAGAGCCTGGTTGCCACCTTCCCCTTACCTGTCGGAGGGCAGAACTGCCTCCGGCCTCTTTGGTGCTGGGCCATGCGCTGCTATCCATGCAGGATGCACACGAGCACAAAGCGGGGAGATGCTGCCAGCTAAGCCACCCTCAGTTATTCTTCCTCTGCAAACCTGATCCCATCGTTTTATTTCAGGATGAAACGCAGCCATCTCCTCTACCTCTCATCTCCAGCCCATTGCTGGAGCAGGTCTGAGCACAGTAACCTCGTGAGCATCAATAAGAAATCTCCATTAGAGTAAATCACACACACACACAAATGTTTCACTTACAGAAGGTTTTCTGTGAGGGTGAATTTTTTGCAATTTCCCCAAGAGAGGCATTAGCCACCCAGGACAGATTTACACCAAGGATAAATTTGGCCTTTCTAGCACATACACTTGGCAGCGAGGAAAACTGCACAAACTCTAGTGAGGTTCACGGTTTGTCCTAATCCATGTTTTATTCTTTCACATACACCTCAATTTAAGGGGAAAAGAAATAGATATCAGATGTGACAAGTGTATGTTTTTTTCTGATATCTGACTGTTCATTTTGCCTTGGAAGGGCCAGAGCACCTTTCAAAAGTTTTAGCCCTCTGCTTCTGAGGAACTTATCCTTGTGGCATGTCTGTCAGTTCTCACAGCGCTCAAGCAAGTCTTTGCAATTCTCACATAATGGCAGTTGTTGACAGGTTGTTAGGGCTGACAGTGAATATGTTTGAAAAACTGTCAAGCTGGTGGAAAAAAATTAGAGGGAGAGAGAGGGAGCCTCCTTACATTTGTAACAGCATGTTAAACTGTAAACGCATTCTCAAAATGCATAGGCCTCCTTCCAGTCATGTTACTTGCTCTACATTGACAGCATATGTGAATATATGATCCTTAAAAGTTAATGTCAGTTTGTCACTTTATAGGTCATAGTCGCGTTACCACAGAACTGTTTACTTTAATGTTCAATAACAGCTGTTTCAAGCAAAGGAATTGCTAGAAATACAGCGCTATTGTTGCTAGCTGCTAATTAGCTTAACACTGCCGTTGCCTTTGGTATTACCAGCTAGGAGCCCATGGCAATGCGGGCAACCCGGCTCCTATCAGATGCATTTTCCAGCACCGTGCAGAGGGGAGAAGAGGTCTTTGAAAGCTCCTGACCCGAGGAAAGGCCAGGAGCAGCCACGGCCAAGGCCCTGCTCTGAATGCTCTGCCACCGGCACCACGGCAGCCGCACGGAGACTCCGTCAGCTCACAGCTGCTCCGGTTCTCCAGAAGGGCTTCGGCACGGACGGGAACACCTTATTTATATTGGAAAAGGTAGTGTGCTCCCGAAGCGCTCTCTCTGACCAACCGGGCCTACACGTAGAGAAATACTACGGTATGTCAAAAGGGAAATTTGGTCTCATTATTTTAGTATAGTTTCCACTCGTATTTCAACAATCCCATGTTAGCATAGTCAGCATTTGGCATCATTAAGGAGTTATTTCTCTTCTTATACCCTTGCATTATGCAATAATTCAGCAAGAATGATTTGTTTTGACAAAAGCTGTAGCATTCAACTTACTTCTGTTAAATACAAATTTACAATAGTCTGGCATGCAAGTTCTCCTTTACAGCAAACATTTCTAAAGTAATTTTTACTGCAATTTAGAAGACTTGTTTCTTTTGGTCTCTCCTAGCGCTGCTCTGGTTACCATTACGAGGGGAAGCCAGTGGGTCTCGAGTGCCATGGTGTGCAACAGGTCTAATTCGCCTAACACTAACAGACTAAAATAACTAGGGGAAATAAATGAAGGCAGGGTAGCACAGTCACAGCTATGAATTACTGTAACCATAGTGAAGAACTGTACACAAGATTCACAACAAAAACCTGGTCTACATTGCTCAAGTAGAAATATAGTCAGGTAAACTATAAAGATGCAATATTCCAATAAGCAGCATATCCAGCAGAAAAGTAAATAAGTTAAAAAGAGGCCAAAGAACTGAACTGGATAAATCAAGGAAGGAAAAAAAACTGCAAAGGTGACATGGAAAAGAATTCATGGGAGAAATACTTACCAGGGTTACATGCAGCATCAGAAATTAAATACGCTGGGACTTAGGAAAACAGAGAAAGCAAAAAGTAGCCAAAAGAGAATGATGATAAGGAAGATGGAATGTTTCAAGAAAAATCATGTATAAAGAGAAAGTGACGATAAGATGACCGGGAAATACCTAACAGGGCACCACAAGACGGAGGGTGCAGGAGGATGAGCGTGGGATGCCTTCCCGGTCCAAGCTCAAGGCTTGGTGTGTCACAGGAGGCCTCCCTCTTGCAGCTCCTGCTCAAGTCAACAGATCAACTCCCATTCCATCTGAAGGGGCGCAGGATCAGGCCCTAATTCTTCTGCCTTGCTATGCTGTAAAGTGAGGATAATAATTGTATTGACAGGTAATTCTGTCTCACAGGAGTATTCGGAGGATTACGTAGCGTCTGTACTGTGCTGTGAAATGCTAAGTGCTAAATATGATTATACAGGGATTTCCATCCAAAGATCTCAAAGCACTTTCCAAACATTAATAATTGAAGCTTCATAATACCCTTAGGACTGCACATGTAAAGAAGGCAAACAAGATTCAGGGCTCAGTAAAGCAGGCAAGGATTATTAGACCTATTTTACAGTGGATAAACTGCACCATGGTGAGATTAAGTGACTTGCCCACAGTAACAGCGACACATCAGAAAATGAGCCTAGAAGGGCAGATTCCTTCAAACTTAGCACAGGAGGAGAGATGCAAGTGGCATCAGAGGGTCAAGCACCAGTTGGAAGGAGATTGATAGATCAGGCAAGAGCAGAGAAGTGGAGCACTCAGAGAAGACCAAGAGAGCACAGGGGAAGAGGAAGGAGTTAGGGGAGGAGCAGCATTTGGCGGAGCAGGAACTCACAGCAGCAAAGGCAATGCAGTGAAGTGGCACAAAATGTAGTCTGCTGACAGAAGGCACAGCCGCTATGAAACACGGGATCAATCAATTCTGCGTCTCACACATCCATGGAAGATGGAGAACACGTGTCAGAATTCATATTGATTCCCCAGGAGGAGGGGAAGATGAAAGCAAAGGAAATGAAAATCATGTTAGAACAAGGAATCAAGAAACTAGAATGACAGAAGACTGATACAACTCATGGACCAAACAGTCTCAGCCTCTGGAATAAAGGGCTTTCTACTTACAGGATCCTTCAAAAGCATTTTGCTATCTGCCAGTTACGCAGGCCAATGTGACACTGGAACAAGGTGACACTCAGGACTGTTTCAGGGAATCACAGCCGCCCTGACATACCACAGAGGAAGGACACACAAGCAACCAAAAACATTCTTGTCTAGAAAATATGACTGAATATCAGAAACGTGCCTCTAGATTTACATTGACTGCATTACAGAACTAGAACAGGACCAAACAAGTATGTTCCAAAGACCCTGATGTGTCAATACATTCAAAGTCACCTTTAGATTTTGGTAAAAAAAGGGCATTTGCTTGGCAGTCTCACTGCACAAAACGACAAGAGCAGTATCCAAAAAAATACCCGTGCCTTGTCTCTTCCCGGCTCCAGGGATACAAGTCCCTGCCTCCCTACTGCAGCAGCTTTGCTATCGCTGTATCTTTTTTTTCCTGCGTCAGGCTACATGATGCTGGGCACTCAGCTGCCACAGATATTATCTAGTAATTACTTACCAGCTACTATGAATGCAAAGAGTTAATACCAAGCAAAAGGATAAACTCGAGGACCTGTAATTTCTCTTCTTTAATGGAATTAAATTAGACACGAACAGAATTTCACACAGAAAGAGAATTTTATGTCCAGCTTTGTTACAAACACACCATGTTTTAAGATTTCTACTTTCTAGTTAAAAATTATCTAAAATTCATTGCTAGTTGTTTCCTTCTCAAAAACCTTTTATGATCACTGAAAAATACTGGAGATGTGTAGTTAACATTTCAAAACTACTCTGAAAAGTATTTTATAAGAGAAGTTTAAGCTCCTCTTTAACCCAGTGTGAATGTTTCCATTCATTTTCAAGGAAATACTGCAAAAACAGGTAAAAAGGACATTTATATAAAGAAAAGTAAATCTCCTTAAATCTTGATTTCTTCAGTTTCCAACTGAGTTAACTGGAATTTTGCCTCTATCTTCAGTAGTAAGATCAGGACAAATGTTATGATATAAAATGATAAAACTATAATTTGGTTCTTCTGTTTCTTAAGTAAAATTTAAGTTTTCTATTATCTAGATTCCTTTTCAAATACAGTCTCTGTGGTAAGAAGCTGATGACCTCTCTTTGACATACGAAGGCTGTTCTTGCTCCAAAGAGCCTGTTGTAAATTCAGTTTTGATAAAATCTGACTCTCTGCAAGTGAAGAAACATTCCAGACACCAAACCTGCACTCTTACTCTTCTCATTGCCATACACTATCTGCCAGACTAAGGAATTTTGCCAGCATCAAGGCTGTAAAATTTTATCCAGTATTCTTTCCTATATCCAAGTATATATATTTATTAAGAAAAAAGAAGTATTCACAATATACATTCACAATGAACAAGTGAACACAACAAAGAACAGTAAATAAAGTCACCAATTCACAATGGATTTCTGCTTCTGGGATTAAGTTACATAGCACTATATCTCAATATTTTAAAAATATAGATTTGCCACAATTTTTGAGAAGTGACATCATTTAAAATACAGACCATATTATCCTCCTACTGAAAAAAAAGTTTAAATCCCACCAGTGTAAGTCTAGAATAACTGATTTTATATCGGACAAGCCCCACTGTTTAAAAGTAGAAAGAAAAAATAGTGTAGATAATATAAATACTTGCATTAGGAAGTGATGGACAAAGAAACTCTGAACTCTGCATTCACCTTCCTTTAATACATTTGTTTCTCGGTATTTCTGCTCTACAACATGTCACATTTGGCATCACTACTAGTTTGTGTTCCAGGAAGCAGCACAAACCTTACGATCCCTAACTCCGGTAACATAAAACAATAACATTAAGGAAATCTAAAAATTAGTCATAAAAAAGCAGGTTTTTGTCATTCTAAAGTAAGCAACTTTCTGCCATTCATGGTTATTAACAAGAAACTTGTTATCTAATAAATGTCACAATCAGTTTCATTTAATTAAAATAATAAATATTATACAGTAATGCAGATTGACATTTATATCTTCATTTACGTGAAGTTGGATTTATGGTCAATGCTCTATTTGATGGAGGCCACAAATAATGGCTATTAAACTGCCACAGGATGGACACAAGATCACTTTAATGAAATTAGACAAGGCAAGGCACTGATATATGGGGCCCTCCTGCTAGGAAATAAAATAAGTCATGTCCAAAGCAGATGTTTTCTTTGGCCGCAGCTAAGTTGGTTAAATTTTAAGCAGGCAGTTCAGCCTCACATGCAAAGGTACCAACTCCGTGCTGAGACGATGCCTTTCAGGCTGTACCGAGGCGCCACGAGCTCTGCTCTCCTTGTCAAACATGTTCATGCAAGCCAGACTCTTAAGCGTAAAGATTTCTAATACAATCCTGATTACTAAATATGAGTCGAGAAACCTGAGACTGATGTGATTGGTGGAATAAGTTCCTCATCTCTCTCTCCTCTCTCAATTACTGAACATATATCCACAGAATCAACAATAAATATGCTCAATTTCCTCTTGCCTCCCACCTTTTTATTAAAAAAAAAAAAAAATACATTAAAATTTTTGGAATACTGGTGTAAGGTCAAGAAAGGGCAAAGAAAAGGGATCAGAGGGTAGAGACATTCCCATCAGGATAGACTCTCCTCTTACCTCCACATTTGCACCCTTACCAGTTTTGCTACCCATCCTGGAACACGATGCACTGGGTGATAGTTCATTGCTTCTCACTCCCAAGTTTTCCATGAAAGACAACACTGCTGTATCCATCATCACAGAGCTCACTTAACAAATCAGGCTTGTCCGCAGCTCTGCTGCCGTGAATAAATAATCTCACGTAGCAGAACATTGTGAAAAGTCAAACTAACTTGCCTTGTGGGCAAATTATCTAACTGGATGCTGTGTGTGAAGTTCAGATAAACACCCAGCCACACGGAACAGCCTCTCAAAGTTTGATATTTATCTCTGTGGATTTATTTTCACTTCAGGATCTTTGTGTGCCACGTTAAGACAATGCGACACAGGTAAAGGGAAAGGGAAAAGTAAATCGGGCATGGTCATTTTTGGAGGCAATGTCAACAGTAAGTGACCTACGAATTTCGTTCTGCTTTCAAACTAGCCTTATGGTTTATAAAGTGGCATCTCCTCCAGAACAGGTCATTTTGGTCATTTATGTTAAAATTTGAGCATTTTACCAGCCTAAGGGTTTGGCCTAAATCACAATACCTTCATTAATCAACTTAAAACAGCTAGGATCCTGTTTCTGGCTCTAGAGTGAAGCGCAATAGAGCCAGCTGAAATCCTGCCTCACATTCCTGCGCTCAAGGGAAAATGACACTGGGAACAGCTTAGATGCTGCTGCACAATTTACTCACTATGCGTGAAGCTTCTTGCTCTATTTACCAGAAGACACAGAGCTTTATCCGTCTGGGGCCTTATTCCAGAGTAATTTCAATGTTCTAGTGCAAAACCATTCCTGAACAGAACTCATTTCCTTACCTGTATAAAACCATACTTAGGTTTCTTGAGAAACTGCTGCAGGTAAGAACAAGGCACTTTATTACTACACCACAAAAATAAATAAATAATGGGTATATATATATATAATTTTATCAATCACACAGCAGTGAAGTTTTGTTGGCTCCACATGATGCAACTTGTCGCCGCGGTTGGACACAGCCCCAGTCCCTACCCGTGCTGAAGCTGTGACCGTGGCCGTGAACACGCCACACCAAGAACCGAGCGCAGCCCTACGGAAACCACAGGCCTTGCTGTAGTCCCACAAGTGCCAAGGGCAACCAAGTTCCAGCCGCCGGTCACGACACCAACTGGGCACAGAAACCAGCCCCGCTCAACCAACGGGCCGGCCCGGCCGAGCCGCGCTGCCTCCCGCATCCCGCGCTCCCCACGTTGCTCCCCTCACACCGCTCAGCGTGAATAAGGGACAGGGCATCTCTCTGCCTGTCAGCAAAGTGTCTGTAAGGGCACACTTGGTCCTTCTGAAAATCTACAGCAAACTGTTTATTTGGCATTGCACAGAGCGCCTTTTCCAACAGCAAGAAAATGATTAAAAATAGACTTACATGTTCAACCATAGAAATAATTCTATTCACACCTTATTATCCTTAGGTAATATTTAATTACCTCCTTTCCTACTCCCTTGCTTCAGTGACAATTTACTCAACGATGTGTCAAGGAGATGGAGAAAAACAAACCCGCCGAGGTCAGGTCTGTGCAGTACCGTGGCGCTGTGAATTTGCTGAGGGCCGAGGCCTCCGCGGCTGCGAGCACCAGCTGTGGGCCTCAACAACACGCTCTATTATCATAACCCTAAATATAAGGCAGCAAACGTTTCCCACACAGGAAACATGGGCTCTCCAGGAGAGCTGACACTCTACTGATATGTCTACGGGAGTCACATCATCCTAAGAGGATGAATTTTCAAATGCTACATGGCCACTTTGCTTGGAGCTCAGGGTCACCCAGGGCTCATGTGGCTGTGGCCTAAAGGAGGCTTCACCACGGGAGGCACTTTGAACATTTAAAGCTTTACGGCACGGATGGAGAAGTTACGAGTGGCCATTTCATCTGACCTGAGTGATCTGACAGTGACCAAAACACAGTGGGGACAGAGCTGGGCTCACAGCTCAGACAGCATGGATGAAACGATGGCAAAGGTGCCCAACCACGAGCACTCGCGCAACGGCAAGCAGCTGCTCCCATGCCTCAAGAAAAAGGTCCTCAGGCCCCATCGTCTTTCCATTTTGGGGGGCAGAATCCATGAATTTCCCTCTGACGCTTTCACCCCAGGTAGCAATGGAGGGAGCAGTAACACCCTGGGCACACGCACCATTCCTGGCACGGGGATTCAAGCGTTACTTGTGTGTGCTTGAGCAAAATGTCTACCTGAAAAACAGCAGCCACCTACGCGCTCCACACATTAGGGTGCTCATCNTCGCGCAACAGCAGGCAGCTGCTCCCACACCTTGGGAAAAAAGGTCCTCAGGCCCCATCGTCTTTCCATTTTTGGGGGCAGAATCCATGAATTTCCCTCTGACGCTTTCACCCCAGGTAGCAATGGAGGGAGCAGTAACACCCTGGGCACACGCACCATTCCTGGCACGGGGATTCAAGCGTTACTTGTGTGTGCTTGAGCAAAATGTCTACCTGAAAAACAGCAGCCACCTACGCGCTCCACACATTAGGGTGCTCATCCCTTACAGCACCACGAGAGCTGAACAACTGCTAGCAGGTATCGGGGAAAATTAGGACAAGGAAAAAGGAAGGGAGAGACAGTCCTAAGATCGAGGATACCATCACTCCAACTTGACAGACCATTAAAAAAAGGTCAGCATCTACTTTAAATAAATTAACAGAATACACCATGTCCAGCTATGTATTAAGAAGCATTAATGAGAATCAGAATAGCTTGCAGTTCAGTTTACTTAGCTCTTTAAATAAACATGGGCTATTGGAAATGTTATACAACAACGTGAGCACCGTAAGTGCAGCTCCAACTCCTGTCATTCCTGCAGATGAGTTACAAATCTACAAGAACTTGTCTGCTCCATGCTTGCAGCCACCGCTAAACTTAAATTAGTAACTGTGTAGGCCTCTTCCAAGGCATATCAGAGACCAGCTGTGCAAGGACCTGTCACCTTCTTGTCAGTGAAAGTTTTCTGTCCAAAGAACTTTCGTCATCCCTCATTCCTCAAGTAGCTGGATGTCACTTGAAGAGACAGCTGAAGTCACTTGCAATGAATGGTCTCAAATCAGAGCTCACTGCCCTTGTCACAGAAAGTCTCACCCCGCAGCTAAAACTGTCACTGATCATGTTTGGATATGTACGCTGAGGTATCAGATTAGAAAAGAGTATGCACGAGATGGGAGTTTAAAAGAGGCCAAGTTGCAAGGAAAATCTTAATAGGGAGAATGGAGGGCTTGAAGGGTTAGCCCTTTTCCAAGCCCAATTTATATTTCCCATCAAATCCAATAAAAAATATCTAGCTTCTAAAAACGGCATGTTTCCAACCAACATATTCAAGTAGGAGCTAAAACTTTAAGCACTTTGGCCAGAGAACAAGTAGATTGCTAGGATATTATGGCATCTCTGCAGCAAGTTACTTCATTAAGAGAAAAATACCCAAAAGGCATATTCTGACCTCAAGATTAATGCTCAAAATGGCGGGTGCATATCCCTCAGCAAAACGATATACTTGTGTGCTCCTAAGAAACCCAAGAATATGGTAACATTTGCCACTCGTTTCCGAACCTCTTGCTTACTTTAGCAATAGGAACCACATCTCCTAGGTATGCCAAGAGATGGAGCAGTCAGGAGGCCGTGGTTTGACGCAACTACCAACCTTTAGGTGATTCATTTAGATTCTCTCCGAAATCTCCAAGATTTCTCTCTTGGAAATTCAGCCTAACCCCTGGCTAACACTTGCCAGTGCATGGGGTTGCCAGAGTGCACGGAAGACACATTTTTTAAGTGTGGCCTCCACACTAAAAATAGTGAAGCGAAACCTGGTTACGCAGAAGGACAGAGGACATGGAAGCACTCGAAGATGCTGCTGATTCTCTCCATCTTTTCGCCCTGTGCTTTCACTGTACGAGCAGCACGTGTCGTGGGAGCTCAGCACAAGGAACCCTGCACATTCACTCACGCTGCAGCCCCCGGTGCCGCTTGGACCCGGCCCAGGGCTCGGCTNCTTTTCGCCTTGTGCTTTGATTCTACGAGCAGCGCGTGCTGTGGGGCTCGGCGCAGGGAACCCTGCACATTCACTCACGCTGCAGCCCTCAGTGCCGCTCGGACCCGGCCCAGGGCTCGGCTGGAGCCGCTTCGTGCCGGCCCAGCTCCCCTTCAAGTCCTTAAAACTCCTTTTTTAGAGCTCCTCATCCACCCTAAGAATTATAATAGCTAGCACACTTTCATTTCTGGCTTGGAAAGAAAAAAAAATTGTTACAACTAGTTGTTTTAAAAGTGTATTCGCTACTCGTTTTTCAAATATATTTACTATGTTTCTGCTTGAAAACATGGCAAGCAATTTTGTTCCAAAATTCTCCTGCTAAAAATCTCTTCAAAAAGTCAATACAGTAAAAAAGGAAAATAATTTATTCCAATCATGCTTTCTAGAAAAAGGGTATTTGTTTTGTATCTGCCCTGGAAATATAGCAGAGAAACATTACTTAAAACCTCATGAGTAAAAATCCCCACAGAAAGAGAAACTAAATACAGAGAGTTTTAGACCAAACAGTTCATCACTTTCCAGTTCCCCCCAGAATCAAAGCACTTAACAAAACAAACGTAACTTGAGTTTGCAACCTGCATCTACTCTTTTTGCTCCCGAGGAATGAATGTAAAGGAACTGCTTATTTTCCACCCCATACCAGCAGGGTATTACCAGGGGCCACATCTCACAGGTCCCAGCGAGGCACAGCTGCGACGCCAAACGGGAGCTGCTGGACTCCAGGTCCTTCCCAAAGTTCAGCCACTGCCTTAAAAATCTAAACACAGGCTCAGGATCCCACCCATAGGCTCCTATTTTTGAAAGTCTTCAGTCTTTAATTTTCATAGCGTGGTAAACAAAGCATCTTTTTTCCTTCCCCACTACAAAGTATTCCGAGTTCAGAAGTTTACTGGAAACAGAGCTGACATCCAAATCAGCGCAGCCTGCAAGAACAACCGGGCTGACAAGACAGAACACTTCCAAAACGTCGCGCTGATCCTTAGCAGCAAAACACTAATATCCTAAGCTTCTGCACTCACAGACTCTGCTTTATTCAAGCATAGGTCTTTAAGCATCGGAAACCTGGGAAAACAGACTTTGAAGATAAACAGATGGGTTTGCTTTCCAGCAAACAAATACAGGATCAACCAAATTGAACAAGATGACTATTTCACAGGCAACAGCGATGCTGCCATGCAGATTTCCAGAAATGTCACTAGAAAGTCTTTAACTTTGCGCTTGGGAGTCAAAGCAAGAAAGCAGGAGTAGATTACTGGGGACATTTTGGCAAGAAAAAAAAAGAAAATAAAAAAAGAGAGATGAAAAATAAACTCTCCTCAAACTTAACTTTCAACAGACTCGGGCTCAGGTTTGGGAGCAGAGGAAGCCTGCAGGTTTTTGGCAAAAAAGATCACGTATTTTAGCAAGTCTTCAACCAAGCAAGCCATTGTGCTAGCACTCATTGAAAAGAGGAGAAACAAGCCCCGTGAAAATAAATCACCCAGCTCTAATGTAAGGGGTCCTACATACAATATTTAGGATTTAAACTAACATGCCTTGTTCCCTCTAAAAAAATTCAAACATGTTACTGGATGAAAGGCCTATTTGTATGCTCCAAACTAAAGCACATGGCAGCTTTATATATTGATAAGACTGGAAATACTTTTTTTTTCTTCGCAGTGAAGGGTCCTTCTGTTCACGTTTCACATGTAAAGTAACTGCAAATATGGACTTCATATGTTTTAGTGACACGAACGCCTGCAGCCCTTTCACAGACAGACCTGCTAATGATCTCAATGGGAGTTACATGTGTGGAGAATCAATACTGTTAACACTGAATTAATGGTGTGCTGATATACTATGTTTGATGCATGATCATAAGAAATAATAATCCTGCAGCTTGGCCTTCCAAGTTGATAACTTTTACTGGGGGTACCGGGTCCTTCACTCTTTACATTATTTCATTCTTTTCTGGGGCAATGACTTTGACCTGGCAAACACCTTCGCCTTGCCAAAATATATATTTACAATGGGGAAAATGAAAAGCATCACTCCATTAACATCTATCAGAGACAGTTTGGCAGTAAAGCAGGTCTTTATTAGTTATTGTGTCACTCCACACAGAGTTGTCTGAGATTGTCAGCATTTCCATTATAGCCCTGACCATAAAAACGTCTTTTGAGGGAGGTTAACAAGTGAGGCTGAATCTCCTCTCACGCCCAGGGGTTCCAGCGAGGAGCTGCACCAGCCCAAACCTGGCAGAGCGCAGAGGACACTGCAGGTTCTGCAGGAACAAACGTTCTGCCTATTTGTCCCTACATTCACAGGCATCTGCAAACACGAGGGCAAGTCCCCTTCAGCACCAAACCCTCGCACTTCTGTTGCTTAAGCATTTGTATGAGTTCTGAGCCCAAGAGATCTTCATCACAGTTGATGTGAATACATTGTGCTCACTTTGGGCTCGCCCTAAAGTTGTTACTATTATTGGTATGAGCAAGACAGCGGAGTTTAATTTTACAGGTCATGTTCAAAAATTGTTTTAAATGAAAGGCAATCTGATCCAGTGAAAGAAACACAGACCTATAAAGACAGGAATTTCCACATCTTCATCCCACCACTTACAGTGACTTGAAGAGTCACTTTATGAGAGTTCACTGCCCTTCTAGATTATCACTGCCACCATTTCTTACCGNCGTCCTAAAGTTGTTACTATTATTGGTATGAGCAAGACAGTGGAGCTAAATTTCACAGGTCATGTTTAAAAATTGTGTTTTTAATGAAAGGCAATCTGATCCAGTGAAAGAAACAAAGACCTATAAAGACAGGAATTTCCACACCTTCATCCCACCACTTACAGTGACTTGACGAGTCACTTTATGAGAGTTCACTGCCCTTCTAGATTATCACCGGCCACCATTTCTACCGGGGGACACTGGCACTTGCTCACTTTCCTCACAGGGCTGTTGTGAGCACTCAGGAACGTTTCGAGGGGTTCGGCACTAGGGAAGCGCCAAGCGTTTCAAGCGTCTGGTTTAACACTCCGTTTCCCAGCGGTCGGGATCGAGTTACACTTCTTGTTCTAAACTTACCTCACCTTGCCCATCTTGGTGGAGGAAAGGTCTGTCCTTAGCTACGTATCACGCAGTCTATCTTCCAAAACCAATACCAGCAATTCTCAGGTCACAAATGAATAACTCGACCATTTTTCAACCACTAGTCTGCATTCTGCTGAACTTTAAGGAACAAAAGCAGCCCCGGGGCTCACCAGGCCTTATTAGACTCATGGATTTTTTGCCTGCATATTCCTCCATCTCTGTGCCCTGGCTTCCCTGCGTCCTCACACGCTTCAGGAGGCCCCTCGGCCACCAAGGTCACCCTGCAGCTCCTCTGCGCCACGGCCTGCAGTCCCCTGGACAACCACTGTTGTCCCAAACATGGACCTGGGGCAGGAGGAAGAGGAGGAGGAACCTAGTGAGAAAAGAGCACGGACACAGACCTCGGCAAGAGGTCTGAGAAATGAAATGCACAAGAAGCCTGTGACAGTTTAATGGGATTTGGGTAACGTGCTGTAGTTTTCCAACTGTGCTCAAGTGTGATCTTGGTTCTTAAAATCTGATTTTCCTTACTTTTATGGACTTGAAAGAACTACATCCATTTTGCTCAGCACAGCAATCTGAAAGTTCACACGTCTGATTTTATTATTTAATGTGTAGGAAGAACTGCATTTCAACGCCTGCCGAAGAAACTGCCTTTTATAAAGACAGTCTATAGAGATCTGTTTGGAATTTTAAATCCTAGTGTTTTGCTTTTTCTTTAATCTTTTATTAATGGTTTGTGTTCCCATTACTCCAAACTGAGCATTAGTTTGCTGGGGAAAGCTCCAATCAAGTGTGTAAAACAACTGGAACTTATTTGAAAATAAAGGAGGTTTAGCTGTTCAAAATCAGTATTTCTGGGACTCAGGCCTATGATGGACATCTTGTATTCAGAGGGAAGGGAGAGGGGAAAAAGAAGAAGAAGAAAAAAAAGAATAGTTTTGACAGCAGCAGGATGGGAGACAGTGACAAAGACTGGAAACCAGCTCCCACTGCTTTAATTCTGACTGATCAATCTCAGGAGGCTGTGACAGAACCAAATCCAAGTGCCCTTTACTTTTTTGTGACAGAAACGGATATAAATTAATTCTGCAGCCTGACCCATCCATGGCTCCTCCCGAGGTCCCTCTCCACGGATCATCCTGCAAACGAGCTGTGTATCTGCTGCGAGTCACGAGAGGCAGCAGCGGTGACTCACTCCAGCTGAGCTGCTGGGAGAGAGGAGACCAAAACTTTTTTTCCCCCCCACAACCCTGGCTGATAAACCAGCTAGAACCTGACGTCCACAAATTACAGTAAAGAGAAAAGAAAGATTTTTTTTAAGAACACAACTGTGCGTCAAAAAAAAAAAAAAAGTGGGGATGCAATTCCATAGATATTAGGATGCTACGATCATTATTAGAGCACACCATCCTTCCTTCTCCACTGATTTTATAGCATTAAAGAGGAAGTTTCATCACTACTAAGGAATTCTTTGGGATGTAAAGNCTGATAAACCAGCTAGAACCTGACGTCCACAAATTACAGCAAAGAGAAAAGAAAGATTTTTAAGAATACAACTGTGTGTCAAAAAAAAATAGTGGGGATGCAATTCCATAGATATTAGGACGCTACGATCATTATTAGAGCACACCATCCTTCCTTCTCCACTGATTTTATAGCATTAAAGAGGAAGTTTCATCACTACTAAGGAATTCTTTGGGATGTAAAGCTAACTACAAGGGTCACTTTAACCAGTTCTAACGACAGTGCTCACTGTCTTGATTTTAAGGTCCCTGCTGCTCAAACTAGTGCTTGCCAAATAAACACCCTTCCCTTTTTGCTCTCCGGGGGAGTTGTGCGATACTGCGATGGCTCCGTGTGCGAGCCACACGTGAGCACAAACCTTGGCAACACAGGGCAGGATTTCCTGCCCGGCATCTCCACGAGGGCTGGCGTCCGCAGGGCCTGTGGGCCGGAGAGCAGGGCACGAGCGCCCGCAGGGGGAAAGAACGATCAAAATCCAGGCCCAATGCTCCAGAGAATAGAACAGTTCCCGGGACAAGAAATTTCCTGCAACAAAATACCGGGGAATCTCTACAAATACACACAAGTAATCAAAGTGAAGAAATTATGATAAATACTGATTAAATTTCTATGCGTAATGCAACAAAAACTTCGAGATTCTATCATATCTCTGATTTTCCAAGCTCACACCTTGATATACGAAGTAAAACGGATAAAAATCACAAGTGCCAGAAGCAGTAACATAGCATCAACACCAGGCTCAGCTGAAACTTATTACGTGCAAGCAAAAGACGATTTATTAAACACTACAAGATAGGCAGTGATAAACATACATGCAATATTAAAAAAATTAGAGTGATTAAGTGAAAACAAGGTATATGGAAATAAATAACCTCTAGTTACCTAGGCAAAATGATGAAGGAGTCGTCTGCAGTTTGAACACAGACTCCTTACACATAACTAAAGTACATTTCTAATAAAACATTATTAAAAGCAGATATGCCCAAAGATTTTTGCCTGTGTCAATAGTAGGATCAGTTCTCTGTTTCACGAGTCTTTTATGCCTCTGCAAATCAAATCATTTTCAATGGCACAAAACTGGGCACAAAGTGCACAATACACCCAAAATATTTGCAGTGTAACATAGGAACTACAACAGGCAATGAGTCCCCACTACACCACACACTTTCAGTGTGTGTTTATCACATTGCTTCCTTTTTTTATTTTTCTTCCTGGACAGATGCTTTTGTTTTGCTGTGGAACATCTCAGGTTTCAAAATAACAACAACAAAAAAAACACCAGAAAAGTTGAGGGCTCAGGTCTAGTCTTTGCCTGCGCATCTTAAGCTGCCACCATCTCAGGAGCTTGCATTTCTTTGAGCATGGAGAGTATCCAAGCATGCTCTGCTAGACCCTGATGCACACAATAAATGTCATTTCCAAGGAGTCTGAGACCTTCGGAGCGTAGGCTCCTATGGCGGTGCCGAGGAGCACCCGCTTACATGTAAACCTGAACCCCTCAGCAGCAAGTTTTGTCCTGCAGTTACCACCGAAGCTAGGGAACTTCACCATGTAAAAAAGCACAGGGCACATTTAAAGCAAATTGTTGTGATACTGCAGTATGAATTTTGTTCTACGTTCTCCTACATAAAGTGGAGAACAGAGCAAAACCCACACGATGCAGAGCCAGAAGCCAGGAGTTACTCTGGCTGTATCTCTGCAGATGTGGGGGACCCTCCAGAGGGAAACGCATCTGGTTCCTCCAGCAAAACTGCAGAAGGATTTTTAGGATTCAAGACACAAGACAATGGAAATCGGCTGATATAGCAGGGAAGGAAGAGCAAGTCTGAAGGATAAGGGAGGAACTTGCAGCATAGCAGAAAACTAGGGAAATACTGCCTTCTCCCGCCCCGCAAATACAAAATTAGGATAAGGATTCTCTAACCAACCCATGTTGCCGACAGTGACAACAAATACAGTGATAAAAACAAATTTCTAAAATTGACTTCACGGTTGAACAGACAATAAAACTGTATTTTAAATATTCTAATTCATTTAAAGCTAATTCCTTTAAAAAGGCAGCCAGGTGCCCAGCGGTCTTTCCCAGCAGTTGTCTTTCAGGGATCCGTGCAGAGCCGGGCTGCCGGCCCAGGCCCGAGCTCTGGGCTGGTGCTGCCTCCAAGGCAGCGAGTGCCTCGCGCTCCTGCACCCGCCCGCGCCGCTCAACACCTCCCTTTCGCTTCTTTCATTCCAATGCAGAAGACGAGGCCCTTCAAAGCATTTAGGCAAACTGACCCAAATAAGTTATTTAAGACAATCAGGTGACAGCCACATACAGCTGCAATAATACTTCATTCTCAAAGCACATTTGAGTTCGCTCACACAGGAGCCGGTGCAGGAGATCGCTGACCCATCCTCGGCTGAGCAGAGAGCCCGCGGCTCCCGCTGGAAGACGCCAGCTCCACAGCAGAGACCACCAGCTACCTCTGACCTCTTCAATCCACCACCTCCATCCTCCTTCCAGCAAAGCTTTCCACACGCAGATCCTGTGTGTCCCATTAAACAAAACCACATCTGACATTTCTGAAAAGCACCGCAGTTAAACAGTAACTTTGGTTATTGAAAGAGATGGAGTATTTTCATCTTGCCTCACGGCTTTTAGCTTTAATCACCTGTGATATTTCGGCGATGCCAGGCAGGCACTTATCTGCAACACACAGGACACAAGCCTCTGCCCCACTGAGCCTTTAGTTGTCTCATTTGGCTGAAGATTATGGACAGGCTTTCCCCATTCCTTTTTGCTTGCTTAACTAATATACTCCTTACCTCCAAATCTCTAATTCTGCTAGGTATTGAGCAGTCCTTGAGTGACCTATGCCAAATGAGCAGTTGCTGCTACGAATTTACAGGTTCAATTACAAAGGAAACACTACCATCTGCTGGCCTGCTGGAAGATACTTTTACACTAGAAGAAAATCAGCATAGGACTCTTGCTGGTGTAATGCCTTACAGAAATATAGGTTGTTCCAGGACCAAAGAAGCACCTCAGCCAGAAGAGTGCACTGCTTTTCCTTCCATCTACCTACCACCACCACCATCTCAAAAAGCAGGAGAAAAAAAACAGAAGGAAGAAAACCCCATATAATAAACCCTATGCTGAAACACTCTCATCTGTTTCTCTAGCCCCACACCTGGGACCATTGCACTTGGTGAGTTAACTTGCACTCTGTGCTTAGTCCACACAGAGCAATGACAAACCTGGGCAGGCCTGGCCTGCAGCGAGAGCTGCCAGGCTTCTGCAGAAGGTGGAAGCTCCCTTGGGTTGAGGCCGCCTGCTGCAGCCACCCCAGGCGCAGGAGGCAGCGGTCGGCCCTGGCCCCACGGGGCTCTGCACCGCACGGGCTGCACGAAGGGCCCCAAACCTGGGCTGAGGGCTCCTCTGCGCAACGGGGGGATCCGAGGCAGCTTCTCCTGCTTCAGCCTTACCCCCTTCACACGGCACAGCCCTGCTCTCTGCAGCCAAGGAGGGCAGGGGTAGGAGGGATCCCTCCAGGTTAGAGATGGTGCAGCAGCATCCGAACACTTCAGCTTGCAGCTGCTGAAAGGCCAAGGCTCATCAAGCTTTTTCCACTTAGAGAAGCAGCCTTTGTTGCACTACATTTTGTAATTTATGCCCCTCTAAAATCTAATTCTTTCAAGTACACAAGGTACTCGACACCACCTGTCTGTGCCTAGGGAACAGCTTTACAATCTCCTAAGATAATATAAAACCCTATTGTTACTTTTCTTTAAGCCATTAACCATTTTCATACCCTTTACATCAACTGGGAACCATATATCACAGCCAGAAAGACAGTCTCATTTGTTTTAACAGCTAAGTAAATTCAAAATGGAAGCGACTAGAGCAATTTGTTCTTGTGTCTCCCTTCTTCTCTCCCAAGAAAGGCTCTTCCAAGTCCAACCGGGCTCACACGACCACGTCCCTTCTGTTTGGCTGCTGCAAAGTGATATGAGGCTTGAAGTGCCCTGATTTACACCAGTGCAGGTGGGGAAACAAGGGCGGCAGCAGGACGGTAACGGCCGCCACCCCAACGCAGGCTGCCACCAACATGGCTTGAAAGGCTGGAGCTGCCCAAATCCAGGATGAATCCAGGTTAAACAAAGCAAGTATTTGACCCCAAAAAGGTCTGTAACTTAGGATGTTTTTTACTGGTATTCTTCATTATAAGCCTTCAAAGTCTGTCTTTCAAGCAATGATGCCCAAAACGTGAAAGAGAAAATTGCCAGGCAAACCAGCCCAGCAGAGCAGGCGCTGTGTCAGGGGCTGGCCAGGCTGCCCATGATGGACACACGACTGCTGCTGAAGCAGGGCAAGCCCATCCTTGGCCGGCAAGGAGCAGTCACCTGCTGTGTCTGCACCTGAGTCAGTCCTAATCTGGATTCCATAGAGAGCGACTGCAGTGATATTGTAATTTGTTTTCAGCACAACTAAAGCACTTCAGAAGACTACCCGAACTAGCAGCAAGGAGGAAAACACACTCTTTCACTATCTAAAGATTCAAATGTTTGGGGCAATGACTCATCTATCACTTTGCACAGCTTTGTTTCCCTTTATGGGAGCTTCTCAAGGCCTGAGGCACGTGACTGCTCATGCCTCCATGCCTGGGGACCAGCACATACTCACTTTATTCTTTCATTACTTGCAGCCTACTTGGCACACCTTTAACTTACTGTACACAACATTTCAATCCTGCACAAAAAGCTGTTCAGAACATGCCAACAGTCAATTTTATTAAAACAAGTACATGAGAGGTATAGAGTGTCTCAGAAAACTGCTGCTTTCATTATGATATAAAACACATGTCAGCTGGTTCTGAAAAAAAAAGCCTCGTAGCATTTTAGCCCTGTACCTAGAAGTCAGACAGCTCAAACTAGCAGGACTTGATGTAGTTCAGTGTTGGCCTGTCCAGAGTCTCTCCAAACGAGATGCAGCTACGTGACTCGGCACCGTGGTGCTGCCCCGGGTTTCAGGGTGTGAGGCTTTTATCAAATCAAAACGCCATATATACATATATATGTATATATATGNTTTTTATCAAATCAAATTGCTATATATATACATATAAATATGCACACATCATCATCATTCCTTCAAATCCAGCACAACTTGGGATGCTTAATACATTTCCATGCAGCAATCAATACTGTTCCTTCTATAGATTAGAGAGAAAGAAACTCTAAATAACCTTTCGGAAAAAAAAAAAAAAAAAAAGAAGAAGAAAAAAAAAGAATGAAATGGGTCTACTCATGTTCACTGGAGTCCACAGACTTATATAGAGCTGAAATTCAGGCCAAAAAACAAGATGAGACAACGAAGTGTTAAATGGCAGGATAGCACAGGCAGAACAACTAGGATATAATTATTCCATCCCAAAGTACAGGAGGGACCCAACTTCAGCTTGGTGAGGAAATCAAACAAAGACCAAGTTTTGAACAGATATAAAACGCAGACAATAGGTAACTGCTAATGAGCTTAATTAAAGCCATGTGTGAAAAACATAACGGTCCAGATAAACTGCGAAAAAGAAAGGTTGTTTCTGAACTGCAAAATGGATTTATTTTCATTAAGAAATACAAGAAGGTAATGCAGAGAGCAGTGACCAGAGTTTCAGATCATACAGCAATAGCTAAGGAACTCATAAGCCCCTTAGGGACATAAGGCTACCCACCCACGCACAGCTTATATTTCAAGTCTTCATTTTAAGGCCATGACTTGACCTCTGTTCATGGAGACATATTAAGGTCTTGGCACAGTATCAGATGCCTAGAATAGTGAAGTATCGTAAACAGATTTAGTGTATGGAATTTTACACTGCCCAAAATTAATTGGCTAAGAGGTCAAATTACAGCTGTTAATATTTTGCAGTAGGAGCCAAAGCCCTCCAATTGCCCTGCAGTCTATTAACTGTTTCCAACATTGCATTTTACATCTCTAGCTACTTTTTTGAAACTAGTCACTTCGAGGTTTTCAAGTTGACAGCAAATATCAAAATGTAGCTCAGCTTTGTACAAGTCCTGCTTTCAGCCAGCTCCAGGAGTCACTGATAAAGACACATCCTGAAAGAAGCTGGAGGGAAGAAAGGGCCAGGGGTTAGGATACCCGTCTGGAAGCCCAATTTAAGCTCAAGCTGCTCTCGCAGCACCACCACCTTCCTACACGAGCTCAGGCAAGTCAGGCACTACTGGCACTCTGGGTTGCAAGTTAGGACCAACCTCAAAGTCAGTCTCCTGGGACCGACTGCAAAGACCATAACACGGCTCTGCAGCCGCCCAGTCTGACCCCGAGAGCTTAGATCACCTTACAGACAGGTCCTCCCCTGCTGCGGCCCACCCTGCAGCTCATCGTCCTTCTTCTGCCCAAAAACATAAGGATGCCTGGAAGAAGGGCTGCCTACAGAGCAGTTTCTAGCGCGGCTCTACCTCTTGCTGTGCTCCCGGACCTGGGAAATCTCTTTGATTCACTCTGGAGTAACAGCAGCCACATTGACGTGGTTGACTACAGTTTGGGTCAAAGTTTAATACAGGGAGAGGACTCATTTCATGGTCAAACCATGGCCATACAGAAATAAGCAACACAGGGGGAAAAAAAAAACTACCAAACTTCACTCAAAAATATATCATAAAAGAAAAAGAAGTAGAAATAAGTATATCTAAAAAGAAAAGTAGGCCAGGAAGTAGAGCAGTTTTGATTGGGAAGTGCAAGAAGCCGTAGAAATTCTGATCTCCCTCCTTCCTGGTAGGCACAAGTGACCTGAGCTCCCTTCACTTGCACCAGGACATGGCTACTTATGCCAAGAAGCTGGGCTATATTAAAAAGCAAACAAACAATTGCTCATACAGAAGCTTCCTGCTTGCTACCTCTGCTGCTTGGAAAGCTCCTATCTGCTCTTCCACAAAGCCGCAGAGAAACGGGACCGTCATCGTCACCAGCTCTGACCCTGCCGCTCGCCACTGCCCAAGCTCCATCCTGCTCCCGTTGGCATCGCACAACCAGCACCTCACGGTTACAGAGCGGCCGTGGGGTGGCCACAGTGTCACCCGCAGGGAAGAGCAAAACCAGGGAGAGCTCTGGGTTGCTGACGTCTTCAGTGGGGCTGGACATGCTCTTTGCGAAGGCAGCGCTAAGCCAGGCTGCTTGCCTCGTCTTGCCACACGCTCAGGGTCTTTCTACCAGAAAGCAGACAGACAGACTGCAAGGTGACCAAGAATACAGCCAACAACTGAAAAATTAGCAGAAATATTTCTCCTCATTTCAAAAGGCTTTTGAAATTGGGCATTTCTCAAGCAGCCATCTCACGAGGCTCCTGAGGGTACTGTTGCCATCTTTTTATCTCCATGTTCAGGTTTGCAAAAGCCTTGTTTCCATACACATATTCACACTTTACTCTCCTGCGGAAGTCATTACATTTATTCTCATTCTACCTGGAAGACCTGACTAAACCAGGGTGTCACTGTGGCAAATACCACACGAAAATTCTATCTTGCACTAGTTACACAGACCAGCTTTGGCATGCCCTTCACCTGAGAAGGGGACTCAAAACACACAACTGCAGCACAACTGCATCGTTTTGCAAGATTACAATAGAAGTCTTGAGTTTTCTTCAGTTTTGACACCGAAGTGGATGGATGTGAAGAAAGCTGCATCCCAAATGAAGGATCCTTTAAAGACAGAAAGCCTTTTGATTCAAGCAATTTGCAGGATTTCATCTGAATATCCTTCTGCAACACTGCAGAAAATGTATTGAAAGGCGAGGCCAGATCAGCGCCAGGCTGAGTGGTTAAGGAACAAACTCGGCGACAACCACAGCTTCTCAGGATTGGAAAGGGAGGCAAAAGCAGCTTCTCGTCTGTCTTTGGTGCCCCTGTTCATTAAAATAAGCCTCTCCCAAAGGTGAGAATGACATAGAGCACCCCAGCTTCTTACTTTACAAGTCCAGAAGGTGGAGTTGTAATGTGGAGAGCCATTAGGGAATATGGAGAGTGTACCCGCTCAATCATACAGTTGCTGTACCCTACTAGGAAGTTACACTCTGATTTTGTGATCATTTAAAGAAAACACCCTGCTGTATTCATGCCTTTTAGACGCTAATATAAAGCACCACTGCACAAGGGTCTAAGGCAAATAATAATAATTTAATAATAATAATAAAGAGAGCACTTAAAGCCACAAAGTGGCCTGAGGGGGAAAAAAAAAAAAAGGCAAGAAAAAAAAACCTATGGAAAAAGTAGCAAATTCAGTTTTCACTTATCTTCCTATTTTTTTTTCCAACTCAGAGCACTTTTAGCAACACCTGCAATGAACTGTTTAAGTTGTAGGCACATTTGTAAATGCACATTAATAATGTGTAAAGGCAACATTATTTCTGCGCAGACCACTGGGCAACCATGTAGACATATCTGTTGAAACACAGAGCCAAGTAAGTCAGCCAGAAAACTATGCACCGAATGGAAAATCTGAAACAAAATCATCCTCTGATTACCATCTCAGTGTCCCTTTAAGCCAAAATAAACACTTAGCACCCGTCCATCAGTAGTTAGTAGGCGGATATATTTAAGCTGACTCCCATACATTGGCACCAGTCTAATTGGGGGTGGGATGTTAAACACGCCACCCTTTCCAAGCAGGGCTGATTTCCCATTGCAGACAAATGAAAATGAAAGCACATCCCACCCCTGCGAAGCCCCAGAGCCCTGCGCTCACAAATGAAAACCGAGTCCTCAGTTAGGGCTTGGCAGGCGAGCAGCTCCCTGACGTCCAGCACAGACGATGCCTCCGGCGCACCGGCCCGATCGTTTACACTCGGGCTCTGCGTGCCTGGCTAGAGCTGTGCAGACACTTGGGTCTAAAATAAATGATAATAATAAAACAAAACCGCATGGGCATCTAGAAGCTACTAAAATACATGGCAAGACTGAGAATTAAATAAAGTCGAAGGCGACTTCAAGGGCAAGCGAAAGCCAATGCTCAGAATTTATCCAGATAAAAGATTGGATAAGACACTCGGCAGAAGTTTGTTATTGCAACATTCAATTTGCACAAAAGAATTCTGATTGCGAATACAAGCAAACAATTTAAGGAATAATATTTTTGAAGACAAAACAGGATTTTTTGGATAGATACAATTCCAACACCTTCCTCAGAACTGTAACTGCAGTCTCAAGGGGAACCTCACTCTCAAGTAGGAAGACCAGTCTTCAGCACGAGACCAGCAGCTGCAGATCTTTCAAGAGAAAAATTATGAAACATTGTTTGGAAATAGGACTTTTGAAGACTTCAGAAACTGAAGGGGTTGGGTTTTTTTTGGCTTTTTTTTTTCTTGCTGGGGGTGGGGAAGAGGGATTTAAGTGGTTTGAAACTTAATTTTTTTTCAGACAGAGCATTTCCATATCAAATCAACAATATTTAGCAAAGGTCAAAAAGCGGCTGAAAGAGAAGATAATAATGAATAAAGTGCTAGAAATGGAGCTTTTAAAAGCCTTTTTGATGCGATCTGCCAAACTCAGAGCTTTATCAGGAGTTTAACAGTACATTCAAGCATCTTTATTGTCATATCTTTCAATCTATTACTGTACATAGAGAATGCTCTGATAAGGATCAACGTGAGCAGCACAGTAGCTAACTGTTCCTTATGACGGGGTATTTCCTACACTTAAAATAGGCATTAAAATACACATCACAGAATACTGTATCACAGTGAATACTTTGAAGTATCTCCAATCTCCATCATTCTCTAATAGAAATCATTGCAAATGATGGTGGGGGGAACTTTCAAGATTCATTTCAAAACGTGTGGGAGGCAGTCCCTTCTTGTTTTTAATAGATGGATACCTAAGATAAGCTTGACATAATAATGTGACCTAACCACTTATATTGCTTCTAATATTTAGCTCAAAATACAAAAATAACTTGTCTTACATTCACAGTTTTTCTTTGTATTATAATCACTCTAAGGTCACCTAAAGTACTAGCAGACCAAAAAAAATGAACAGCAATAATGTAAAATAAAGTCTTAGGGGCATCGCAATAAATTAATCTGTACCAAATCCACTATTTGGCTACAGAATTTAGGCTACAAGCCAGACTTTCCTCCATTAGCCAAAATTTCTACTGGGAAAGAAAACACTGTTAAAAAATACACAAAGGTGCAGGCATCAGTATAAGTCTTCTTCAGTTTGACCCCATGTAAAGCAAATACAGAGAACAAAACTGAGCACAAAAAGAGAATGTTGTTTTCCATTAAAAGAAACCCAGCGGGGAATTATGCAGGTGCAAGAGTCTGAAAGAGGAAAAAAATCTGTTGATATTTAACTCCCAAACAAATGCTGAGATGACTGCAGAAAGGCTACAATTTATAATGCATTGCATCAAGCAGCTGGTGGAGCACTGAAAAGCCTGTAAGGTAAGATGGTCATTAGGACTATTTAGATTCTTTTGAAGGAAGTTAGCAAAAGATTCCTAGGCTGCTTCCAACTAAACACTCCAAGGCTCTCACTGACAAGTCCTAATGCGATGAACAGGAGCGCTGCAGTGTTGATAAGAGGACCTTTAAAGCTGAAACTTGTTGAGATTATTTTTGACAAACCAGATGACAGCTCGGAGGGGAAAATACATCTGAAGAGGCAAGAGGTTTAGATCCCTATCACCCTGCAAACAGCCAGGTTGTGAACAAATCTGTCCAAGGATGCTCTGAGCTATAACACAGGTTTACATGGAGAGCAACTGATCTTTACGCGGCGCGAGGTGGAGCAGACATTCCCTGTCAGCAGCAGCACTGCTAGATTATGAGGAAGGGAAGCCTGCCTTGCTCTTCGAGAGCGATACTGATCAGGACGAGCTACTAGTACACGCTGCCCTCCCTTTAATCAGCAACAGATCTAGACACTCGTAGCTCAAACGCAGCTTCTCATCTGCTGTGCTGTTTAATAGGTTTCAGATCGGAAACTTCAGCGTTATCTGATACTTAGCGCCCCACACGAGGCACAATTGGTCGTTCTAGAAGCTGCATCTTTCCACTACTCAAAAATGAAGCAAGTTTGTCATGCAGCTGATTAACAGGCAATGGGAGACCGCAATTATTTAATTAGTTGAGCAGCACAGAGCTAAGTTTTTCACTCCCTCAATTAGAAACATATCAAAGCCACAGTGTAACGCAGGCGGGATCCTCCTGCTCGTCGCCTCCTGCCAAGGAGCAGCCCCTGCGGTTGCTGTTTACGCTGCCTGCCCGCCCGGCCTCGCGCTCCGGCACGTCCTGCCTCTCCCACCAGGACACTCCGGCACCAGAAAAGCCCCCGGGGCTGTGCCCGGCCTGGAGCTCCCCGCGCAGAAGGACTGAGCAGGAGCACGTGGGACCGGCTCAGCTTCTCCGCACTCCTCCGGGGCCACTCACGCCAGTTGTCCCGCGGGACCCACTTTGTGCAGGGAAGGAGGGACGCACGCAGCAGAGCGCGAGTGCACAGCCCGCAGTTCAAGAAGCCAAGGCACATTCAACACCATTAATACAGCTACACACCCGTCAGCGTGCAGGCCTTTTGCTCACAGGTTATTACTCTTCAGCACGAGTCACAGAATTGCTCTCTACTCATCTGCACCATATTTCTCACTAGCTGTTGTGCAAAATGATAGGAAAGAAAGAAGAGGAGGAAAAAGCCAGGAAGGCAGGGAGAATCCTCACCCCTCAGACATGAGGTCTTCAAGGCACATTCAGAACTTGACAAGTTATACTCACACACTTCAACTCAAAACACAAAAAAGAAGAAAAAAATAATAGGGAGTTCAAATGGGAGTTCAATAGACTTCTTACTATTTTCTACTCAACTTTACAGTACCTGCACATACTGGTATCTGGAATCCTTTAAACAAGAAAAAAAAGGGTAGATGATTTAGTAAGAGCCTGTGTTTCATCCACAGAAGCAACAGCACAAACCTGCCGCTACTGCTGGTTGGCTGAAATCACAAAGCCAGTGGGAAACAGGAGGCAGAGCAGCCACTACTAACACTGCTGAGGAATGACAAGAGCCTAGACTGAGCCTGAACACCAGCATTCAGCAAGGCTCGCACAGAGCTGCGACTGTTTCGGCAGAGAACCTACTCACACAGCCATAATCAGTGGTAAAATACATACATATGCGAAGATACCAGCTGAAGAAATGGCTCTTCCAATTTATAGGTTAATATTTTAATGACCTTCCTTTTAAATAATGCATCATCTTTTGAACAAGCTAATACTTTATAAATGAGAGTCTTTATCCAAATGTAATTGAGCTACAGTGTTTCTATAGCGGGGTCCCCTGATCCTGAATCTCTTTTAACACTCATTGATTTCTGCCAGACACTCATTGGAAGAATTAATTAATTTATGAACTTGTCATTACAAGTCATTGATTAAGATGTCCTTCCTTAAAGATTTAATTATGCCCAAAGATAAAAGATTTGCTAATTATTGTCTTTTATCTAATTGAAGCTTTGTATTACAAATAAAGTTCAAAGGTTTAAGACAGTTGCCCTTTCAACCATTTGGGCAAAGATGAGAATTTAATTAGAGGAGAAACCATGTCCTCCCAGCATCTGCAGATGCTTTCCAGGAGCCATGCGAGTAACAGAATTGATGACTGTTCAATGTGCAAAGACCCTAGGAAATCTTTTAACCTTCAGATGTTTTCACAGCATTACTCTGTTTTGGATCTATCAACCCATTTGACAGTCTGACCTAACTAGGAAAATATCCTAAGAGATTAAAAACTTCCACATTTCTTTCTTCTAAGTTTGCAGCTCCTTAGACACCAACACTGAGGATGTCAGTTCCTTACCCTGTAGGTTTTCAGGCTGTTAGAAACAAACAGCAGCAAAACCACATTTGTAAGAGTTATTTGATGAACAAACCAGAAAGGCATTAGTGTCCCAACATCAGCATTTCTCAACAAATATTTCAGAAAGAGAGTACACGGGAAGCTTCTTCATGTCATTAAACTGGCTCATAAACTCATGTCTTAGTAGCAAAAATCAAGAAGAAAGAGTAGGTTATGCCCACAAAATAGCAAATCCTAACAGAAACACCACAATTCCTAGCAGGAGCATCCACACAAGCCTGAAGGACAGGGCTCTCTTCCTCGGTAGACACAGATGAATCTATTGCTCTGCATGCAAATCACTGGCAGGATCTGTATTTGCAAATTATAGCAAAGACACCACACTGTGTCCACAATTATTAGGCTTTGCACACAGTTGCGAACACGCAGTTCTGAAGTGCCAGCCCGCTGGGAAGCCTTCCTTCTCCACAACAATTCCCGTCACCGCACCGGGAAGCTGCGGCCTCACTGCCACGAGAAGCCCTCCCACCCGCGGATGCAGGAAAAGCCCTGACAGCACCTGCTGAACACAGGAACTTCTCTGCAAGCACACGTCAGACCAAGTAGTTACGTGGGCAGAACAACTGCCCGCTCATCTCCTAACAGAATTCCTTCATATTTATACATATAATTAAATAACATTATACATATGTACATACACACACACTTTCAATGAATCTACCCATATACAATTAATAGCTTTAAAGATCTTCAATTTATGATATAGCTTATAAAAAGAGAATATTTAACTCCAGGGAGATAGCGTTTTCTCTCATTTTACTTCTATCCCTCAAACACAAAGTAGGCACAAAACAGGCAGCTTTCTAAGGTTCCTCTACAGAAGAAATTGCCCATCAGAATATCCTGAATTTGCAGGGTAGGGAATTCAAGTTTCTCGTGCAAATTCCAGTAAGTTTTTTGCACTTCTCAAAATGACTAACCCAGCAAATATCCAAGTTCACAGGTAAGCCACCAAGCACTGAAGGAACAAAAGACAGACGTTCCTGAAAAAAGTGGTATAAAAATTCCCAATTTGTGTGCGAGATCATTTCCTTAGTTCTTCATTTATGAGTAAGGAAGAGAAAAACTGACAATATAAAAGAAACTGAGCTTTCTTCCTCTTTCTAAATGCTGATTAAATATTAATATTTCCCTCATACGAAACAGTGGATTAGCAGGAGAGAGAAATAAAAGCACTTGCTAAGACCTGAAAAAAATCCATGGCAGTTTACTGTAAAGCATCTGCCTTTGCACAGATAAAATCATGAGACGGTGATTTGCATGTGCTTCCCTGGAAAGATGCACCTGGAGCTGGGCAAGCACCGTGATGGGCCCCTAAAGACTGCCGGGATCCAACCACGGACAGGGCTCCTCAAAGGGACTGGTTGAACCGATTTTTTTTCTGCAGCCAGCCAGACAGCAAAATTATTATTAACAGCAAAATGATGCTATAACAGTGCAGAACACAGCAGCACAATTAAAACACCTCAACATTAGCTAGAAAAAAAGAAGTCGCAAAGGACTAATTCTAATCAATGGATCCATTTTTTTCTTTAAATATCGATCTTGCTGCATGAACACAGCAGCTCTCCAGCAGCTAAGTGGGGCAGTTCCCAGCAGCTGATGAATTACTGCTATGAGCACCCTTGAGAAAGCTCCATCTAAAGCTTCTGCTGAAGCCCCGGGACGTTTGGGCCTTGTTTCTGTGATATCAGAATCAAAATTCATGTCCCACGTGTACAAAAACTAACAGCTTATGGGTGTTATTTCCAACCACTATGAAACTGAACAGGTTACCGAAAGTAAACCTCTTTTTTTCTATTGGCCAACGAACCGATTTTAAATAATGAATTAACCCAACAGCTTCAAATCACAGTCAGCAGCAGCAAATCAGCACCACCTCAAACACAAAATGACATTTAACCGGAGCTGCTGCTGCAGCACAACCTCATCTGCAGCAAACCACAATCCTGTTCCACACGAGCTCATCTCCTTACACACTTACGTGAAAAGGATCATCATGTTCCCTGCCCAGGAAAGGCTAAGCAGGGATAACTTCACAGCAGCCTGACCTTGCACCGGCCAGGCTTCACTCAACCTGAGCACCTACATTTCAGATGAGCTTTTGTCTGGGCTGCAATACAGGGACCAAAGTGAAACTTGAACAGGGCTAGAACAGCCCAGATCCAAACACTCCCAAATTTCAGGTTCTAGGCTTAATTTTCTGCTCAGCTACATTTGTTGTTGTTGTTTTAGATGAAAAATTTGGGGGGATACACAACTAAATGTAGATGTTTTTCATCTTTTTTTTTTTTTTTTTTAATGCTNCTCCCAAATTTCAGGTTCTAGGCTTAATTTTCTGCTCAGTTACGTTTGTTGCTGTTGTTGTTTTAGATTAAAAATTTTGGGGGATACACAACTAAATGCAGATGTTTTTCATCTTTGATTTTTTTTCAAAAGCTACCTTACATTACGATTTACTTAATAGTTTGCCCAGGGACCACAGACTTAGAAACTGGTCACTGCCTTACAGGTGCTCCACTCAACAGAAAGCAGAAGAGCAAAGCGAAGCATCCTCACGCTGGAAAGAAGTTTGCATCTTGTCAGATTTTTATGTGGTTTATTTATCTTCCTAAGTAAGCTGCAGTATCTGGGTACCTCCTAGTATTATTTATAGGCATTTCTATGGAGCTCATAATCACAGTATCCGAGTGCCTCGCACTATTTATGATACGCCATTTATCTCTGGAGGGTTCAACTCTCCTCCCTTCTGCTTTGAAGTGGGTTTCTTACAGAGATAAGGTGCAGATGATTAATGCCCTCTGCTCTTAGCAGGCTGGTGACATGGCTGTTAGGGGAACAGCAAGTCTTGAGCCATACTCTAAAGCAGAGGATTTGGGATCCGCTTAAAGAACAGTTAGTTAAAAAAAGTAAAGGAGCAGGAAATTGCACAGGATAATCAGCAGCTGCAGTTTTGCTTTTGCTTAGCTGAAGAACTGGACATTACAAACGACAAAGCACCTTTAAAGGACAGCAGAGCTAAGGCCTGTCTCCAAACACTGGATGTACAATATTCCCACGTTAGGCAGCTTCATCTCTGCATGTCCCAGGGCTTGCCAGTATTCCTGGGAACACCTTCTGGTCTTTGAGGCTGTCAGGATGTTTCCCGGGAGACAGAAAATCCAGCACCTTTCATACTGATTGACACTAAGCAGTAGTTTTTCTGCCTGCCACAAGCTAGCAGTTTCAGTGAGTACTCAGAATTGGTTTGCTCTGATGGGCGAATTCAGTCTCTCCAGTTCTAAGACAAAACAAAGTTTTATATAAAACATTCAGTAAAAAATTGATCCGATAAAATATTTTAGAATAAAAAAGTTATTGTTAAGGTCTTGCCATTTTTTTTAATAAAAAAGAGTAATCAGGATCAATGTCAGAAAAGGAGAGATGATTTAAAAGGATGAGGTGTCCCACAGCTAAGGAATATTCTGTCAAAGGTGGCAAATCTCAATTTCTGAAGAAATGGGAAGAGTTCAAATGAAGTAGTAATGGGTGCAAACAATATATTTCAGTCCCTATGAAAAAGTTCTTTAATCCTAATATGAATTATTAAATTATTCTTAATGCTATTACTGATTCTTAGACCTTGCCCTCCCTTCCCCTTTCAAGGGTGGAGTAGAGAATGATCAAGAGAGAAAAGCAGCAACAAGGGATAACTTAGATGAAGTTTTTTGGCTTTACTTGGTTATATATTTTCAATGCCTGACATAAACCTTAAGCAGAACTGAACTACAACTGAACCACTGACATTTCCTCGCTAGACTTGCTACCGATGAGGTTCTATGAACGCTGGTTTCCCTGATTAAATGAATTTGCATGGACTTTGCTGACACAAAAATTTCAAACCTTTCCATGATCAGGATTCTGCAGCTATGGCCACTGCTAAGGGACACAATTCATGAACATATAATTCACGTTAAACCTCCACATAGCTCTTAAAGACTTGCTATGAACCAGCCACTGGAGAAGCTGGACACCTCTATCTGCTGGAAGGCTCACGCCGAGCACTTCCACGCGGTGAGTCATTTACCAGTTACCACGCTCTTCCCCGTCCAAACCTCTCAGTCTGTGAGAAACAGTAGCATTTTTCAAATGATGGATGCAGAAAACCCAAATGCCTGGCTACAAAAGAGCTGAATTATCAGATAACTGTTGAGCACTTCAGAAAATCTCACTAATTAATCCTTCAGGTGCCAACACAGAAACAAAGCTCTTCTGACAAATTACTCCCATGACAGGGAATGTGGGGATCCTTCAGCCCCAGGGTTAACATTCTTTATGCTTCTTATTTTCAGAAAGCAATGCTCAGCTTGAAATATTTTATATTCTTAGTATGATCAAGAAGAAAACAAAAAAAAAGTAAATAATTATGCCCCCAAATTCATATTTTCCATAGCCTAATAAAACTTAAGTCAGAAATGCTATAAGATGGCTCCAATTTTAATACATTGGTCCTCCCCAGATTTCCGCATGTGGGGCCCACGTGTGGTATGATGCATTTTTTTTTTTCAGGGAGGAATCCAGGGAACCTAAATCTAGGGCCTCATCTGGCACCTCAGTCAGTTGGCCAAGGAACAGTCCCCTTTACTGGACTAACTAGTCCTACACAGAAAGAGAAGGCTAAGTTTCATTTCTGAACTTATTTTTTTTTTTACTCAGATTAAGCACAGGATGGAATAGAACTGAATGCCACTTTATAAGTCTGCTTAAGCCACCCAAGTGAGATGGGTCTGGCACTGGGAGGATTCACAGTAGAATCTATGCAGTATTTCTGACTAGGAACTTATTTCCACAGCAGAGAGATTTCCAGAGAAAACCACCTAGGGAAAGAATGAAAAGACAAACATGATATATACACTGAGAGGTATAAATAGAGGTGCAGAATAAATCAGTCCATGTTATTCAGGAAGCATTATGAGGAACAAGGCACATCCACAGTTACGATATTATGTATCATTTCATTCACACGCAGTCCAGAGAAAATAGCTGTAAAACCTAAAAAGGTGGAAGGCAGCAAAAGTAATTGAGACTTTTAAGAAAAGAGATGTTTGTGAATGAAGATTAGCTAAGGTTGCCCTCTGCAAGCCAAGAGAGACAACTGTGAAATGAGGAGAGGGGTTTGTGCTCTCAGAGACGAGCCCCGCAAGCGAGGGGCTGATGCAAATCAACTCTTTTGAGTCGCTGTTTCAAAGCCAAAGGGCCATCAGCTGAAGCCAGGGAGAGCGATAACAAACAGTGCAGTTACATTTCATGCAGTGTGTCGCTACAGAACAAGAAGTCAAAGTCAGCAAGAGAAGCACCATAAATCAGATCAAGAAACAAATGAACACCAAAGGCCAGATCTTCCTGCTTATCTATTCTCCAGGCTCAGGATCGGTGCATTCCTACAAGAAAGAAGTCAAGCTAGGTGGGGCAGGAGACCTGCGTGCATGGGAAGGAGCTCTCAGGAAAACTTTATGAGAAAAAGAGAGCATACATAATGTGGAAGAAGGGTCAGAACACGTGGGAAGAATATAGGAACGCTGCCAGAGAACGCAGGGAAGCAACAAGGAATGCCAATTTGGAATTAGAGTTAGCAAGAGATGTCAGGGGCAACAGGAAGAGTTTCTACAAATACATCAGCAGCAAGAGCAGGACTAGGGAAAACGTTGCTCTGCCGCTGAACAGGGAGGAGATGGAGGATGCAGAGAAGGCAGTTACTAAATGCCTCCTCCTTTGCTTCAGTCCTTCCTGCTAAGGCCAATCCCCATGAACTACAGAGCCCGGACACAAGAGAGACACAGGAGAGAGGGAGGCTTTCCACTGGGCAAGGAGGAGACTGGCTTATGGATTGCTTAGGTAAACTGGACACCGCAAATCTATGGGTCCAGATGGACTGCACTGGAAGAAAGTCAGTGTCCCTGCAGTTTACAAAAGGGGCAAGAGGGAGGACCCGGGGAACGTGAGGCTGATCCCTGGAAAGGGATGAGCATAGAAATTCAGAGGAGAATTAGGTTTGGGCTTTCTCTTTTTTTGTTTTATTGAGTGTTTGGGGATTGAAGAACAAGAATATGGGCAATTAGATTAGCCTGAGCAAAGATGAGGTCCTGGGGGCTCTACTGGTGTAATCAGACACGGATGCTAGTTGAGTGATATTTCCTTCACATGGCAAAGGTTCCTAGAAGTTCCACCAGAGCCAGTGCTGGAATTGGCTGCAGACTGCACTTTTGGTGCTGAGCCTAGAGGTGGAAGTAGTGGTACCTACAGGCCACACTGTGTGAACAGTGTTCTCAAGAGAAAGCCATTCCATACAACACACTCTAAACCACAAAGAGATGCAGAATTTCCTGTGGAAAACACAAGAAAAAGATAGGACAATAATGGCAACTTTTTCTTTTTGCCTTAATGCAGCTACATTGTTAAAATGCATGGAGTTTTGTTAGTAGTAGTACTAAAGTTCACACATACATCAAGTTCCTCGTTGCAGCATGCAGAACTACAAGCTCAGCTGCATTCCTGCTGCCCAGCACCGCGCAGAGCTCGCAAGAGCTTTTACAAGGCTTGACACAATACTTTGCAAGTAGTAAATTTTTATGGTCTCATATTGGGGTGGGACAAGGAGGGAGCAGGTATCTCCAGCCATTTTAATACATTTTATGTTTCCAGATGTTGCATGCCAGTTTCACTAGGAAGAGCTTTTCATTATCCTAAGATTTACATGCTCTGTAGGCTGAAAGACACTCTCCAATTTGATAATAAAAAACATAGTAATTTCCAAATGATCAAGAGATCATGTAAAGATGCTATATAGCATGCAAGGACATTGCAAATTATCTTTTCCAAGGACTTGAAAAACTGACAGTCAAAACAATAAGCCTCTTAACACTTCCTCCTCAGTGTTTTCCTTCATGCAGGATAATCTCTTAATAACAATACTGAGCACTCAGACAGTATTGACATTTAGAGCACAATATCAACATCACTTAACTCATGCTCTACAGCAGTCCTGTAGTTTGGTATAAGAATTTGCTGAGAACATATGAAATATCCTTTGAATAGTGCAGCAACGTGACCACTTCTTAAAGGGGTTCTCAAACACCAGAAGTACAGGTACATCATATTGACAGATTGCAACAGTGCCGGTTCAGTGTATCCTTCCTTAAACATTTCAAACTATAGTATTCCAAGATAGTGCACCTGAGACATTATTCATTAGGGACAAAGTTCAAGAAACACTGTGGAAAACAAGAGATAAAATATCTCCCTGAGAGCAATATACTAAGTTCCTCTAACAAGTTTATTCCAGACATTTCAAAGCTTGGCTCAAGGTCAGACCAAGTCTATATTTACTTTAATATAGCATATTTTGGAGAAGAACTCACAGCAGTATGTGCCAACTTTATATTTAAATCAGGAAAAATACACCATTATTATGATCTATTGTAATATGGGCTTCTGGAGGTCACAGTATAGTCCATGTTCATTCTCGCTTAAAAAGATGATACCACCAACTTCGTCGGAATTACAACACTGCTGTTGCTTCCAAATGATTTATCAAGCCCAGTAAGGTGTTCTTGACAGGTGTCAGTTTTTAAGATCTTCTCCTGATGGATTCAAAAAGAAAGAAAACAAAACACACACAAAGATAACTAATATTCATTACTAACAGTTCTCTTTCACTACCACTCTCTTCTCTGTTACACAGATCACCCTAAGAACCTGTCAAATTTCTGTTCAGAAGCAGCAGTTTGACACAATTGTGATTCTTAGAATTATCAAGAAATGGAATTTTAATTAAAGTAAATCATATTTTAAGAGCTAACTTCCCATATTTTGGAAATGGCTCAACTTATAAGCAAAATCATTAGAATTTTACCTGCAGGGCCTGGCTAACTGTAATGCCAAAAAAAAAAAAAAAAAAAAAAAAGGAAATCTGCAAATTTACTAGCCTATTAATCCAGTATAATCCACACCTCTAAAAGATGGTCTTCAGAAAGATTGCAGCTACATCAATCTGCTCGAGCAGTGAATATTTTAATATGTATTAAAAAACATGCACACATTATAGAAGTATCACCCTACAAAAATTAAAGCTTCATTGGACCCAAGTAGCTAGACGTGCCTGACCTAGGACAGAGTTAACTGGTAATCTGACATTCCTACATATATTCAAGGGGTCACTAAAGGTTAGAATTTCAGGAAGGATATAAGAAACAGTGGCAAATTCCAGAAGTAAAAAGCAAGGCTTAAAATAGCAAAGCCACCATCCAGTCTTCTCATAGTGTTCTTCGACAGTGCTGCGACAGCTGCAAATGCTGTGCTAACCCTCGGCCTGCAGCACGTGCCCCACTTGCAGAAAGATTTTCACAAAATCTGCTCATCAGCTGAGGCAGGGTAGCTCATCAGCAGGACAACAAAAAGCACTGATTTAATGAGATGATGTGCATCATTATTGCCACGTGAAAGGGAGATACTGCACAATACACATAAACTACAGGAGGTTTCTTAGGCACAAAAGCCTTTGACTTGCAAATATCTCATCCACCAAATATTTAAGAATGAACTCCTTGTCAAGGGACCTGTTTCCTCAATACTTCAGAGTAAACCAGTGGGAAACATGTTTGAAAATAGCAGAAATGCACCACAGCAAAGCCAGCACAATCTATGCAAAGTAAATGTTTTCATCAATCCATTTAAGCTACCAGAGATCCAAAGTTATCTACCTCACAAAATGGTGCAATTGCAGTGTAACTCAATTACTCAATCCCAAACTCAAGGGTAAAGTAGGGCAGTGTTCAAAGATTTACATGTGCATTATCAGCCTTCCCACTGCCAGAAGTGCAAAAACTTGGGAGCAACAGCGATGAAATAAACTTTTTTTTTTTTTTTTAAATAAGTGATACTAAAAACATACAGAAATCAGTAGAAAATTATAACTGCTTTAAAGCAGGCTATAGAATTTTATGGCAAGGATATAATTTTCTGCTAAGTTTTATAGACATGCCCAGAAATAAAACACCAGGCCTCTATTTGAATTTTATAGGGCTTTTCTGTAAGAATTACAAACACTAGTATTGAACAATACTTGTGGATCAGTTTGCCAGCAGCCCCGCAGCTAAAATCGGATTACATAAACCAGGCATTGAATAATCTGGGGCAATGAACAAATTCATAAAAAAATCAAGGGCTGTTTGTCAGTAATCTACAAACAGACAAAATGGGAAATTCATTGAATAAAAACCCTGGCTGTGACTAGTTCGCTCAGCTTTAGTGCTCTGCCTTTAAGGGACTGCCTGAAGGGCTTGTAACTCCGCAGCTTTCTTGCCAGGTAATTTGTGCAGCATTTTTAAGCAACAGTTAAATTAAAAAACCCTTATGGGAAAACCCAATGAATTTAATAAGAGATGAAATCAATACGGTTCTACAGAAATTACTTTAAAAGCTTCAGTTAGATCTGCTCTCCCAATCTCAGCCCCTTTACAGCCTCTTTACAGCACGTAGCAGAGTTGAAGCAGCAAAAGGGAATCCTGAAACAGTGATTACAACTACAGAAAATTCAAAGGGAATCACTTCTCCTGGGGCTCTGGGACGCCTTGTGGTGCACCTGGAAGAGGAGGGCAACATAAACTGAGCAGCGAGGCAGCTCCTTATGACAAGCCAAGGATGCTGATGTAGCTTAACTAGGTGCCAGTTGTGCCAAGAACCTCGTTAGCTGCCCAGTATAATGAAAGCTCAGTTTATAATTCAAGACAAGGTCCTTTCCTCTGGACTAGTCAAACAGCCCATATATGGGAAGTTTATCTCAACTACTGGACTACGGTTGCTTTAGTATTTCCACTGAAAAGCTGCCCTTTGCTAAATGCTGTGACATACTCCTGCTTGCTACTCCATCATGCTCACACCTTAAAAATTAAATAATCACAAAGAAGTCAATGATACAGAGAGTAGGTCAAATTCCACCCTTTTCCAAATGAATAAACACGCCCAGAAAAGCCCAAGAGGGAACCATACAGAGAGGTGCAACATAAGCTGATATCACAGGCTGTGCAGCTAACCTTAACCACAGCTGCACAACTGCAGGGAGATTCCAACGCACTTAACCCTGGGAACAACAAGTTCATGGTACAGGTGCAGAGAGGGTGAGAATATTGAACAGCAGGAGCACATTTTACCCTATTAGCAATGTTAGCATCCAGAGCAGACACCATTTGCCCCTCATATTCAGATTTCACAAGCCTGAAAGGAGAAAACTCAGTCCGACAGTCCAGAGAATGACTGGTTTTACCTATAACCATGCCTTCCTATCTTTCTAGGATAGTGCATGGAAAAAAGTATTGAAGTCCACAATATATCAGATTAGAGGACAAGATCGAGGTTCAATTCGAGGTTCAAACAGTTCTTTAACTTCAAAGGAAAAAAAATAGCTTTTACCCTTCCTTCTAATTAGCCTTTTAAATTAGGTTTAGTATCTAAGTTCCTCTAAAAGATGACCACCAAAGAAATAAAATGTAGCTGAAATCAGTTCTGTGATTAAATCTGTTTAGCTTTTGTGGCTTTGTTTAGTCCTGAATACATTCATTAAGGTGCAGTTACCACTCTGATAAACACAGATATCACTAATTACAATACTAGATTTTAAGTGCAACTTGAGTATCTCCAATACCCTTTAAAGCTGTGCCATACCACAGCCACATCAAACTTAATTAAAACTATCAGTTCAATTTAGTTTATGTTCACAGTTAAAAAACAAAAATTGCAAACTTCATAGCCATTAAACCACCTGTTCCAAATACTTCTATTAAGCACGAGGAAAGTCTACACACTTGTTTTGATAAACAATTATGTTTACATTTTTGTCCATCCATGCTTAAATATCATCTTATTCTTTATTAGTTGACTGGAAAAAAGCATACTTATCCCTTTTCTTTACTTAAGGGATGCATGAGCATTTTTCCACTCAAGGCTCAAAGAATTGGACAAATAAATCCCCCTGGTAATCACAGCATGTAGCCTTATCTGAAGTTCAATCTGTTGCACTAAAAATCTCCCTTGCGACATCTAAAAGGGCAGGCTGATATAACAGAAGATTTCTGGAGTCTGTTCTCCTGTCCTCCATCACTGAAGCCAAGAACAACAGGACCGGGTCTCAGAACTGCCTCAAGCCCTCGAGTGTAAAGCTCTGCCTTGTAATGGAGTCCATGAAAACCGACTGTTGTCCTTCTGCCCTTTGGAAATCCCACAGCTGCATTCCTATTTATGAGCAGGATTATTTCAGTTTTACACAGCGATAGCACTCAGAGGCCCCAGCAGAGATTAGGGCCCCTCTGCAGCAGACACTGAGCAGCCGGGCTCGCTGGAAAGCGCACGGAGCGGGAGGAGAGCAGGGGCACAAGGAAGCGAAGGAGCTTGCTTAGGATCACACAACACATCATCAACAGGCCAAGATCTCATTCACTGCAAGTTTAAGAAACTCAAAAAAAGAGAGCTAAATTCTTCTTTCTTATGGAAAGATGATACTTTTAAAGTTAGTACACCAAAATACCCCTCACCTGACAGTAAAAGTGCAATATCCTGAATATCCTGAACACTGTCAGACACAAGATGCTGGTCTAGAAGACTCACAGCTCTGCTGCATTGGGGAAATGCTGCAAATTCTGCCTGGCCTTTGAAACGGGGCCTCATCAGGTCCTTACTACAGCACTCCAGTCTGTATCACGGCCCACTATGCACATAACAACTTCACTTGGTCTCCACGCCACCACACATAACAAAGCATGCAGACAGTTGTATTAATACTGATGAGTATCAATAGCTAATAGTTATATATAAACACTGATTCATTACACTTGTAGAAAGTAAATATGCACCCGCTCAAAACACAAGCATGATCCTCTTAAAATTATTATGCTATCCTTGATTTGAAAGGGAATTGAACTGAGCTGACGTACAGAAAGGAGACTAAGATTTAGGCCCCTCAGTCCTCTACGGCTTGACTTCAAGTGGCTACTCTGTCTTCGCTAAGTACGGCATCCATTCCCACCAGAAACAGGAATTTTTTTTCAAGTTGTTGGCTCCAAACTGCACTCCGATTCTCAAAAATTGGAGCAGGAAAAAGCTCCAAGTGACAGCAGTCATATTAATCTGCAAAGCCAATCACTCCAGTTTGTCCTCAAGAGCTTTGAAAATTCAGAATGCTGGAGCAGTGAAGAAACTGCACCAGAACAAACATACTGCTACATCATTGTGGCATAACTGGCTGCTTATTCCACACTAAAAGAAATGTTGAGTTTTGACCAAAAGATGAACATTAATCAAGTGTAATTCGTGAAGCAGCAAGCATGCCAAAATGCCCCTTTTTCAAGTCATATTAAAGAGCTTTATGCAATATATGGTTTAATTAGTACCCCAAAATGTTAAGATTTCCGATAGGAAATGTTCAGAACATTCCCCAGCAAGTTCTGATTTTCCTCCGAACGAAGCATCCGTTCCTCCTTCACTGTGACACAAGGCAAGGAGTAAAGTGCACTGAGTGCCAGAGAGGTGTGGTGGGAGCTGTGTCACGGAGTCCATCAGGACTAAAGGTAACCTAAAACAAGAGGGGACAAGGTACAGAAATTCCTTTTGGACATTAAGTGAAGAAAAAAAAAAAAAAGAATAAAGAAAAAAGATCAGGCAGAGTGCACACATATGTACGTAAGGAGATCATAAGGAGGCACTGCCCGGCTGCTGGCACACAGTCAGCAAGTCTCCTCCTCTCCTCCGAGCATAGATTTCAGCCCTGTGAGGCCATCTCACTTTCTGACAGCNAAGGATCAGACAGAGTGCACATGTATGCACGTAAAGAGATCATAAGGAGGCACTGCCCAGCTGCTGGCACACAGTCGGCAAGTCTCCTCCTCTCCTCCGAGCATAGATTTCAGCCCTGTGAGGCCATCTCCCTTTACGACAGGCCCCCATGCCAAAGGGCACGTATTTAAATATCACCTCTAACGCATCCACTGAAGCCATTTAGGGTTCATGCCCCAGTGCGCTGCTCAGCGGCCAGGCAGCGATGGCTACATCACTCGAGGCAGAGAAGGAGCCAAAACGCCTTTGAGGGCGGCTCTCATCTGCTGCAGTCACACCTGGACCCAGGGAAGGCACTGCAGCTGAATAAGATCAGCAGCTGAAGGGAAAAATCTAGACCCCAGACTAAGAGATGGGAGCAGAGCAGAATAAAACATCAGATTAGTGCCTTGGAACACGGAAAGAGGCAAAAACTTACCTCCTACAGAAAATTATTTCCATCTCATACAACTTAAAACTGTATTGGATTATTACTAAACAATGTTAGTTCCCACTAAGGGCTGCAACCCAGTTGTGTGACCTCCCACCTGCATAGTCAAGCCTGCTGAAACCCAAACTTCACTGAAATCCAATGATTTAATCTGCCATCAGAAATGTAGTTTTACTGGAATTTGAGTTCCTCTCTGATACCTCTTCCATATTTGCTTGGCAACCAATACTGGTATTTCTTTAAAAGGACTGTAAGTCTACAACCAAAGTCATTTATTATATTGACATGAAAGTCTGAGCAGAGCTTATTCAGAACAGACCCTTGGGCTACGCAAGCTGAAAAGACTCCCATTCAGATGTCAGAGAGTAGGAAGAAGTAGCTTCTACAAATGCTGTCAGACTCATACCACAACAGAGATAATTTCTTTGATTAAGAGAATCACAGCCTGAAATCCTGTAAATATCAGCACTCTGCCCTGTAACTTACAAATCATGAGAACAGTTTAACATCTAATTGCCATTGAACTTATTTTCTCATAACAGCTGCTGTAAACAGGAAAGCTGGCAAGAGTTGCCAATTTTCATTTATATGCAGTTTCAGCAAATGAGGTGAAGATTTTTTAAAATACTTAAATATTTATTGGATCTGACAACATAAGGGTAGGGAAAAAGAGCTGTCTTAAATAGGGTGTAATGCAGATTTAGAGGAATCATTTAGTAGATTGGAAACCTGCCTCAAAGATGGCAGAACTGAACTTGGATATTGCATATTACCCAGAAAGGATGCCAGGCTATAAGGACGAACAACACCTCTTGGTGTTGCAGCTTCCCGATTTGTGAGGACATTCCCCTTGGCCCAGGGGTCCTACTGCAATATATTCCCCTGTGACCCACTTGGGCACTTTCATAATTACTCCCTCTTTGAAAGGCCAATTTCTAAAGGAGACAAGATCGCCCCAAACAAAGATCCCCCTCCCTCTAGTCCACCAAGAAAGCAGCAAAGGAGAGGCACACAGGCTTGCTCAGAACAGGGTAAGCTGCACGGAGCAGATGGGAGAGGGTGGCGAGCCACACAGCACCGTGCCCAGGACATGGGGCACTGGCCCCGCAGCGCTGCCACCGCGCACCCGAGAGCCATCTGCAAGGAAACCCAGGAGCTGTGCAGCACAACACATGGTGCAACGCAGGAGCATTCACAAAAACCCGCGTTTACACGTTGGCTACTTAGAAACCATGTGCCAAGAACTATTTTTAAATTTACATAAGAACCCTATAGCAAAGTTTCCACACGTGAAAGATGGCACACACTCTACCCGGCCTCACTCTAGCACTGTCAGAGCCATTTGCATTTACTTGAGAGTTTCCAGTTCCAAGAGCACCACATAAGTTTATCACAGGGATGCTGCTCTGACACCAGTGTACATTTAGCAACATCATTCAGGTGTTTTTTTTTTTTTCTCTACCCTCTAACTGAAGAATGATTGAACTGAATAACACACCCCGCTAGTGAAGTGACATGCAGCTAAAGAAGGTGAGCAAAGCATTTAAAGCTTCACTAAGTTACAGTGACATATGCAGGAAGAATGTGACTGGTGAGGTAGCAATAAAACAGCTCAATCTAGTGTAAATTCTTACTGCTTCCAAGACTGCTACATTGGCCACATATCACCTCTAAAAGCTTTCTGGTTTACTCCTGGATTTATTTCTCCTTTTGAGGACAGCTACACAGTCCTGGAATGCATACAGAGATGGATTAAAACAATACCAAATTAATTCCAGTGACAAAAGAAATAGACTCCAGCTGGGCTAATCTATGATTTATAACTACAGAAAAAAAAAAAATAGGCGTTTTTCACCCTGGACACAAAGTTTGGAACTGCTTGAGCTCTGCACCACACTCGAACTGCAGAACACGAGTGCCTCTGCCAGGAGCCCCTTCCTGGCAGCTTGCAGATGACCCAAGCCAGCAGTCACCTCACAGGAGAGGTAGCTGTCCTCTCCCCCTCAGCACACGCGGCAGGCAGCACCATCTATGAACATAACTGTTTTTCAAACATTTGACCAATGTAAATTACACAATAGTTTCTCTTTAAAACAAGATAATCTTTTTTTTCTCCATAATTACTAAAATTCTAATTATAACCCATCTAGACCTCTACACAAATTTTTATAATTACTTTTCTCATCACTGTTCTATGAGTTATAGTTCATCTAACTCTCACAATTAGCTCTACAAACTTTTTTTAATTAAAAAAAAACAAAGCCTTCAGGAAAACTCCTAATAGCAAAATTGCTCCAAGCACTCTTTCCCTAATAAATGAGATAGTGACGTGAGCGACAGAGAGCTCTTGTGATATATAGTTACAGGCGTACGCTTGCTGTGGTGTTCTCAGACTAAGATTTACAAAACTTGGCTTTTAAGTTGCTTTCTGCTTCTCCTTTCAGTCCAAACTGAGCAGAAATAACATTAGGTTATCATATCACCAGCCTGTGTTTCTGTATCACAGTTTAATCGGGACTTTCAAAGCCAACCCAGAACACTTAAGCAACAGGAAATAGCTCTCGTCCCAAATACATCATTATCACAGAATCCCAGAACGGCTGAGGTTGGAAGAGACCTCCAGGGAACTTCTAGCCCAACCCACCCTGCTCAAGCGAGGGCACCTCGAGTGCTTATATATTATCTTCCAGTCTTTCTGCTTCAATTTTACACTAGAAAAACGCCTTCTCACATTTCAATACTGAATTTCAATAAATAGTTTTTCAGAAACATGGTGCATTCCCGCACCACTTCCCTACCAGTTCCCTGGCCATCAGTAGCTGTTCTGCAGGCTTTTGATGATAATGTATGAAGACATAAACTGCCTGGAGTCCGGCTACCTCCACTCCTTCCCACAGGATGGCAATTCCAGCATTCTACTGTGTCTCACAGGTGAATGCCATGGAATAGGAAGGAACCAGGGCTTGTTTAATGCCCCCAACACCAGCTTTAACTAACATATGTCCATGTTAGCCACTGGGCAACAGCTCTGTAAGAAACCATCTAGTTTCTGGTTATCTTTTTTTTAACCTCTTGAATATTTGCATATGCACATATCACCCAGAATAGGTCCCAGAAGCCTATGATCAGACCTTACACAACTGCTAAATTGAAGTGCCTCAGTAATATAAAAAACAGACATGTAAACATTACAAAAGCTATGGTGATTCACTCTTCTTCCAGATGAAGCAGGACTATAGTTTAAAGAGAGCAAAAGTGCACTACATACGTGTTTAATACAGGAAATAAAAAGTACTGAACTTTAGGTGCTGCTATTAATCAGCTCAGAACCACTATCACAGTATCTAGGAGACACTAGAGCTGCACTTGGGATAAACTTCCACTACCTAAAATGAAGTTTGGCCAGTAGACTCACTCTACTCCATGAAGGGCATTGCAATAACTTCACATGAAGAATATATCAGTATTCTATCTCACAGGATAAAAATACAAAAGCATCTTCAATTACTATTGGAAAAACACACCATTTTTTTTTCCTCCAAGCCTCACAAAGAATGTAAAAATGCAAAAGAGTAAACTCTCCTCTAACTCTTACCATTTCAGCAGGCACTCCCTAGCAAGGCAGGACTGTGGAATATTGAATATTAGATACAATGTTCAGCAAATCCCTGAGACAGGGCTCTTTTTACTAGGTATTCACAGCAAACCACACAAGACCTTACTAAACACCAGGAACTGCCATGCTCAGCAGCACTGTTGATCAGCAGATAGGACTGTTCTGACTAAACTTTATCCATTGAAATAATGGATAGAAGGGCACCCTGAAGAGGAGAAAGAAGGAAGCATAGTAGGGCAGATTTGCAGCCCACTCTGAAAAAACGCCCATCTGATGGCTTAGAAACCCAGGTAGGCGTGTGCTCACCAGTGAGATTTTGTTTCACTGCTCCAACACAGGAACAGTTACCAAAATACTAAATATTAATTTTGATGAAGCTCTGCATAAACTTATTGCAATTATCAAATAAAGTGCCTCTGCACTTCCTGCCTTACAACTGAACCAAGGTTATTATCAATTTGCTCTTGATATAAGGAAGCAATTTTCATGTACTTACATCTGCTCTCAGAAGGAAGAGAAAACGGTTCGTAAAGTTCTCATTAGCATACAAAAGCAGCAACATCTGCTGGGAGTCTTGAGAGCATTATTGCTGTCCCTTAATCAGCAGCACCGGCTACAGTTGGTCACCCCTGCCCTCATCAGCACTCAAGGTGTGCACACACTAAGAAGGGCCTTTAGGAAGGTCTCCAGAGATGAGAGGATAATTTGACCACAAAACAGTTCTTGCAAGACTTCTGTATCTACAAAAAAAAATTATTCTACCCTTTTAGCTAGTTGAGGGTATGGAACCCACATATGTTAATTCTGCCTTGCATAAACCTGTAAATAATATTATAGCTGAAGTTGTTAATTTTTTTTGTACAATACACGACTGAAGTGAATTGGCATTTTAACAAAAATGCAGTTTCTTTTAACGCCTGCTTAGTTCAATCAGTATAGCTGCAGCACCATCTAGAGGATTTGTGCTAGAAAGCCTTCGCACAACCAGGGAAAAGTATGCAAAACTGCTTAAAAGATGCAGAAAAAAAATGTTTGGATGCTCTGAGTTACCAATCCTAGGTAATTTTTATCCTAGCATTTAACTACAGAGTAGCTTCTTCGAAGTGTTTCGTACATGCCTGCATGACAGTTTTGCTTAAATACTTTCATAGTTTATAATATTTGGATTCACTTAGTTAAATAGAGGATTACAAGAAAAATTTCCATTGACATGCAGTGAGACTTGGGAAACATCTTTATTCAAGTCCACTCGAGGTCACACACTTCCTACAGGCCCCCCATGGTCCTGCAGATTTGTTCCTAGCTGTGCCAGGATGATTAGATGCAAGGTTAACTTTACTAAGTTTTTCTTATTTTTTTTCCACGCTTAAGTAGATGTCTTAATAAAACCAGAACCAAGTTTCAATCATGCTCTCTCTTTCAACAAGTTGTGTACCTTTTTCCAGGTCATCTAGTTCTGCTGCTCTCTGGTGCACCATGGTGTTCACTGGCACTTTATGAAAACACCAGTTTTTCTTATTTCTGAACAAGAAGTGCCAAGTATTACTGCTCCTTGGAACACTTACAGGTGACAATCCAGTCAGGTTCTCAAGAAGGCCAGATACAAAACTGTGTAGAACTAACCACACAAGTCAAGGCTGTTCACATCTCCATTCCTATTCTGCCCCAGTAGAAGAGCATATCTAAGAACTGGTTACCTTCACTCCATCTACTCCATGGAACCTGTACCCAACACCATACAGAGAAAGCTGAGGAGGAAAACTGCCACCAGCACCTCTGACTTGCAGTTAGCATCACCATGCTAGGCATATTTGAACAGAAGGCTGCATACACACACAGACAGTACACACATGGTGTCCAGGGGAAAAAGGGGAACCGATGTTTTCAAAAGCAGTTTCCTGGATGATAGGAAAGATGTAAGAAGCACTCAGGACTTCAGAGTAAAACAACAGTTAATTTCTTCCATTATGATGCATTTTTGGTCATGAGACTTACTGCTTAGGTCATTCACAGTGTGATATTTATATCAAAATGAAACTTCAAAAGTGCAATAGCGTGGCCTGAAAGTTCATTTTATATTCTGAACAGTGAACCTCCTTATTTGTGCCAGTAATTCTCATACAAATTTTCCTTTATTTTTAAGTACCTGCTTTACCAGAGTACTCTGCCTTCTCACCCAATTAACATAAACTTATCAGTTAGTTCTATCCTAATTTCAGCCTTAACATGAATTTAAACACTATCTTAGGTTTCTACTGATGCTTATATTCACACTGAGCCCACAAAATCCCTTAAGGATGTGGTATCCTTACCTAATACAGGAACAGTTCACTGAAAATTCTCCTGAAGAATTAAGACCTCAATTCTTCTTTGCAGAATTTTACACAAAAGCACTTTTAAAGTGCAAGAAAGCACAAAAGGCAGAATATTCTCAGCTGCAGAGCATGAGCTCTCCTTTACCTACAGTGATAATAACTGCAATCAGCCAACCATCCACACCTGAGCAAACACTTTGCAATTTACCACTTCATTGATGAGTTTCAGCTGCTGCAAGTTGTCCACTGCAAAACCGTGAAATTCAAATATGACTTTGTCAGTTATCTATGAATTTTGTTCAGCTAGTTAAAAAATTCAAAACCTGTTCAAGATACCGAAAAGTAACATCTTAGGGTAGCAAAATCCAATTTTTTTAGAATTTCTAAAACGCTCTGAGCTGGCTCCTCAAAGACTGGTGGATAAATAATTAATTTATAATATTTACCATGTAATGGCCCCACTAAGTTATCAAGCAGTTAAGCCCAAACAGTAGCTTCAATTTGGTAGTTGAAGTGCAACTTGATCACTATCATTTTTGGTGACATATCTGTATCAGAAATTCAAGCTTCTTGAACACAATTTGGGTTTCTTTCTCTAATATCAAAATTATTTAACACAAAAATAACCACAATAGAGTTTTTTAGGTATTTACAAAAGCTGTGGGCAAAGAATGGACTTTCCTTCCCTCTAGCCTACAGGTCAGCTGCTTCTACCAAATTTCCCTCAAGACTCTTTAGTGAGGAATAAGAGGTGGAGCTCCTCCTGCTCTGAATTGTTTCTCGAGGGATCTTTAAGGGCAGCATCCCAGACTGCCTGGTGCACTTCACTGGAACTCCAGCCCAGCCCTAGCTAAGGAACACTATGCTTGCCCCTACCTCTTCCCAGGTCTTCAGGTCCTACCAGCAGTGGAAGATTCAACTTCTTGCACTCTCAGCACCAAAATCCTCTTCCTGGTTCTCCAAATGGGAAGCTGTCTGTCACAGCCTGAAGAAAAGATGTGTGGATAATCTTTAACATTTTTCATCTTTCAATAATTATTTTCTCAGTCTTATTTGCAAGTGCATATACTGTAGGAGTTCAAACACAAGGCTGCAAGTCCAAACACCTGAAACTTAAGTTCTCATGTGCTATATTAACAGCAAACGTTCAGACTTATTCACACACAGAAGCTATTGCATGATTTCAGGTTGTAAAGAGCTGCTGGCTCTCAAGCAATATCATCTGGTTCTTAATATTGTATTCAATGGTGTATGTCAAAGCTGTAATTATGTTGCTTTGAATCTGCTCTCACTTAAATTTCAAAAATCACTAAAAAATATTTTAATTTATTCTTACATATCTAAAGCCTGAGACTAAGCCTATCTGAGTGCCTCCAAAAGGCTGTACATTTCGGTCTTTCACGCTGAGCATAAATAATACTTCTAAAAGTAACTGCGGACCAAGCTAGCTATCATTTTGGCTCCAGGTCAGGATTTTCTGCAAAACTATATCAGGTATATTTTATTGGTTTTAAAGACTTGAACATCTTGCATCTGCGACGAAAAATAGAAATCGTGAAAGCTCTGAAAAAGAAGAGCAACAGGTTGGAATAACTGGACAAACTTAGTAAACTCCATATTTTCCTAAATCCTTGGAACTTCCTTTCCAGTTACTACAGTAAGATTATTACACTCACTTACACTACACCTTCCCACCGTGTGTTCACTTCAGTTGGACTCTAATAGCAGGGATCATTCCTCCAACCAATGCAGAGAGCAAGATCAGCTTCACATTGTACATTCCAGAGGTTTTCATTTAAGAACATCTACTGATTGTACTAAAACAAAACTGCACAGCAGATGTTCCAGTCAGATTCAATAATCATGCACCAGTGCCCCCAATGCTTAAAATAAATAAACAAATAAATAAAAAGCTGAAAGGATATCTCATTTCCAAAAGCCCAGACCAGCCCAGCCAGGTATACACCTACCTGAACAGGGAGCACTTTCAACCCTTCTGATTTATGATGGTCCCTATCAGGGTGCTGATCCATCATTACAATTTTTGGACAAATCAAGGCGTAAAGGAGCTGCAGGTCAACAATTAACCCGATAACATATTCTTAGGGTCTCACAATTTGTTTTTAAAGGGGGTGACGTTTCCATGTAACAGCACTTTCTAAATGTACTATTAGAGCACAGCAGCCAAAAACACCTCTAATGATGAGGACTAAGAAGGCTTCATATTCAGCACAGAATGCCAAGCCAGGCCCTGGCTCACCCTTGGCAGGGCACAGAGACGACTTCTCTGGCACCCGCAGCATCTATGTTATCTCAGGAAAGGCTCCTCACAGCCCTTCCATCCCACTGCACCCACGTCCCTGTTCTTAGGGAAAGCAGCACCGGGACCACCTGGCCCTCCGGCAGCACCACATAGACTGAGCCACTGCAGCACGAAACAACTTAAATTTGAATTACACAATAATAATAGCAGCTCCTTAACACCTCCCAAGAGCAGAGCCCGCAGCTCCCGCCGCCGCCGCCCTCGCAGCTGCGCGCCTCGCCACGAGGCGGCCCCCGCCGCGCCCGCGCCGTCGCGTCGCGTCACTTCCGCTCCGCAACCTGGCAACGGCGGCGGGGAGCGACCGTTGCCGCCATGGTAATGGCGCCGCGGCGCGGCGGGGAGCGGGCCGCACCGCACCGGACCGGACCGGACCGGACCTGACGCGGTATCGTCTCTCCCTACAGGCCGAGGTGGAGGAGACCCTCAAGAGGATCCAGGCGCACAAGGGCGTAGTGGGCATCATCGTCGTGAACCCCGAAGGTAACGGGCCGGCGAGGCGGCCAGAGCCTTGATGCCACCCTCTCTGAATAAAGCATGGGAAGGATCGTTGCTTTCCATTAATTCATGGTCTTACAACGTGTTGTCGCCTATTCCCCTGTTTAATCACATTAAACTCTTATTTTTCAGAATCAGATCTCAAGCATCGCCCAGTAGGTTACAGAAACAGAGCACATATGTGACGCTACGCTGCTGCTTTTGCAGTGGTTTGTAGGTCCCAAGGCCTTAATGTGTGCAGGAACGCTCACCAGCACTTCACCCGGCGCCTTTCCTCTGAAGAGTCAGCAAGGGTAACAGAGGAGAAAGGCCTTCCCGAGACCCAGGGCACCCTAGACCTGTGGCAGCAGCTGGGCTGTGCTATACCAGGGCGCTGCTCGGGGAGCATTGCAACAGGTTGACATAGTTTTGTTTCGTGTCCAAGGCTGCAGCGGGGCCTCGGAGATCATGAGCCCAGTGTGGAGCTGGTCGCAGAAGTCGGCTTTGAGAAGCTGAGCTTCTAAACCTAATGTTGTTTAAACCACTCCACAGCAAGTAAGGTCAGCCAACAACTCCACCATACCTCACCTACATTAAAATTTGGTTGCTGTCCTTCACTTTTACAACTAACGAAGTCTGTTCGCCCGGTAGCACTTAAGCAGCAGCCGAAAATAACACCAAGAAGGAAGCCCAAGTGTTTTTTTTAGTCTTTGGAAAATCCAGGCAATTTGATTTGCATGCCTGGACATGTTAAATAAAACATGTCTCTCTCAAAGAGTAGATGATGCAGGTCAAGAGAAGTGCGTAGCCTGACAAGCAGTAATGAAAACCTGCCTTGTGCCTGCACATCCTCATTTCTATGTATGGCTGTTTACTAAGCTTAAAAGCAGTTTGGTTTTAGAACAACTATTGTTTTTAGCTGTTTCAGTATTCCGTTTAAATCAATAGAATGTTACTTGATCCAATGAGCATTTATAGACTGCTTAATTTGCAGACTAAAACTGAACAAAGCCAACTATTCAGAAAACACAGTCCTTGTTGAGTTTGCAGACCAATACATTTCTTCTAAAATATGTCAAAAACACTAAAATAATTAATAGGAAAATGACGATGGTTTGTTATATTCATTTTCTCTGAGCACTGTGCTTTGGTTTTGGTGCGATACTGGTCAAATACCCTTTCCCATTCATATGTACTCATGTCTTTACCTCCAACACTTCTCCTGTTTATTGAGGGAAAGTTCACATGTAGATCTGCAGAGTCTTTGTGGTATTACCACATCTCTTGTTTTGTTTTAATGAAAAAGGTTATGTTATGGATTCCTTCTTACTTTTCCTGCACAAAAGGGGTAGTACAATCCTTTTCCTCCACATCAGGCTACTCAGAGCAAGGCAAAAAGTTATCTCCTGTTCAAACTTCTGCTTCCTCACAAACCTACAGAGCATGTGGTCACACTGAAACTGACTGCAAAAGCAGTGAAGGCATTTGGGGTTTAATTTCTTAAATTATTATTCACATTGCCAGATGTGAATAGAGCAGACCGTACTATGGGAGAATGTATGCAAAGTACCAAGAAGTTTAGATTGTACAAAATAAATTTGTCCTAAAGGAAGAACAGCTCACTTTTATGTAAGGATGTCACTTTTGTCAACATATTTTCAGATTATTATTAGACTCTAGAGGGTGACCTAGTTCATTAAATGTGCTACATTTGCTGAGGTAATCAGTTAGATAAAAGGTCATATAAACCTGACTGGGCTTCACTGCTGCTTTTAAATGATTTACTATTTTAATGTTGTGATTATATAGATATTTTTGTGCTAATGTAGTGCTTGGGAACACCTGTTTGTTTCCCTTAAATCCTCAGTTTCATCTGCGTAATAAACATTGGGTCATCCTGTTACACTTCTCTGCCAATGCAAGTTCTCAAGTTTACACTAATTTTGAGTGATTCAAATAATACTGTCCTAAAAGAGTTAAGGAATAGCCTAAATCTAATGTAGTTCTATAATTTCTTTTATTCTCTTACCTCCAGTTCTCTAACTGACATTCTGTATTTTTGCACGTTAATTCTTTCATAAATCAAGTTCTTCAACTTTTTTAAGTCATATTATTCTATTTTTATATTCCTGATCATCTGGAAGATACAGTATAAATGTATGTAAAGAGAATATTGCCTTACCAACTTTTAATCTCTTTATTAGTAGGTTACAGGAAATTTTTTAGTAGATTAAATAACCTTATTAAACTTAAACAATTTTACACTTGCATGATTACTGTGACCCTTATGCTCACTTCCACCTCGTAGCTCGCTGATATCAAAAGCATGATTTGACAAATCATTGCTAGACAGTGATTCATTGAATTACCAAAAATTAACCTTAATTTATGTAGTTATATGTTAGTAGTTTGGACTGATATAGTATGTACTACTGGTTGTCAAAATTTTGCATCCTGATTGTAAGAGATTCTTTCAAGAGTGCTTTGTTTGCCAAATGTATGGCAGCAGTTAGGCTCTTCCAGAACATCCATAAAACAGCTCAATGTTTAATTGTCACTAATTAATAATAATAATTTAAAAAAAGTTAAAACATATGTAGATACCTGAAATCAATATAAATCCTTTATAGTATGGAAAAGTTATCTTACAAGTTATGAGTTAGCCTGTTACCTATTTGCAGGAATTCCAATCAGAACAACTCTTGATAACTCCACAACTGTGCAGTATGCAGGTCTTCTTCATCAGCTCACCATGAGAGCTAGGAGCACGGTGAGAGATATTGATCCTCAGAATGATCTAACCTTTCTTAGGATCAGATCAAAGAAACATGAGATCATGGTAGCTCCAGGTAATATTTCTATTAAATAATCATAAAATTGAATGGGCTTGAAATTTCTTTTAATTCTTCATAAGCAAAGCTGGTGTAAGAAAATGCATTTTAAAAATTAATATCTTAAAGCCATAAAAAGGCATCTTATAGGTCCTCTCTAAACATGGTTATATCTATGCTGTTCATTATGTACACAGATGCTAGCATGTTAATGTAACATATACAAGTTTAGAAGCAACAAAACAAGTGCAGATCTGATTAATGCTTTGGTCTCTGTGCCTTTTTCAACCAACAGAAAGCTGGACAAAATTGTGAGTATCAAATATGACGTAGAATTTTAAAGGCAGCAGATGAATTTTAGCTCTGAAGAGATGCATGGGATAGCTTTTGTTTCTAAAAAATGGCTTTCATCTAATACTGTATGATACTGTGACTTCCAGACATAGGTGGAATGTGTTACAGATGGATGTGGAGTATTATCAGCAACATGGAGACTGTGATATATTTCTCCTTAAAACAAGCTGCAGAATATAGCAGACTTTTTCACTAATGTTAATACAAATGCATAAGATTTGTTCTTTCTCTCAAGTAAAATAGATAAAAAGGCCAGATAATCTGTGGTCAAGGAATAAATAGTACAGGGCCTATCGAGCAAAGTGGAAGTGATTAGATGCGGCCGAGATTCCAATGTGAGCACTAGCTATGAAAGGTGAAAGGTATTTGGGAAAAATCAGATGGAGGTGTGCGGAACAAACAGGCCTGGGGACAGTCCCGTATTGCCACAAGGAGCAAGTTGGTGCTGAACGCGCTGCAGCAAAGGCACCATCCGTCAAGCCCCTTCACTGAGCTTGTCCTCTGGTGCTGATTTCATAAGTAAAAATGAAGCAGAGGCAGGGCACGTGTGTTTTAATACGCTGGGAGGACTTGTAATGCTGGTATAAAACTAATACAGCTAAAATAAGCTAATACTAAGATAAAAAATGTAGACAGCTAAGTGTCTTGGAGTATAATACAGCATGTCTTTTAGATAAGACATCTTGCTCATTGATTTAAACTGATGCACTGATTTTGCATTTGCCCTTCAGTTATTGTTTAGAGGGAGGCTGACTCTGACTAGTAACCACTAAAGCATGTTGACCTTCAAGTAAATGGTGTTGAATGTGAAGCTTTTTTGCTAACAGAGAGATTAGTTGCTCAGAGGCTTGACTGCCTTTTACAATAACAAAAAATAGCAAAAGAATTTTTATCCTGTCACTTACACTACTGTTCTTTTGGATGGAGGTGCAAAGTAGCAGAGGAGGAGAGCAGCTTAACTTTTTAAAGCAGATCTATCTCTAAGTTCCTTGGATACTTTAAAGAAATCTTTCCTTTAAAACAGTTGCCATTAAGTAGCCATACAACTTAATTGTTTCCAAAACTGTTCCTCAAGTTTTTAGAATTAGTAGGTGAGTTCTTGAATGCTTAGAATTTACTCATAGTAAATGTCTATTCAAATCTTTCCTGCCATTTTCATCCTCATATGGGCATTTCAGTTTTGAATAGACAGGTAGTGAACGGAAAGGAGTTCTCTGCCTCTGCAGAAGAGGCTTATTGTTTTAAGAAGTGTGAAATTCCAGGTGCTTATCTCATGACTTTCCATTCCTCTTGCTTGTTTAAGTATGTTAACAGCTATTTAAAAACAAATTTGCTGCTTATTAAAATAGCTAGTATTGTATATGTCAATGATTGCTGTGGAGTTTCATCTGAAATTTCAGATTTTTGTAAAAAATCAAGTTTTTATTAATAGTGTTTTAATAAATATATTTTTGATTAGAGAGGAATAGATAAGAATATCAAGAAAATAGATAAAATGTTTTAACTAAAACTTCTTATATCTTGCAGATAACGAGTATCTCCTGATCGTTATTCAGAACCCCTGTGAATAGTCCTACGACAACAATATTTTTAGAGACAGGGATGTAGCTCTCATTTTTAAACTAATATTCTTTACTGATATTTAATATCAAACATACCACTGAGTAATTTTCATAATGTTTAACTGTCATGACTGAAGTGTTGCCAAATTAAAATTTTCAGTTGTTAGCTGTATCAGTTTCTGCTTGAGCATAATGCACATATTAAAATATTGTATGTTTATCTTGGTATTCAGAAGAGCAATAATAAAGCAAAATGCTTAAAACTCATTTTTACTGGATATTCAAGCTATTCTAGTCATTCTCTTTAAATTTCTAAATTTATGCTCATGGAGGAGTCGTACCTCATGGGAACTGGGTAGCATGGATACCAGCTTTCTCCCTTGAAACTCAAACTGAACTTTACTTTTGGCTATATACGGAAACACTGTGAAAATGAGGGGAGTTTGTGCTGTGTCTGTGCTTGAAATATTGTCCAGTCATACTTAGATTAAACACTGAGTGGTTTGTTTCAACCTATGTGAACTGTGGCCATTTATCTTACATTTAATTCCAAATTGGACACCTGGTCTGTGCATGTTTGCTCTGACTTCGCCTGGGCAGGGATTGAGCGCTCTGAAAAACATGAGCAGGTTTGGGAGCCNTGGACACCTTAAAAAAAAATGTTCTATATATACACACACATATAATCAACTAATTATTTAAGCTTCCACATTTTGGTTTGTATAGATTCATTTGATAACAAGGAATTCAAGACTATTTAAAATGTGGGATGGCAATAATCATGGCTATGAAGTTAAAAGCTGAAAATCTGACTAGTGCTTTGGGATCTTTGTAGTCTATAATATGAATTGTGGTTGGGATTATGAAACTGCTAAATCACTGAATGTCTCAGTGGATGTGCAGCCAACAGGATTCTATTACAGTTTTGTTATTTATCACACAACGCCTCAACTAGGGAGAACTATGCAGGCAGGCTGGTGTTTTCCCTGGTCTGTGCGTGTTTGCTCTGACTTCGCCTGGGCAGGGATTGAGCGCTCTGAAAAACGTGAGCAGGTTTGGGAGCCTCGCTGAAAACCATGAGTGGGTTTGGGGGCTTCGGCATCTCGGCCTTGCGCACTCCGCGCAGGTTGGGCAGCCGGGGAGCAGGCCCAGAGCTCGGAACGTGCAGGTGGCTGCAAATCAGCTCAGTGGCACTGGGATCCGGCTTGTTGCGAGCGAAACGCAGCGGGGCAGCAGCTCGATCCAAACGTGGAGACTGTGGAAGTCAAGGGGACAGCTCCTGGTGGCACTGACTGTGTTCGGTGCTGAGCAGGAATGATCTCCTGCCTTAAATTCTGTGGAGGGTTTCACTGTCTAACTAGCAAACTTCCAGAACGGCAGGTCCTGACAAACATTTATTGTCAGAAATATTGGTCTTGCAGTTTCAATCCTCAGTGAAAATGGCCCTATAGCAAACCACCCCAGAAAAGCTTAATGTCTGGCCCTGCTCTTTCATTTTTGTCTCTGATACATGTGTTCGCTTTACCGACTTTAATCCAATATTTATTAAGCAGCTGATTGCTGTGGCTTGATAAAGCACTCAAAAAGACACTTAAGCCAAATCATTAAAATTAAACACATGCTAAATCATTTTCCTCAAAAATGTTTTATGTGGAAAAATGGTCTTAAGTAGATGCATTCAGTCTCAAAGGGTCAAGTACTGCTCACAAATTAGTCTCTTCCACTGTTTCCACGAGAGGCGTAAATGCAGATAAGAGGGCCGTTTATAACTGTGCACAACTGCGCAAAGCCAGGCTGAGCTCTGCTGCTGCCACCTCTCCTGAACAAGACAGTCTCTAGCCAGGGTTCTTCGAAAGCTTTGGAGTATAGAGAGTATAGAGAGATGTTTAGCAACATCTTCGCTAGAGAGGATAAATTGAAATTGTTTCATTTCTTGGTATGTTCCTCTTTTTGTATTAGCAAAAATAAACTCAATACATGCGTAAACTTTCCACTGAAGTCTTGCAGTAGGAAGTGGAAACAAAAATAGGTAACGTTCTTAGCAGTGCTAATGGAAAACCCTAGTCAGCACATTAATCTGAACAAAGATGGGCAAGTGGAGCAGTTGAGATGAAATAGAGGGAAGCAATTTTTATGTTACTTGGGCACCACCAGTGTGTGACATAAGACTGTTCAAGCTGTCACTTATGTGAGAGCAGCAGATCTCTTAACCAGTTGTGTAAGATTCAGAATATTGATACAATTCACTGCGGGCTGGGGGGAGTCTGCGGCAGGGCATACTCAGGGATTAATTTCATAAATAATCATTTTGTCAAGTGAGTGTTTAGCATGGCACGCTGTCAGCGAAGGCAGTTTTTTTGGATTCCCTTGTATCATGCTAGGTAAGGAAACAGCCTAGGTAAGGCTGTGTAACACAGCCAAGGAAGAGCTTGTCAGCGCTGCGTGCTTGGGGTGCTCACAATCAACTAAAATAGCAAGTTCTGGCAGAATTCAGCTGGACACTTCAAAAGGCAAGTACCCTGGGTTTTCCTCAGCATACGGTTTTGCAAAATGCCTAGTTCCTCACGCAGCAGCAGCCTGTGCCAGTTTTCTGATTTATTTTAACACTTCATTCAAGGCAGTTCATTTCCTAAATTTTGCTCATCCCACATTAAAATAGATTTTTAAATATTTCATTTAATGCACATCCAATGCATTCAGTAATCTAGTTGTCTATGAAGACACTTGTTCTTCAGACGTGTGATTTTCATTTAATCTACTTCACACAATGCACATGGGAAATGTCAACTTGTGACACTACTGTCAACTTCATTAGAGTCAGCTTAATAAAATGTCACAGTTGTGGCTGAAAGAGTGATTGGGAATATATATATATACACACACTATTTTGAAGAGTTAATCAATGAGTGCTGGAATAAAAAGAGTGAGAGCAGCACTTTTCTTAAACAGGATTCCCCTATCACAGGAAGCAGTGCCAGTTCCACTCTCTCAGCTCAGTATAAGGCAGGTTCTGGAGTGGGCCCACTGAAAAAGCCCCAGTAGTCCTAAATAAACCCATGTCACCCTTTTAATTATGTTCTAGTTATTAAGTTACTACCTAGAGACAGCAAGATAATTCCCCTATTGATTTTTCAAGTCTCAGGCAGTTAAATCGGAGAAGCCAGGAGAATTCCAAGTTCGTGTTCCCTTCGCCTGGCACCTGAACAAATTAAATCTCTCAGTTTGTAGAAAAATTAGGTTATAACAACACGTCTCACCGTGGGACTCCCCAGTATCCACAGGGGAAGGGAGGACTGATGCTTTGGGGAAAAGCCTAGAGTGTCCCTGGTTAACTAGGAGTAGAGCAGAGCTACGTGGGACGCCCACATAGATCAGAGCCAGACCTGAAATTCTCTGAATTTCAGGACATTCGTGTTTGAGAACATAGTGGGCTGGAAGCAGGCGCCACTTTAAAAAATACATATATATGCAAGGACTAGCAGGAAAGTAGAAGCCACAGGGAGATCTCAGCTGATTTCTTGAACATTACGGACAAACGGAGAAAATCTGAATTCTCCTTTAGGCTGCAGCCACACAGGAAATCTGCTGGTCTAAACGTGTAGTTTTGAGGTGTCTCTGCAAGCGCAGGGGGACATTATCTTTAAATAATAGTCAAAGCACTGAGAAATTCTGAGGAGATTTTAAAAGTTGCCCTGAACAGGGCACGTTTTATTTTTTTTAAACAATACTGATTTAAGGCCAAATTCTTCAGGCTGAATGCATGACAAGATGTCATGGGTTGGACCTTCATTCACCCTGCTTCTGACAAGCCGGGGTTCTCAACTAAGCTTAATCTTGTGTGTCATGGGTTATTCCTCTTCTTCTCCAAAAATAAATAAAGGAACCTTTGATTTGACTACCCTTTCAGCTACTCTGCCTCCGCATCATCACTTCCAGTGAAATAGTTTCAATCTAAAATAGCTGAAATGATACACGACAGATACCACCACCTTCAGCCCATGGCAGTTGGGTCAGAAAAAATCTGGCCATGCTTTCAGAGCCTTGTTGCTCAAGGTACCGAGCAGGAAGACAGCTGCACGAGATCATTCTTCACTGAAAAAGCATAGAAGTTTGCATTAGATATTGGCTGGCGATAGCTTAGAGGCAGCATTGTTTAAATGTCATGATCATAAAGAACAGAACAGCACAGAGAATATCAGCAAAAATAGCTAAATAGAAGCTCAGGCCGAGAAAGGTATTTGCAATGTGGCTGATCATTAAGAGTAGCATCATCTAGGGGCACTTTGCATTTTCAGAGCGGAATAGGAACGTGGGGAAGAATGTGGGACTGCAGCCGTCATCACAGGGAGAAGCAGGAGGACATGCAGCTTTCTCTGGTGTTTACATATGTGGACACCTAAGTTAAATCAATGAAGGTGCCTGCAAAATGTGACTCTGCAGGATACACCAGCACCATTCAACTGGAGTGACTTTCCGAGCATGGAAGATAAACTCCAAGCACCAGCAAACTCTTCCTCCCCTGCCTTGTCCCAAGGGGCACCTGCACTTGTCAGACAAATCGATGCTTGTCAAACCTGCTGCAACCTCTGCCGAAGGCAACCTTAGTCTCACCCAGCCTCTGTCCTGAGCCAAGTTCCTACGTGCAACCTTTGGCAAGGACCCGCGGGAGCCTCTCGCTCAGTCTCTGGGAGGTTTCTGAGCTGCGCTGGCTTGCAGCAGCTCACTGCCTCGCTCAGGCCAGAACACAGAGCAGGGAAGTCAAATAGAGGTAAGACGTGATGAAATACTTAAATTAGTACCAGGGCACTACTATCTCTGTAAGGAACTTACTGCCAGTTAGGAAAAGCTACCAGGTTCTTTTATTTTTACCAGCAATCTGCAGTGATTTATAACATAGTGTCCACCACCAGAATGACCTGTTTGTCCACCAGAAGTCATGCAGCAGTCACAATGTACTTGCCCTTGCCTAGCTCACATGAGGAAACACGGCCCTTGTCTAGAGGTACAATCCGCAGAATCAGATTGACATCTTTTCTACTAGTTTTTCCAAGAAAATAACTTCCCTGTTTCGAATGAAATTATTCGGCATTCACACAAGCTTTGCCTTCCCCTGGTGTGTCCCATTTTGGAAGAATTTCAAAAATACAAGTAAGATGCAAGGCTCAGCAAACCACAAACAGAAAGTTACAGGGAATAAAACTCAGTATCCTCACAACACTGCTGCATTTGCAACCAAGTTTACTCATTTTCTTTAGGGAAAGAGAGGAGTCACAGACAATCTCAATTTATTTACACCACTGCAATCCGTTAACAAGACCACGGAAATTATCCCTTGGATACTAGCAGGATTTGTTTCGCCTCTGCTCTCTGTACACACGTTACCACTTACCTATGGACCCACTGCAAAGACAGGGTATGAAATAAGTCATCGTTCCCAGAGCAGCTATTGGCCTATTGAAAGAACTAGAAACGATAGATCTAGTGAATACAGAAATCAGATCTTATTTTCACCATTCCATAAAAGTAGTTTTCACTTATTCTCCCTCCACTGCTGTTGTTCTAGAAGATAAGTNTTTATTTACTCCACGGCAGTCCATTAATAAGACCACGGAATTCTCCCTTGGCTACCAGCAGGATTTGTTTCGCGTCTGCTCTCTGTACACACGTTACCACTTACCTATGGATCCACTGCAAAGACAGGGTATGAAATAAGTCATCGTTCCCAGAGCAGCTATTGGCCTATTGAAAGAACTAGAAACGATAGATCTAGTGAATACAGAAATCAGATCTTATTTTCACCATTTCATAAAAGTAGTTGCGCTTTTCACTTATTCTCCCTCCACTGCACTTGTTCTAGAAGATAAGTTTTGAAAATTTTCCTATTGGCACAGTCTTACTACTCAGAAACTTATTTTTAAGTGTTCCACTGATCACCATTTCCCGTTCATGGAGGTTATGACTAGCTGCCCCATTTGCATTCAAAACAAGCAGAGCTACAGGGGGAGAGGAACTTACTCATGTAGACCATTACTTCAGCCCCGTGTCACAACAGAAATTGCTACAATCTGTGATATCTGGATTAGAAGTATTAATCAAAACAAATTCATAAGCCTTTTGGGTATGGAAGAAGGTTCCTCTGAATATCCTATGAAATATAAAGGAGAAAATAGTCCAAACCAAGGACCAAGGCTTTCAATTCGGAGAGGTCTGTTTCAACTTCTGCTATCATTCTTGTGGACAATATGAGCTCAGTGCCAGTATATCAGATAAGCACGGTGGATAATGGGTATACAAATATTAAATGCGTGCGATACAAAAAGTCCTTGCATGAAAACTTGGCAAGTGAATGCTTAAATTAGCATTAGCATATTCATATTCATGCTTTTGTGAGCAAGCTGGCTATCTTTGGGTTTTGTTTCAAAAAGAATAACAAAAGTGGATATTTTCTTGGCACAGAGAAAGGCATTCCCAGCAACTCTATGAAATTAAAAGGCAGATTTCCTCAATCAGAGCAGTATAGCCAAGCCGTGCTCTATCCTCCACCCAGTGCCCTTTGACACTTATAGAAGTATTAATGTTGCTCCCAGAGATAAAGGAATCTGGAAGGTGCTTCGTAATTCCAGCTCTCCCCAGCCACCCTTAGTGGCAGACGTTTCTAATATAGATAAGGCAGACGGAGCGGATATTAAAGAGGAACATCCCCCCATCTCTGTTATTGGAGCAGGGCTGCTACCTGCAGCCCTCCCCGGCGCGGGGCCGGCTGCTCCGCACGTCCCACGAACAGCAGGAGGGCACGCGGGAGCTCACGCAAAGACCAACCGCGATAGATGCATTCGCACAACCAGTAAATAAGGAAAGATTTCCAGCACCTGAAATTACAAATTGCCATTCATATAGAGGTCAGTATTTGCTTTAAAATATACAATGTTTAAAAGCAATATATTGCCAGGCAAAGATGGGATTGTTTTCTATAGTTCTTAGCAGTTTTCTATTGAGGAATCGCACCATTTACAGTGGCTGCACATACCCCAGGGTAACACACGCCAGCCCTTGAGCAAAGACCTGCATTTGGTCTCATTTTTCCTGCTTGTTTAGCCCAAGGTGCCTCCAGGGCAGCGGCTGCACGCGGGGCGGCCGGGCTCCGTGTCTGGCCGTTAGGTGGCAGGCGGCAGAACGGCCGGGTCCGCGCGCTGCGTCCCCAACCCAGGAAAATGCTGCTGCTCTACGAACCGGCGAGCTCCACATCCGCTCGCAATAAAACACGCTCATCCCAAAGGCCTTTTAAAGTCTTTCTTCTTTTTACTCCCAAAATGTACATTGTAACAGCCTAAGTCAAGCACATAACAGCCATTCCCTCCTCTCACAGTCCGACTGCGTCCGACTTGAAGCAGAGAGCATCTTCGCAGCCTCCATTCCCCAGCGTTTCTGCACCGCTGGTTCATCTCTGCAGTGAAGTAATTGGTCTCATCTGAACTATGAGGGCCTTCCCTGTGGCAGGATTTCTCAGCAGCATGAGAACGTGCCTGATGTTGCTCTCCTGCCAGAGAGAGGTTTATGCAAGGGAGTATAATCACACTCCTGTAGCCCCATTCTTGAACCAGCAGTGCAGTATTTGCAGGGCTCTTACCTGCCTGTGTCAAACAGATTTTGTTCTTTCACAAATGTGTGACCACATTTACCCATACCTGCCAACACTGGGAGCACATCTGCAATGCCCAAAGATATATATTAAGCACGTTGCTTCATGTATACAATCTTTCTGTTCTACAGAGGCGCACTTGAAAACCCACTTGTTGGTACAATCACGTTGTTAATCTCCAAAGAACACCGCAAGATTAATGGAAAAATGTTCCCCGCTATCACAGCAACAACAGGGAACTTCTATCATAGCCTGAAAGAGGTGTAACTGGTAGCACTCTGTTTCTAAATGAAGAACTATGAACATATGCAAAAACAACATGAGAAGCTTTGGCTGATAAAAGCTGTGGAAATAGTGTTTTATAGACAGCTTGACTAGCTGTGGCCTCTGTCCCATCTGAATAGTATCCAAGCAAACAGAACAATCCAAAAAACTACTATTCTTGCAGAGGCGTTTTCCAGAGCCTTTCATTCAGAGCATGGAAAGGGCAGTCCTACCTGCACGCGGGGTTTGGAGGGCAAAGGAGGACCTCGTTTCCGCAGGACTTCCCGTCTGAGCCGTCCCCCTCCGTCAGCCGGCTGAATCACCTGCAGGGAGAAGAGGCAACTCAGTGTTAGTCATCCTAGAGCTGCATTCCACCTAAGAGGCAATATTCAAAAGACTTTCTTAAAAAGTTCAATGCAGTTTAAAATCATCCAAAATTCTGAAAAAGAAATTAGTGTTTATGTGCTGTTACCTGAAGCACGGAGATCTACAAAGGGCTTAAAACCCATCTCTAAAATTCTGAGCTCGATGTAACACTGCAAAAAAACTGTTTCTCCAAATCATTGCACTTCTTCACAGTGACTTCTCATTATTTTGTTATTAAAAATGGTGTCAGTCTGAAGAGATCTCCTGTGTAGGTACGTCATGTCCAGGGCACAGTACAGAGTAAGTAGTGACAAATTGTAAAAAAGATGAATTCTTCCTCTGTGTGTAAAGCACTGAGAAGGAGGTGGGTACAATATCGTCCTGTGCTGACCTGGGCACGCTCATCTCACCTACCCATGGTACCACTGGCCCCTCGGAGTGGAACCACGTATGGAATCCAGCTTGCCCACCCACACACCTACTTCATCAGTTAGCTGGGGATTCATTCATCTGCTGCANGTGGGCACGCTCATCTCACCTACCCGTGGTACCACTGGCCCCTCGGACCAGCCTCTCAACATGGAACCACGTATCGAATCCAGCTTGCCCACCCGCACACCTACTTCATCAATTAGCTGGGGATTCATTCATCTGCTGCAGAAACAATTACTTCTGCATATTAAACTCAAGGGCTAGGCACTACATTATCTTGATCAAAAATTAATACTTTGGCAGGCCAAGATTTGAAAATTTGCCCAAGAAACGGCAGCCGCAGCTGCTGGCGCCTAGTAATGTGCTACATGATATTTCAGAAACTGTCTACTGTTCAAGGCTTATTGCACCACATTCTCCAAACACAGCACAATATACAACCTGGACATTTTTAGCACACGCTGCCGTTGGCCTCTGAATAAACTTTTATGTACTGCAATTATGGAATCTGTCATTTAAATGTGGAACTTATTTTTAAAATCTCCATGTGGGCAATGAATAGCACTATTTTATTTTATTAATAATGTTACTAGATTAGAAGGTATTTTATGGCCTGTACTCCACATGCTCTGGAAACAATTATAACAGATACTACATCAGAGTATGTGTGTTTGCATCATCCGCTTACAGTGTCCTTAAATATACAAAAGGATAAGTATGAATCCCACATGTGGGCAATTGCTAATATTATAGCACACAAGAAATCTTAGTGAATATCCTTGTAATATTTTATTCCCTGCACACAGTGCTTGAAGAATCAGAGTTCCCATGACTACAGTGTGGAGCCAGGACACTCACAGTATAAACAGTGAGGTAAAAAACAAGTCCCAGCACAACTAGCTACCTCTCATGTTACCCCAGAAAACAGTTATCACCACAGATAGTCGTTCCGTGAGAACGACTGAACCCGAGTGCTACATTTCCTAGATGGGATCTTCTATGGACATCCCGCTTTACGGGTGCCATTTATCTCCCTGGCACTTCAGCGTCCCAGACTTCCAGACCTAACTCTCGCGCTGTGTTCCCACCGCCTCTCTAGAGCCTCAGGTCTTCTCTTGCTTCCTTGCTCTGTGGACAGAGATCATCTCATAACGCACCTTTGTTGAGCAGCAGTAGAAATTTAATGAAGAAGAAAAATATGTTGAGCACAGTGCAGAATCACACCTGCCAACGCTGTCCAAAGCCCCGGCATGAGCCAGAAGCACAACTCTCAAAAACGCTCACTTGACTTTGAGGCCCAAGTATTTGAGGCAGTTTTGATATTCTTCTCTGAGATTTTGAAAGCCTGACCAAACTTTGAACCTGCACCTTTCTGGGCAAAAACATTCCTGAGCTTAATTTTGTATCTGCAGTTGAGCCCTGTTGGATGTCTTAAAACTTTTCAATCGCATTAGTAGGCATGTGCATGTGTTATCACCCCTGTTACAAAACTGCTTACATACTACCCTCTTTCAGCAGCTTGAGAGCTCTCAGCTGGATATTCATGTATAATTATTTTCACATAGTCATCCTCTTCTTGGGAGCATTCACATCGACCTGTCACTGAAAATAATCGCTGCAAATTATTTTTGGCTGATATTTTACACATACGATGAGCAAATGTACAAAGAACACAGCACGTGTAAATTCAGTGAGAATCATTTTAAAGCCACCGTGCTCAGTTCTAGACTGCACAGGACTGATTTAACAATGTTTGGATGAGGGTGTTGGGGACTCCCAGGAGCTTTCACACAAGAATATAGGCTGCTGTTGCAGGGTTTGCTTCCATCTTCCCCTGCAACTGAATTCTTAAAGTAGCTACAAGAGCTCCGAGGTAAATGGTAACTGTTCACACCTTCTTCTGCCCTTCCCTGCCCATCATTATCCTCAGAGACCAGCTGGGTTGCCCAGCTCATGTCCACCTTGTTAACTCGACTGGCTCCTCTCCAGAATTGCTCTGTCCTCATTAATACATTCGCTTTTTCTTATTACTTCATTTCAGTGCATTTACTTAAGATTTCCTCCCTGCCGTTTTTTAGAGCCTTGACTATTCACAGGTGAGAATGGGAGAAAAGAGGAAAAAGAAAGGAAAACTCATGCAGGAAGCCACAGCGGGGACAGGGGTGGCAATGTTCAGTGTACGGGTGCAGGGCCCAGGCCCGGCAGCCCCATCCATGCAGCACCCTGGAAAAGGAACTAAAAGGCATATTAATTACCATTCACTTGTAAGGCAGTTCCAGCTTGGCATGGCTTGAAACTGCTGCTTTCTAAGCCCTCAAGAAATGAAGTTTCTTATGCAAATCACAGATACTTTAAACATACCACCCTGCTGCAGTGAACGAAGAAGAAGGCGCATAACCATTCTGCCTGGTTAATTGATATTATTCCGATAGCGGTCTCCATGAGCACCGGCTGTACGCTCTCCCTGGCTGCTGCTCCCGCTAGCCTTTAAAACATTAAAACCTTCTCCCTCCTCAGTGCCCACCCAAAAATGTTTAGAAATTCTTACGACTTACAAACACAAAACACAGTTTTGTTGTCATACCCATCATTATGCCTTTGCATCATCTCAGTGACTAATAGCACCTATCATGACTTTTAAACTTGACAGATGTCAGCTTCGCGTCATATTGGGAAGATAATAATGTGCAACTTATGCTGTAACTAAATAAATTGCTGTAAACAAGCAGCAGAAAGTCACTGTCAGTAAACAGAGCAGACAACAATTCTAAACAAGGTCTGTGGTTTCCAAGCCGCCTGCATTTCATTTTTATCTTTCAGAAGTACTAGCACAAAACAGACCTTTGCTAGTGTGCTCCATACGTCCTCTTATGGATCATTAATTATAGTTCTCAAAAAATAAAGAAAAATAAAAAACTATAATTCTGAATAGAATTGGCTGAATAATTCATAAGTTACACTTGTCTGGGAATGTTGTCTGCAAGTAGATCATGATCATCTTAGCTGTATTCATTATTTTAAATTATTTGCCAAATGCCTCCTACAGACAGTTCGTGATCTGCAGTTCTCTGGGAGCTGTAAGTTGCCAATATTTAAAATTTATTTGCTGGGCACTCCCAGCTTGATGCTTGGTCAAATGCACACATCTAGTCATTTGCTTCTGAACCACTCATCTACATTTGCATGTAAACATCGTTCTGAATTAGGTAGCATAAGAGTTGCTCCTCGGGCGCTGGCTGCCACAGTGCTGAGACCCTCCTGCACTGTGCACAGGCAAAAAGAGCCAAGAAGGGCTTGCCTGGAAGAGCACGAGAGCAGAAACAGATGGCAGAGTGGCACAGGAACAGCCCCGCCACCCTCTGCGTGCAAGGACAACCACTTGAGAACTAATCTTCTGAACTGAAAAAAAAAAAAGAGGTGAACTGAAATGACTGAATCCTGTCTCCTCATGCATGAGGTGGAAAACTAAGTGCCTGAAATAGAAAGAAACTGTCAGCTGGAATGCCAGGATGAAATCCCTAGGAAAGAGACTTAGCCAACTTGGCAAAAGCAGGTGCATTCCAGATGTGGATCTTTCAAAGGCTCTTTGTTTATGCAGACAACGTCCCAATATTACAGCAGTTTATGTATTTGATGAGCCAGAATCTGGTAGCAGATGCTCCAGCATAAACCCATCCTCTACCACTGCAGCCATCAAAATTACTCTGGATTTAGGATGGTATAAGTGAGACTGAATGTTTCTGAAGGAGACCTTTTGCTCCTTGGTGATCTTTAAGAACCAGATTTTTTTACACATATTTCTCAGAACCGCTGCAATTAAAAGCCTGATGAATCTTTCCAACCATCCGGCTGACTCAATACCGTGCCTGTTCAGTGCAACATCTTAGAAAGAAAGATTCTTGTTACCAGAACGCCCTGAAGCCAAGGGCTCGGAAGAATATAGTGACAGAGCCATAGATAAGTGCAGCACTAAATAAGCATCCCATATAGGTGATGTGCTAATGACTTCCATTTCTCCTGAACTGAAAGAGGATGGAAGGGAAGGAAGTTCACAGAATCACAGAAAGAATCACAGGATGGTTGAGGTTGGAAGGGACCTCTAGGGATCATCTAGTCCAATCCCCCTGCTCCAGCAGGGACACCCAGAGCACGGGGCACAGGGTGGCATCCAGGCGGGTTAAATGAGAGCCTGAAAAGCACCAGGACAGAAGAAAAGCAATAGCAGAAAAAGATAGATTTCCCAGGCAAAAAGGAGGCCAAGATATCCTGACACAGTTCTGAATATAGACTATTGTATCATATACAGACCACTGACTTTAGTGGGATCAACTTATCCTCCAGATAAGTAGCAAAACTGATGCACTTCATTACCTGGAGTGGGAAACTTCCCAAAATAAGTCCCAACATTTTTAGTTTTGCTTCAGTTAGAAGAATCATCTCTCATACATCAATTCATGTTTTTGCAACAAAAGATCTAAAGCACCACTGTGCTTATATTCATAAGACCTTTGGTAAAACTTAGAATGAGTGCTATTCCAAAAATAATATTGATCTGCTCATACATTTTCTTTATTAAGTACAGAATACAGAATATGCTGCTATCCACACCACTGCTCCTGCACCATTCACCAGCTGTTGCTTGTGTGTCCACAACTCTGTACTCATATTAAAAGGTTTAAAATTGCAATTTTTGCAGGCTGCTCAGCTACTACTGAGGGTTCAGTCCTGCTGCACACTTTGAGCAAGACACAGCTAAGCAGACAGTAAGTGCAGATGTCATTTCTCCCTTGACCTGCAGTAGCACAAGTCAAGATACAGTCTCCTATTATTAGTGTTACTCAATGGCCAAGTTTTAACGTAGTCTTAGAGAAGTGCTGCCTCTGTTACTGCCTCATTGGAAGCACTATATCTTGCCAAGTCTTGGCTCTGTAGCATCTCTTGCTCTTGTCCGCTCCATTAACACCATCAGGAAAGAAAACCGTGGTTAGTGGTAAGAAAATGTTGTCCAACCATTATGTTTCCTTTTGATAATTAAAATAGAAAACATTTAATTTTTCTGGTATTATTAAGAGAAAATCCTGCATATTTTATCAGTTCTGGGCACCTCCAGTCACTGTCATCTGTATTTCTATAATATGTTAGAGAAATGACTCACGCTCCTGAAGGGGCACGTGGCTGCAGATCAGAATTTGTCAGCAGCTTAAGAAAGTTCTCATCTGGGATTAGCACAGACACCATCCGCAAGAATTATAAATCATCTTGATAGGTAATGCCTGGAAAGTGCATTTAGGAATATGCAAAGTGAATCATTGGGCCAAACTCCTGCCTTTCACTCCTATGCATCAACTCTCATCTCCATTCCCTCCGTGGCTGCTCGGCTCCCTCCGCGCTGCCAGCCGGGCCCCACTGCTTCTCCCTTTGCCGGGAAGCGTTCAGGACGGATCTGCAGGGCACATCTCCAGAAACGGATGTGCTGTTATGAGCCCAGTTGCAGGGAATGCACACAGCTAATTACTGTGTAACGGATCTAAAATGTAGCTACCATCATTTGTATGTCCAAATGGGATTTTCCAAAGTATTTGCGTGCTTACAGGTGCAGCATGGAGGGGACCAGGAGCTACTGGGCTCTTGCAGAGAACAGATGGAAAAAAGGGGAAAAGGGTGCAAACTCGCGCAAGAACATATTGGGGAAGAAAGAGAAAGATCCTCCATTGAAGTCACTAGAGCTGCGATGATTTATACCCCCTGCAAAGCAGCTCCTTAATCTACAAAAGCCGCCTGTCGGAGCGAGGCCTGGGCAGCTGGAGCGAATACAGCTGTGCAGCAGCCACGCTGCCCCGGGCTGGCCTCGAGCATCATTTGCAAAGCAGCCGGCTAAAACACTCCGCTCCCAGCCCTGGTATTGACTGTGGTGGCTGCTGATGTACGAAGCAAAACACGGGCTTAATGATCACGTCCTGGGTTCAGTTGGTGGCACTGGCAGCTCGAGAAGAAACCTTCTCTTGATGTGCAAACCCCAAGACTACGTTCAGCAGGGAGCAGAAGGCAGGCGAGCGCGGCGCACAACGAGCAGGGTCTGTGGGTTTGCCTTCGTACACACGCGGCCCCGGCTGTGGGCCTTGCAAATGCACCACCTCTTGCAGCTAAAACCATCATATGGAAAAAATGCCATAAAAACACCATCTTGGTGATTTCTGTGTCTCCAACTGTTATTAAGCGCAGAGGGTCTTATCTCCAGGTGAAGTGTTCATGGCGCTATCTTCAGGAAGCACTGAGGAGTATGAGATATGTGTCACAACTGCACACCAACATCCCAAACTGCCCTCTTTGTAATAGAAAGCAAGTAACAGCGGCTAAAGAAAATTAATGTTTCAAGAACAAATTAAAAAGGCACTTTGCTAGGTAATCCTTCCAGTTACACCACAGCTGAAGACCCGCATCTCCCCCACATGCAGCTATAGGATGTCACTTCGCTCCATGAGTGCCACTGCCTTTGCATATGGAAATTCAAAGACTTCATTGCACAGAGATCCACCTTGTCCGCTCCGGATGCGCGGCGCGCGCTGTTTGCAGCAGGTAGCGCAAAAAGGATCTTCCCCAAATTAGACCCAAGCTGCTTGGCTGGTTTAGCCTGATCTTTATTTATAGACACGGANAGGCACTTTCCTAGATGGAGGAAACAGCAGTGGATCCTTTCAGTCATACCACAGCTGAAGACCTGCATCTCCCCCATGTGCAGCTATAGGATGTCACTTCGCTCCATGAGTGCCACTGGCTTTGCATATGGAAATTCAAAGACTTCATTGCACAGAGATCCACCTTGTCCGCTCCGGATGCGCGGCGCGCGCTGTTTGCAGCAGGTAGCGCAAAAAGGATCTTCCCCAAATTAGACCCAAGCTGCTTGGCTGGTTTAGCCTGATCTTTATTTATAGACACGGAGTCCAGGAGCTCTTTGTATGCGGAGCAGGACATAGTGACCTACTCTGGCTCAGTTATATAATAGTTTCAAAGCAGACTTAGTGTAAATTGACCCTAATCTGATTTTGAATTGTGACACATTTTATTCCAGAAATAGCCAGCATTTGTCTAACTATGCAATTCATTGATTTTTCACAACTGCAAATAAACTGAACAACGGCAAATCTATTACTTACTAATCTTTTAAATTTTCTGAAAAAAATGCCTCATCCTACACTCATTTAATGTTACAATTAACTAATATGCCTAATATACCAGGCAATTCTTGACGGCTCTGTTTCCGAGACACACAAGGAGCCCTCCTTCCCCTCGGGTATTTGAGCCTACAGCAACTATTCCCCAATGCCTGAGTGTGCAGCCTCTTTCCATGGTCATCTTGACTGCACATTTCAGTTGTATTCATGGAAGGGGAATACAAAAGAGCACGTATAATCGTGGCTCTGAAAATTAATTTGCAAACCTGAATTAGTATTCACAGATACTTTTAAAATATTTGCTTAACTCTTGCTGATAAGTAGCAGCTGTATGAAAATAGACATTTTCAGAATGGTCTCCAATAACTTTGAGCAGTAACTCCCTGCCAAGCACCTGATACAAAAAGGCCTTAGTATCAATGCAAAACAGGCCCATCACATTTTCCCTTCACTATTAACTAACTAATCAGCCAAACTTAATATGCATGTTATTCAAATTTGGCCTTTCTAAAAGGCCATAGCTTGCGCTCAGAGTGATTTCTTACGTGGTAAAAGGTGTATTCATTTATAGCAATTATTAGCTTGGTAGAAAAGGCTCCAGCCCTGCAGCCGGGACCTGCGTGAGCAGATCATGTGCAGACAGCTGCGTGCTGGAGTCCTGCACAGATCAGATTGTGCAGAAGGCAACTAATTGACATTCTTCTTTACTATCAGAGGGTAACACACCGACGGGTTTTGGCTTCGTGCAAAAGCAGTAAGCGTGATGCTTTTAAGTGCAGCTATCAGGGTCTGCACTAATAGTCCTTGCATTATGCAGGTTATAAAGTATTTATGGTTATTAGAAGCCACCTTCTGAGATACTTCTCCATTCCTCTACATATGGAGCCGGCCTTTCTCCGTTTATTCAGCAGCACAGAGTCTCCTACCTACACAGAGTAGCAGAAAATCTTTATTTTGAAGTTTTTCTGTTGGCCGCTATCTGTTCCTAAAAAAACTAATAATTTCTCTGAAACTGTGTTTGTCCAGTTGCCTTTTGCAAATGGGTATTTGTGTATTTTTTGTTCATCTCAGGTAGTTGATTCTTTTCCAAAAGATTTTGCTGCGCAAAGCTCAGCTTGGGGATGGTGCTGGTTTTCTTTGCAGACTTGTAGGAACTAGTGGCAAAACCCTGCACCATTTGGAGGTGTTTTCTCCCTCTGACTTTTTGGCAGATTCGTTCTGGGAAAACTACCTCTCTGGACACCAATGTATGTTATCACATGGAGACACTGCACTTGACCACACTGTGATAGCCACAAATCGCTCTCCAAAACAGACTTCATCACGGGTCTTCCAAAACCTCATGGTCCCTTCATGTCCCCGATACTGCTATCAGGGCAGGGCTGGCTTGTTTATCCTTTAAGTAAAAGTTTATAGCATAACACANCCAGGGCTGGCTTGTTTATCCCTTTTTAAGTAAAAGTTTATAGCATAACACATGCCGGGTTGCGGGGGTGGGTCTCATGCTCACCCCTGTCTTAAAGGAAACTCAAAGAGCGGGGTAAAATATCGCTGCAATCCTCTGTTTGCAGGCCAAAACTTCAAAACAAAATTTAGTTTTAGTGCATCAGCTGCATTCCCATTAATGTGTTTTAATAGGCACCATTTTTTTTTCCTTCAGAAATAATCCTTTTAAAGTCACTTATGTTTGCAAGTAGACATTATTTTTGGCAGGATAAATGCACTGCAGAGGAAAGACTCTATTGTAGGCTGCTGTATTTGGGAGTGAATAAGGGGCGTTAGGAATGAATTGCTCTGACTCTAGAAGAGATTAAATTACATATATTTGGCATGGAGGGAAATAAAAGTGAAATTGGTGCATATTTCTCGTAAGATTTAAATATATAAAAAATTTAGATCTTCCTATTCAGAGTACCTTTGCTCTGAATAAATATTTTCATCTTTTCACCTGTAAAACAAAACACCTAACTGAACATATATTAATGAGCTTAAAATTGTGCATCTTGATATTGATTTTCCTTTTTACCTGCTATCAACTCTAGCATTTTTAATTAAGAGTTGAAGAAAGATACACATATAATCAATCCCAAAATATATCTTCAAAGATTTCTCAAATTATAGAGGAGCAACACTATAATAAATTAAAGGAAGAGTGGGGGAAATTTTCCCTTTGTGTGTGAATCCACAGCAATAATTCTGTCTTGATATCATCTCTGGTTCCAGCGTGATTAAGGAGCAATTACCTGCTCAAAGGCAAGTAACCACGTTGGCAGAGTGTGGGGAAATACTCAGTGGTAAGTGCGAGCTGTTTGCCACTGCACACACTGACCAGAAAAACAAAGAATCAGACAACCAGAAACCCCACAAAAGACGGACTAATAAATTTCAGATTGCACCAAAACAAATTGGATGACCAAAGGCTGCAGGATTGCACAGGTGACAGAGATGCAGGGATGAGGCTTTGCAGGGGCACAATTACTGAAGGTGTCTGAAATAGCAGCCACTAAAGGTCAGGTTTTAAGGCTGTCTAAAATTGGACCCCCTACTGAGTACTTACAACTCCATCTGAAATCAGTTTTATGATACAGCTGGTTGGGGAGTTTCTGCAGTAAGTCTAGAGCTCCACAAAAAGATGAAGGATCTGAGCTTAGCAGCACACCCAGCTCAAGTCTGCTGACATGTTATGACTCTAAGATATTGTGATGCCCTTAAGAGTCATCCTTGATTTAAAATAGAGTTAAATTTCACAACCAAAATTTAGGAGGGAAAAAGCAATCTAATCTCTCTTCACGGGTAGGGTTGAAAGTCCTGGGCTTACACTCTAGTTATTTGAAGTTAAGAAATCAGCACCTCTGCAGAAAGCTCTCAATACTCCAGACATTTCAAAACTTACCTCTAATGATGCCACCTGGCACTTTCTTAACAGAAGGCCACATGTAGGCAGCAATCAACGCCATAAATATTTCGCATATAGTGTTTTCTCTATTCTTGTTAATGATAACTGGATTATAAGTATCCTTGGGACACAGCCTACCTCCCATCTCACAGTTTTACATGTCCTTCAGGAAAAACACAGCAGGAGCCTCTGCTTGATTGGATCCCAGGGCACTGCTACAACTCCAAGACTTATTAAGGAAATGCACCTGAAATCAATAAGAATACTTCATGCTCCATATTCACTCCCAGTCATCTTGGAGTCTTCAGGCAATGTGCATAGACTTCCTTACTCCAAATAGTGCTACATCATTTTAAAAAACCACAGTCATTAGAAAAACACAAAAGAAAGAGACTGACAGGAGAGCACAATGAGGTATAAAAACAACCTCCACTTCCAGGGGAAATCCCTTCCTTTTAATTGCCAAGACACCCCAAATCTCCAGCCTAGATTTATCATTCCTGAGAGGGTTCGGTGTCTGAATGTGCAGTGTGCGTGCAGGGAGCAAGCGTCCCAGCCGGGAAGCCCCATAACGAGGGAGTTGATGTTCCCTTAGGAGTGCTCACTAACTACACCAGCTAATCTGAACAGCGCTTGAGTGCAGGAGGAAACACAAAGGGACAAGCNCCCAGCTAATCTGAACAGCGCTCGAAAATCAGGAGAGGTGCAGGAGGAAACACAAAGGGACAAGCCACTTCTCTAAAATACTATATAGACAGGACCTTCCGCTGCTGACCAGCTGCAGAACTGCAGCATTTGCTGAAAGCCAAGGCTGGGACAACGGCACTTCCCCCTGCTCTGCCTTCAGCTCGTACTTCCCTGCAGGGCAGGGGGACGTGGGAACCGGTTCAGGTTCTCGGGGTAGATTTCAGATGTCATTTTCAGGAGAGAAAAATAATTTGTGCTGCACACTTTTTTTCAAGCTTCATAAGCACTACCAGCTCAGTATAGCATTAGTCATATCCTTACGGTCCAGCAATGCTATAATCACTGCTTTGCTATGCAAACACTATCACTCATGCTTAGACTTTAACTAACTCCTTCCTCAATGCACTCAGCTTGTTAGAAATCTTACTTGACAGCTCTTTGATATCTACACAGTACATTTTTAAGCCCTCAGCAACAAAAGTCAAGCATACACAATCTCTCCTGATGCTGAATCTTATCCAAGCGGAGGGCTGAATTTAGACTTCAATTATTTATGAACTATTAGTTTCCCAAGCTAATCGAATAATTTCAGCTAAAGAGTAGAACAGTTTTTACCATGTAGCACAATGCAATGCTTTATCTTCCCTCTTGACAACCTGTTGCCATAGGTGGGGACAAATTGCTGTGCCCATGCCATGCGGATTGAACATTGACAATGGACAACCCCAAGATAAACAGCAATCTTCCAGACACGTTATACCATACAGAAAACCAGCAGTGCCAAAAGTCAGACCAGAAATATCTGACTACTTGGAAGTAGTCTGAGATAAATACGAAAAGGTAACTATCCTGGGCGGTGAGCTTCTCTATGGGGAGCCCTTCTGGAACAGCTAGTGTAGACATAATGTACTGTGCAATGCTTAATACTGTTCCTTAAGAAAATGTAATTGCTTGGAGGACAACAGAGCTAGTCACGTACAGACAACATTACCACATATTACAGGAATCACAAACCAAGCTTCTTAAATCATGAGAATAAATTAGAAATTTCCAGGGTGTCTAGTTTGATCTTGCCTCTAGTTCTGCTTTTGCCATTGCCACTGGTTGGGTTTGTCACAGGCATCTCGGTTTCCACACCTCCAGCTGGACATCGACCGCATTCTCCTCTCCTCTTATAGCTGCTCTCTCCATTTTGCTGCCCTTCACCCTGACCAGCAATCACAGCCACGTTCAGGTTTCCAGCTCACTACCATGCTCAACTGTTCTGGCTATTAAAACAGCCATTGGACTTGCTCTTGTTCCCCTATTTATAAGATTCAGATATGGATTAATGAATTATTTAAAAGATATATGACTGATGTGGTTTTGTTCATGGTTCTTGATTATTTTTGTATAAGCAATGGTCATATTTTCAAGCTTTTCTAGTCAGTCATAAATCTGTTTTCTAAAGTAAAAGATGACATTTTTATTTAAAGGACTGAGCTTTCATAAACATTAAGTATTTCAGCATTCATGATAAGATGTGCAAAAACCTGGCAGTACTGCAAAGGCAAAGGGAGAAGAATTTGGCCTAACTCTAACAACACACACAAATAACTTTCACATTAATACAATTGATCTTCTGTTTATTTTCACCTCGAATTCTCCAAGGCTGCTTATCTGTTAGTTCACAGGAGTGTTACCCTGAGCATGACAATTCAGAGCATCAACAACACACGGAAAGAATTTTTTTCTCTTTATTAGTAAGATAATTTTCCAGCTAGTTGAGGCCAATAGAGGAAACACTTTCATGCTGTGAGAAGGTTGAATACTTTCCTTGATAAAGCATTAAATATTTTTAGGGAATGAATAAGTACAGGTAATTACAACCTCACTTGCAAATTTAAGACAGCTGGACTTGCAAAAAAAGCCTCTCTGCTACTCTCCAAAACGCACCGTCCACGACATTGTGAGGACGAACCCATGTCACCACCACAGCTCTTCTCGTTGACGTATCTAGCACAGCTGCCCAGTGTGAGCGAGGTCTGCAGCCGTCTGCACGCTCAAGACTCAAGACTTGTATCTGCTGAGGTCAGAAGACACAAGAGCCTTGGGAGACAAGCTCAGGTACAGTTAGGAGTGGTCAATTAATACCTCACTGTTTCTGGACCTCTACTTTATCCTTGTGCCAGAGGTGAACGTCAGCCAAATACAACGTGAATTCTGCTTTAGCTGCCACCGTTTCTTGTCCGGGCTGCTGCTTTAAACCAGGCTGCTGATCCACGGACACCTGGAGCTGGGTGGGTTGGGCAGCTGGAGTGACAGGTTTTTAAACCGCTGCAGTTAATCCAGCAGGGCTAGAGACCGCATCCCTAAGCCACCTCTGGAGCTGACCCTGTCATTCGAGTTCATATTGGTAAGTGCAGAAAATATAATCCACGCATATAACTTATCACTGGCATTTCATTTTATGCAATATAAGTAAATTGCAAAGAATTGTGTTCTTCCTACTTCCAGGATGTTTTAACTATGATTTCTTGTTTTGTATTACGAAACTTCAACTATATCCAAATCTCATTCCCCATCAGAAATACTGTTTTCAGTTTCCTCTATGGCATTCTTCACATATTTTTAATGCCAGTGTTATTGGGCTGCCCCATGAAGTTACTCCACTGCAAAAATTCCAGTTTGGGAAAGCAAAAAAGCTAAAAGTGGGATGTAAAGCCGAAAAGCAAGGATTTGAGTTACATGTTGGCATCCTCCTTCATAGTAAGATTCTATTTATAAATGCTGTGTTATGTTCACCAGGGGAGTATTGGCAACTCATTTGCAATTAAAGTCTGAGTCAGAGCACTTTTGTTCAAGTCAAACAAAAAAAAAAAAAAAAAAAAAAGGGAAAGAAAAACAATGACTTAGAGGCAGAGTAAAATAGTTTGATTTGTGTCACTAGGGAACATGCTATTCCTCTAGCTCATATCTTTCAAATTTGGCACTTTAACCTATGGAGGATTCGTGACTTGGACATGGTCGCTGGTGATCTTCTTGCCTGGCGTTACTCGCTGCGCTCAAGGCAAAGCCCCCGCTGCGCTTGCTCCTGCCCTGCAGCCCCGGGGCCAGCTGCCCTCCTGGGCCATGCCAGGGATGGAGCCCGGGGCCTCCAGGCTCCATAAAAATAAAGCGTGTCCTGAGCAAGCGCACTGGAGGCCGGAGGCCACGTTGAGCGGCGGCGTTCCCAGTGGCGCTGCCCATGCCAGCCCAGCATTCCTGGAGAATGGGAATCGCCTTCTGGAAAGAGGGCTCCACTTGCAGGCAAAGTGTTAAGGGAGACACAGAACATCCTGGACGTGATCTGTGGGCTACCCCAGCTCGGTCCTAAGCATCACTTATATCTGACTTGGAAGCACAAAGAATTTTTATGATTAGGAGAAGAGCTCCTCTCTGCCGGGTGATAAATCCCCCTCTCCGAGCTCGCTGGAGGACATGAGGACCAGGAATCTGAAATGGGCTGATCTCCTCAGCTCATGCACATGCATTTCTTGCCCAAGGTATAACACCATCTACTGCAAATGCAGGCACGTGCATGTGACAGTGCAGACATCATGGGATCTCAGCTTGTTTACTAAGACTTAATATAATATGAAAGCTCATTTCTCAGCTAAGAAGATCTGTGGGAAATATGTTATTGACTGACTTTAAACTTATGCCTGACCCTTCTTGCCAGGAGCAAACCAGGGAGCAGGAAGGAAACACTTCAGTGCATCAACAACACGAGGCATTTTTGCCACTTGGGTTTTCTTGTTTTTTCATCTGCTGCTATTTTCATTTTGAATTAAACCAGAACCACTGTTTCTAGGAATGGTCTTATAATCTGTCAAAGAACATCTGCTAGTGCCCTGCAAAATGTATCCCTAGCTAAAGAAATAATGAATATGTCAACTGAATCTGTCTCTCTAATGCTTTTATTATCCTTCTCTGCGTAGTTTGCCACTAACCCAATTTCAATAAAAGGTGATACAGTATGTACTAAAAATAATAGGAAATAAACCAATTTTAACTTGCAGATGTGCTTTTTGGCTAAGATTGGCTATTTCCCACATTATTGACTAAAGAAAACCATCAATGCACACTGACTCTATGCTGCCCATGGAACCCCTTAAAACTAATGACTTCAATTATTCAATACATCATCAGCAGATGTGACAATTGCTTATTCAAATATTGATTCTAAAGAATGCAAGAGTGACACTTTGAATTTATGGAGCACTAAACTATGTCCTTCCAATAGCAGATGCATCTTGCAACCACTGATACAATTTGTTTTTTTTTTTTTTTAATCTTGGCCAATAATGGGGCCAATTCCACTCTGAGTACTACTTGCTAGCGTCTCTAAAAGAAGCTCCTTTAGGACCTATAGCTAATGTGGACAACGTGTTTGTCTACAAAATAACTAAACTGTCAGACAAAGTCCACAAAATTGTGCAATATTTTTAATAGGCTGATAATTGCATATTAATTGTAACAAGTTTGCACATTTGCACATCATTAAAAAGGTCTATAAAATCCTTTGATGATATAATCTAATGATCCATTTGATAAAAAGAATATATGGTAGTTTACAACACTTTACAAGGCACTGAAAGGTGAGGAATTTGTGACTGCTCTTAACTACATTTACTTTTCTGTTCTCTCTATCCCTTGTCTCCTTTTTTCAGAGTGTGAAAAGAGGTGTGAATAAAGTGACCTAAGCCATATGTCTGCCATTATTTTAAACAGACCACTGCATTTTTTTAATATTCTCTTTTATTCTCTTTCTTTTTTCCTCTGTATTTTAGTGCTGCAATTTATTATACAGCAAAGTATGTCAATGAAAGAGAAGTGATCGAATACAATGATGCTACCAGGTAACTCTCGCAGGTATTTTAGAGACGACTGCCTAACCTTGTGTGTGTGCACATCCGCCTATACACACTCAATCACATATATATGCACACAGTATATGCAGGAAAATGCCGATACTTACTGATTAGCTCCATTCATTCCATGTTTACAGAATAACCTGGGTAACTGCCTTACTCTCTAATGTGCCAGAAGCTGCTAACCAGCAATTAAACTTAGATGTAAAGCTTCACGCACAACCAATACACACTGGGGTTTGGATCCGTATGATCCTCCGCTTGATATATAGTCGAGGGAATTGACCCATGCCTGCATGTGTCTCATTAAGGCTGCCCAGATATGTCATTTCCAATTTTTCATGTTGACCCCTCTATCTCCTTTGCTTAGCCGAAGTGTTCAGTCAAGTCCATCCTGCCACAAAAATTCTAAGCATACAGCTGATCCTGAGCTCTTCCTTTGACCCTTGGTAACACTTAAAATATGAGATGCTGAGAAAAGCTTAAACAACCAAGATACATCCAGTACTTTAAGATGACAATGGAAGTCTTTAAATAAATAAATCATATTTCTTTTATGGGTATGTGTGTGTTTAGAAAAATATCTTTATTTGAAAAATTATTTGAAAAATGTGCAACAACTGCGGGGTATTCCCTAATTTATAACCCTCAGCTAAAGGGTAATGGCTAAAGCAGCGGCTGCGCTCCATTGGGCACCGTGCCCTGCAGAGCTGCGCGCGGGCACAGCTCGGGGCACCGAGGAGCTGCTAGGGGCTCCGAAATTCAATTCTGCAGTGAATGCAGCAGTTCTAGAGGGTTCTTGTAAAAGGAAATACGTCTCTCAACCTGTCAGATTGAGTTAATTCCAAGTCCAGCGTAAAGGGCAAGAGGAGCTACCGTTTACCTGCCATATGGGGACAAGGCTAGAGCTGTTCTCTTGAACACAGTCACTGACATCGGGTCTGTACTCAGTCTGGGCACACAAAGGAGAAGGGTGACTTGCCTGTCACCTTGCACCTCTTACACACTATGGAGCACATGCTGTGAGACTGGGATTCTTGCAAATATTGCAAGAGTTCAGAAGCTGCTTCAGACGACTTACAGATAAATGCAGATTTCATTTAACACTATTTTATCGGTAAACTACAGTTCACTGTCCAAATTCTGTTCTCATTTGTCCTTGCAATGTCTGCAGTCCATGAACAGTGTTACAGATTATGATAATCCCCTTTTATGTTAATCAGATATAGCCTGCTAGGTCGACTCATTAAAGAGCTTTATAGAAAGGAGACATCCTTCCGTTTGAATACAACCAAACTTAAAACACAGCACAAGAAATTGCTCCAGGACAGGAAAGGTATTAAGGGTCACACCTAAAGGTGTGACAGTGACTCAGCAGCGTGTTGGACCCGTCACGTTGTGACACAGTTTCCTCAAGCAGAGCTGGATGAGCTGGGTTGTGCCTCCACAATAGAGGTTGTGCCTCCACAATAGAGGTTGTGCCTCCACAATAGGTTGTGCCTGAAGAACACGGAGCTCGATGCCATCCAGTCTGGTTCTGGTGCTCAGTGTCTCCGTGGCTGGGTTGCTACTGGAGTCACTAATTTAAAATGAGTTCAGACACTTTGCTCTAACTCAGCAGAATTGTCAAGTAAAAGCAAACCTGTATATACCAAAGTTGAAATTTTTATCTTCCGCCACAGTGCAGTTACATTCTGTAATGCTTCTTCCCATTTAAAAGTCTTTGAGAGAGAGGAAGTCACATTTGTGGTAAATGAAGCTTTGGGAGAAGCAAATACATATCACAGAGAAATACTAAATGGTTATTTTACTTCTATCTTGGTCCAGTTTCCTTCTCTTGTGTTGCAACATACTTAGATGTATCTGGTTAAAGGAGTAATGTGAAGTTAAGACATTCTTTGCCTTACAGAAGAAATGCTGCGAACCTCTGCGCACCATTTACCATTTCGGGAAAAGATCTTTGTATCTCTTTCCATATGGCTTGATATTTGTGATCAGGAAAATCTGGCTATATCATAGACCTCCACTGAAAATTTTTTTGCTTGTAGGAGATGGCACGCACTATTTTACCCTTACTGATTTCCTCCATTAATTATAAGTGATATGAAGACCACACACTTAGCCACAGGATCAACTCTCTCAACAAAAGCCCATGTGGAGGCAGGTATTTATTCTGGTTACTAATGTCCAGATCTGCCAGCAGGGAGCTGTACACGGCTGTTAGCACTGGGTGGGACCTCAACAAAGGAGAAAATCCCAGACAAAAAAACAAAAAAATCAGTGGCAATAAATTCTCAGTTCTGGATTCTCTGACAACAAAGCATCTCTGATGCTTTCTCTGATGACAAAGCATCTTTAAATGTATGTTATTGTAAAAGAATATTAAGAGAGGCATAAATATAATATGATACATTTACTCCACCATGGTGTCATGCCTGCCAGCAGGATGCAAAGGTGACTGGGCAGTCACATCTGTTCCTCTATAACATTATGTTATGTTCCATATTAAAATAATGTTTAAACATAATGTAACAGAATTGCCCTGAACTTCCAGTTTGCAGCCTATTGTCCTTGTCCTCCAGCAGCAACAACAAAGTGCTGTCAGCATCACGCTCCTAGATACAATATATGCAAGCGAAGAAGTCAATGACAGCCTGACTCTCAACTTGTACTTCCTCAGGAGTCGACTTCTGCTGCATGAGCAGGGATTACTCGGATGAGTCAACACTCTGCTATTCATGGAATGTGAGCTATACAGCAGGAACGCACTGGTGTCTACTGGCCACGTTTTTAGCTCCATGATAAAAATAAATTTCTTTTTAGCCACAGCAACCTCGATGCACATTTAGAAATAGATTTTCAGCTGGCGCAGGTACATGGATCCCCTCGGCCAGCTCTCCGGTGCCGTAATTCCAGCGGTCTTGGAGAATCCTCCAGGCACCGTTGTACCAGCAACAGCTGGAGTACCTCATGCAGCATGCCAGGAGAAAAGGAGGAAGCTTGAGAAAGCCTGCATCTTTCTAAAAAACGATTGCTTTGCACAGCAAACTCCACAAAGGCTTGTTTAGAGTTTATCGTCACAGAACATCTCTTGCTTTCTCTGTCAGTTTGCAGAATTTTCTACATTTCATGAGTAAATCCACACAAGCTACCACCCCAGTTATAATTTTTAAATGACTGGACAACTTTCCGAAAGCAGTTTTTAACACTTCAGACTCTTCTATAGTAAATGAGTAACGCCATTTTAAGCGACTAAAATTTATTTTCCTCGTAAATAGGATGGATTTTATTTTATGAGTTACTTTCATAACTAGGGCCCAGCAGCCCTAGTTATGAAAGTAAAACCAGTCCCTCTTACAAAGAATTTGCAACCTTATTATGTAAGACACAACTGAAAACTTTCATTCCTAATACATAAATGAAAAATAAAATTATAATAACTGATCCAAGAACAACAGCGTCAGCACATCAGCATGTAGAGTTCTTTCCTAAAGAAATATGGAGAAGAGTGACATTCATCTCCAGGTACTTACAAGAAGCTCTGTCCGAGCCTGAGGGACACCTTGGGAACACACACACAAATACTTGCTTGAAAGCTGAAATAGTGGGATCACAGCAGCTAGGAGTCTATCCTTAGTGAAAGGTGAATCCAGGAAGGTATTAGTGAATTTACATTTGCAGATGAAAAACGCACAAAAAAAAAAAGAGCACTGAGACAAGAACCATGAGATGGGGCAGAACCTTTGCAGAATCCCACAAGAAGCTGAAACAAAATGGGGACATGAGGAAAATTTAGAGAGGATTGAGTCTTGAGAAAATGCAAGCAATTTTAAGATCTTCTGATCTGACAAGATGATTGAATGGTCAGAGGTATTCTGAGGTTTGGGTTAAAAACAGAAAAGTGAATGAGTTCCTTATAAGATTTTGGTGAGTTACTGGTTTCAGCTGAATGCCTGGCCAGAAGTTAGACTGAAAAAAAGACATGTAAGCAAATACCCATAGACAGAGATTGCACGCACCACTTTGAGAGAGCTTTACAGATCAAAGGAAGGAAAAGAGCGACGACGGAGGAGCCCTGGTGGAGGGACTATGGAAAAAACAGATGAGTAACAAAGCACAAAAATATTGGGAGGAAAAAAGAGCTAATACTGAGGGGAAGGTGAGGATCCCTTTTTCTCTGAAAAACTGCTGTGACCTGGAGTGAAGANCTGAATGCCAGGCCAGAAGTTAGACTGAAAAAAATATAGGACAGAAATGTAAGCAAATACCCATAGACAGAGATTGCACGCACCACTTTGAGAGAGCTTTACAGATCAAAGGAAGGAAAAGAGCGACGACGGAGGAGCCCTGGTGGAGGGACTATGGAAAAAACAGATGAGTAACAAAGCACAAAAATATTGGGAGGAAAAAAGAGCTAATACTGAGGGGAAGGTGAGGATCCCTTTTTCTCTGAAAAACTGCTGTGACCTGGAGTGAAGAGAGATGGTATGAAGAAATGTCACTTTGAGCAAGTCACTGCCAAGGAAAGTGCGGAAGACTCTCCTGTGAGCACTGGCATACTGGTCTTAACCAAACATAACCAAAGTTGTGGTGGATTAGTTAAATCATTCTTACTAGATTAGCTTGACGGAGCTTCCCAGGAGCATTTTTTAGGCAGTCAGAGTTAAGTCATCTCATTCAGAATCAGTGGGGGACATTTCCATCAGCACTTCAGCTCTACCACCACTCCAGCAGCAGCAGCAGTGAACGACGAGTCTCCTGTTTGCATCCTTGTCAGGAGACAGCCAAGAGCTTCCTTCAGCTTCAGCTCTACAGTGGGCTCACTCGGCTGCTGCAAGGAATGTGACAAGTCCCTTACTGCCTATGCTGGCCTCTTGGTTCAGTCCTGACAGACAGAAGATGGCCCTACCACATATGAGCACCACCTCGTGTGAGACCTGAGCGTCACTTGCGGGTCTCATTCCAGGTCTCCATCACACACTGGAGTTTTACTACACACCAAGATTCTTAGTCTCATTCATTCGGACTTCTTATTGCTTCAGACACTGAAGTAATGTTAAGTAATACTAGTCCTACTTACACAGCCTCTAATGCAATTCAGTTTCACTGTGTATTGTGTGTCATTTGATCCTGCAGTTTCACAGCCTCTCTGGACTAAATCTGACCTTAACTGATTTAGCACTGCCGGCTCCGAACCAAACCAAAATATTGACTTTGAGGTTGAATATGTGGTTGAGAGATCTTTTTTTTTCTTCCCCCTAATTGAGGCTAGAATTATATTGACAGTGATATTCTGTTTTAAGGTCATCCTAAATGGTAGAATTGAGATGGAGATTTTCTTCATTCATTCTGATGCATCAGACGGAGATGGAAAAATTCTTTAAATGTTTTGGCTTGGCAGTGTATCTAATTTGTCCTCGAATGAGCCTGCATGCATAATTGCATGCACTGCTATTGAGGCTAATATTATACTTGCCTTCAAGATGGTCTGCAGTAACAGTAGTTAAGACTCAGTTAGCATAGCAGATTATACAAACTGAACTGGACAAATGCAAACTCAGAGGACAGGCATCTTCACTAACAACGTGACATTTGCCATGACAAACAGCAGAGTTTCCCAAGTCACCTAGCCAAGGCCGCGTATTTCTGGCTGCTAAAGGAAAACATACCCTGTGTCATGCTCTTTCTGTGTGGCGCTGGCGATCTGGACAACAGCAAAGTCCCTTCAACTTTGATGACATCAGGACATCATCTTCAACCCATGCATTCAGGGTGATGCTAATTACAATTCATACCAATTTATTAAAACAGACTCTAAATGAAAGAATCCACAGTTGGCTTCAGCCTGGCCTGAATCAGACACTACAACTTCTGAATTATTTTACTAACCACAGTCCACTAAATCAATAGTATCTGGATCAAAACCATCTCTCTTTCAGCCCTGTAATTACAGAATAAGATTCCTCATTGTACTGTTATTGTGGATTAAATTGATTCCACATATTTCTACAGAATGGTATTTTCAAGGCCCCCCATCTGTTCCTTTCTTTGCCATCTTGTCCTGTCAGCTAAATTGTCAACCTTTCAGTCCTTACTTGGGCAAATTCGGAAAATTTGGGCTCCTCAATTCAAATGTGTAACCAAGGCTGACATTTCCTATTGTGACTTAAATGACCACAGCATATCAGTTGTGCAAGAATGTACAGCAGAGGTTCTGGTACAGGAGGAAATGGGATGAGAAAGTAACATACTCCTCTGATACAGAATTAAATGTATTTGTTCTTATTCAGAGGAAGGGGGAAAAATCCAAAACTCTAAGAGGAAAAAATAAAAAATGAAAGGAAACCAGAAACGATGACTGCATGTTTTGAGGATGCCCCAGGACATTTTAACTTTCCAGCCAAGATATGCTGGGTTTTGTGAAGCTATTGTGTTTAGTCTTGTTGTTCAATAAAAAATAATTAGTTGCCATGGTAACTGCCACATCATGTCATGCTTATGTTGTTTCTGGGACAGAGAGCACCTTCTTCAAGAAAAAAGTCATCACTTTGTGGCAAAATGCTTTTGCTGTTTGTCATATCTATGAGAAACAGTTTCACTTTATTTTCAACTTCCTGCATGCAGATGGCACAAAATGGCCAGACCACATTTTTTCCCTTTCTCCGTAGCAGAATAAACCATTTGGATCTGCATTAAGAAATTCAGCAATGCCCATCATAACAGCAGATCTTAACACGTTTTCTTTCAATCAGTCAGTGGTATTTATTTAAACACAGGTAACAAAACAAAAAAAAAATCCGTTTTCCACTCGGACCAGCCCTCCTCTCTCCGCAGCTGTACCCCTTTTCTTATATTTAATGCCACCACAGCCAGCAGGTTTGCTGCAAGGCAAGGTTTTGCTGTTGCTTTTCACAAGGTCTTTACAAACCTTGCTATGAAATAGCTAGGAAAGGTGTTCCTTCCAAGAGATAGTCTGGTCTGATCCAATTTTGCATCCTGTTTTTAACAAATGGGCCTAGAGATGTTTATCATTTTACCACTCAAAGACAAGAAAAAAAAAAAAAAAGCGTTTGAGGCCTTTGCTAACCTAGAGATTCACTCGCAGGATGACTCTACCCTGCGGCTGCAGCCCCCGGGCGGGCCAGGCGGTGGAGCGGGGCCCTGCGGATGCTGCTCCCTTCCCGTGACTCGGGCGGCCGTCCCGCGCGGATGCGGCTGGAGCGGCCGGAGCGGCCCGGCGGGCGCACAGCTCCGTCTGCTCTGCGGTGACCGGCTTCGGGCTACGAGCAAGGGTCGCCACTGGCTTGAGCTGAGGCACAAAGCGAAAGTAAAACCTGATTATTTCACATAAACAGAAATTTTAAAAAAGCCAAAAGGAGGCAGAGCGGAGCAGAGCCTAGAGCCCGCGGCCGGCTGTGGTCACCACTCTGCAGCCTTGGGAACAGAAGCCACAGCGGCCTCTCTACAGCCCTCGGCTTAAGGACATATATACCCTATGGCAAGCACTGCTTGTATCTCCATTTTAGAGGCTTATATCCTCTTTGAAAATTACCCCTAATATAATTAAGTTCTTACTGTAACCGCGGGTGTAAGCTGCACCGCCACGCGGTGCCGGCACGCAGAGACACGCACCGTTTCCTCCGGAAACCCGGGTGCGCACCACGGCCGGGCGCGAGCGCAGACCACGAACGGGGCAAGACCAGACACCCAAAAGGAAGCTCAAAGTCAACCAAATGATATAGCAGTAAAGCAATGGGTGCAAAGAATGAAAATCTGCCCGCTTTTTGCCCAAAGCTGTATTTATAGACCCATGCTGAAGGCTCAAAAAGCGAGATGAGATTACCCGGTATTAAATGTATTAAAAAAAAAAAGCAATAACAAAAGCATACTTATCGAGGTGTGATGGAAAAGATTAATACAACCCTGAAATCAGTAATCTGAAAGACTACTTTGTCACACAGCGCCTGGAAAAACATTGGGAAAATATTGATGCATCGGTCATTCAGTGTTTGAAAACAACACACTTTTCATTACACACATACCAGAGGAAATGCTATCAATTTGGCTCTGCACTGACACTGCTATCACTGTGTAAGTTATGTCCTTACTGTCTCAAAACCATGAGAATGCAACAAGTGCTCTTCCTCACTAACACCAGGACAAAAGAAAGGCACAGTTCTCTAAAGGCAGTGTAAAACGTGGCAAAATATCCTAAATGCTTCTGTAAATTCTGCATTAGGTCTCTTTGCTTAAGACATCTGAAAATTCCACATCCAAAATACCTCCAGTCACTGTCATTTCACTGTTATTAAATCCACCCCTTATGCATTATTTATGAAGTACAGACTATGTTGCACTTACTGTATTAGCATTTTATTAGGATTCAGTTTCAGATTATTCACATTAGATATGCCCTTATCAAAAACACGGAGATGAGAGAAGATTAAATAACTATTCTTTTCATATCAATTCACAAAAAGGAGTCAGACAAATATTTTCTTATTAAAACGAAAGGAGGTCTGCCCAACTGTTCAATGTCTGAAACTCATTTCTTTTAACCACGAAGCAAATTAAATACTTTTTTATTAGTAGGAAAAAAAGATTTCCCACACAGTCAAAATCTAAAGAGTTCAGCTACCACTGGAGAGAGAATTTGTTTTTGCAGCTAGCTTCTTTTCCACATTTCATCTATAGAGCAGTATCACACACGAGAGCTAGGCTTGGCCACCTGCACTTCTGGTGAACAGCTTTTTCTTTCTGAGCACAACCCCTCAAAAATGAAGGACATGGAATAAAAGAGGAGACAGACTGCCTGACTTTTTTCTTAACTGCCCCCACTGACTTGGAATTGAAAGGTTCATTTCTCTTTCTACAGTTATATTTTCTCTCAAGTTTTCTCCTGTACAGTCACACATCATTTCAACCCTTTCAGGATTAGAAATCCATGAAAGCAATCCATTTGAAGCAACAGTCTTATGTCAATTAGTGCTCACAGGAAACATAACATATTTTTCCTGTATAAAAATGACACCAAAATGTCATTTTGCTCTTAAAACAGGGCTATTACGACAAAAAAAAAGTAACAATAATTATTGTATGTATGAGTGTGCAGCCAGTGGGAGACAGCAGGCAGGCAATTCTGTGAAATGTTTAGCAGACATCGTTACATACAATATATTTCTTATTTCTCAACAGCATGAACAAATTCTGGTGCTGTAATCCTCACCAAACAGCACTTGGACCTCAAACGGACCATTCACTTCATCTTGAGAAAGGCTATAAGGATATGGCCCCAGCGAGCCCGGGATGATCCAAGGAATGATCCAAGGAAGGAAACCTTTGAGCACAACAGCTCTGTTCCTGCTCCGTGGACAGATCTCATTTCTTTGAGAGCAAGAACATGTCAGCTGAGGATACTCAATTGCGTTGTCAGATGAAAACCTGCTGTCTCCTGGTATCACATACTGCTCATGCCAGGCAAGAGCTTTCTCCATTCCCTTCCGTAAAGTAATTAAGTTGAGGACCTGTTTAATATAGATTTCAGTGAGGATATTGGCAATCTGAGGGCAAAAGTTATTTATTTTCTGTATCTCCCTACTCGACTGCCTCCTAAATAGCTCTGATTGTGAACGTGCTTCTGGCTACAGAGTGGGGTTCCACCGGGCTTTGCAGGTGCCTACACTGAGCGAGGTAATAGCACTGTCAGCCTGAAAATATGCTGGGCCTGGCTGCATCCCACCTGCTGGAGACTAAAATTCACAAATTAATAGTCTCAGGGGTTGAAGGCAAGGAGGGTTCCACTGCTTCCCCTCTCCTAAAATCAATTGCAAGGAATGAGGCAAGGATGAACCCTGCCGGCGTGGCGGGTGACGGGGCAGCTCCGTCGGGGCAGCGAGCGGAGCGGGTTCCTCTGAACCGGCCCTAGTCGGGCAGGGCAGAACAGGCTCTTCCTGCCTTCAGGACACTTGCTCGGTGTCAATAGAGACGCTCTTTTCCACAGCCACTTCCAGGGACAAGGGCGTTGTGCACGTTTCTCCTCCAGAGCAAGGAGTTTCACACTCTGTTGCTTCTGCCGGGCTGTTTTGTTTGGGCTGTGCTAATTTACATGGTGTTTCCTCTCGCCGGGAGATTGCAGGGTTACGCACGGGTCAGGCTGTATCTTCTGCAAATCAGGATGTAAACAAGCCTGGAGAACTCATGTGATACCACCCGGCCCACTCCCTTGCTTGTTTGTGAGCTTTTTATTAGCATCAAAAACGATCTGGGATCCTTTGACAGATCCAGTTTCATACTTCCCAACACACAGCAGCGTGGAGGAGCATAGCGGGGAAATGCCAAGTACTCTGGAATGGCCATAGCAAAGGAAGCACCAAAAAGAAGCCCAGCGCACTGAACACTCGAAAAAAGAGTCATCCTCATGCCTGAATCTTCCAAACAGAAACATCCCTGTAAAGCACCTTCACTTAAAAGAGAAAAAAAAAAAAAAAAAAAAAAAAAGAAGAAGAGAAGGTTTGATTAGCGGCACTCAGGGCTCGGGATAATTGGAGCTGGGGAGTGCCTGCCAGATCCACTCCTCCACACATTCCTGCCGGCAGCCGGAGCTCGCTGTGCGGCGGGCGCGCGCCGCGGAGGATCAGTTCCCATCCATCTGCATCCTCTCCTCGGGGCTCCGGCTGCGGCAGGATGGATATTTATAACCCCCCGCAGATCCTGCGCCGCCTCACCCGCCGCGTTCAGGGCAGCGCTGAGGCGGAGGGCGGCTTGCGCGGCAGACACACGCGCTCCTACGGCTCCGCGGCGTGTTTCACGGAGCCGAGGCCGCGCTCCACACGGACACGTGGGCAGCGCGAGCTCCGCACTGCTTCCAAATTAAGATAAAAGCCTATGCTCCAATGCCAGGTTTTCCTCCCACAGATGCTGAGCGTATCTGGACATATCGAGTCAGGTCCCCTTAGGATCTGTCCTGAAACCAGGTCGATTCAGTGTTCACATTAATGAGTCGGCTCGTCGCAAGGACAGCACAGAAGGTGTGGATGCAGGAAGGCTAAAAATTCTCCACAAGACTGTTGGAGAATTCAAAACAGTCTTGATGAACTGGAGAGACAGCCTTAAATCAGGCAAAGAAACTCAGGAAAGGGAAGAATGAAGTAGTAAGTTAAGGAAGCAGAAATCAAATGAACAAATAAAAAATAACGACTCAAATAACAGTACTGCAAAACGAGTGCTGCGACTAGAGGACCACAGGTGGAATATGACTCAACAGCACGGCACACTGCAACAAAAAGTAAACCTTATTCAAAGACATATTAATAACACTGATGCGTGTCAAATATAGGAAGGAATTATTCCCTCTCATTAAGCGGCAGTGAAGCTCCACTTACAGCTCAGTTTGGAAGACAATATTTTATTGAAAATGTAGGCAAATTTGAGAGGAAAACATCCTCTTCTATGGAAAATCTGATTTTCTTCTTTTGTTTGGTCTAGAAAAGCGGGGACTTAGGGGAATATGAGCTTCCAAAACAGGGAGCAAGAATATCTGATGGATAACAGAACGGCCTTAACTCAGAGCCAACAATATTTAGGCTATATTTTGGAGAAAGAAGCCGTAAGGACTGCAGAAGGGCATCTGCAGGATATCTGCAGGATAATTATCCTTATCCTTGTTCTCAGCGTGGCCGTGGCGCCCGGGCTGGCTGCACCGTCTGCCCAGCGCCCCGGCCGCCGCTCAGAGCTCCTCACGCTGCTCCCGGGCGGCATCGCTCGAGCGGGGCAGGTTTGGTTGGTCTGAGAGCCCCTGCCCGCCTGCTCGCAGCAGCTGGCAGAGGTTAGCGCTGCGGCCACGCTGGTTTCCAACAAGGACACGCGAATCCAAAGAGAAGCCAAGTGGAGGATGAGGATTCCAGAGGGCAAGGAGGAAACGTGGGGCCTGGTTTCAAACACACGGAGATCAGGTCACTCCTGCCTCACGCAGCACCAAGGTATCACCAGCCAGGGCCACAGTGGCCTCTTCTGTCCTGAAGCTGCTTCTCCCGCTCAGCTCCGAATTTCTCCAGCAACCCTGGTCACCGTTAGCACTGGCTGAAGTCACTGGCCGAAGGGAGGGCAAGTTTTCAGGGTTCTTCCTTGGGAGGTGAAAGCCCTGCTGACCTCAGGAGTTCAGGAAAGCGACAAAGAACAAATCCTTCTTTGTCTCTGAGCTGGAGTCTGACCCAGTATGTACATATGGGAAAAAATAATTGGAATAGACAAAGCCATGGGCAATTGGGCAGATGATGTGCCTGAGAACTGTGAACATCTGTTGTGTGGTAAATATGCAACCATCAGCTTCTCTCCATAGTCTATAAACAAATTCAAATAAAAGAACAGGATGATAGCTTTTATTTATATGCGACTGCCTACTAGAGAAACCTGGGAGTTACCATGCTGTTGTAAAATAAACTGTTGACAAATAAACTCATTCGCAGCCCATTATTATCACTTCACCCTCTTTCTCACCTCTCACCCTCACCCTCTCACCCTTTCTGTGCCCCTTTGCCATTATCTTTGCCATTACCTCCCAAGGCCTTCGTGCTCTCCTGCTGAAAAACCTAATTTCCTGTGACCAGCTCCCACCTTCTACACGTCCATGTCACTTGGTCCCACCACCTACTTGCTTTTGAACAAGCAAATTTTTCCAACAAAGGAGGAGGAGCTTTCTCCTCCTTTGTTGAAGCTTCCTAAAAACATCCACAGCTTCATAAATCTCGTTCCACTTCCACCCGCTTCTCCTTTGCCGCGGTGCCTACAGGAACTATAAAACGAGAGGACAGTTGGGTTGCTTGGCGTGCCAAGCTGTATTGTTTCATGGTTTCCTTGTTCCCCCTACCAGCGTCAGCTGTCACCTCCTCCTGTTCTTAGGAAGCCAGGCTTTCTGGAGGAACCACCTTTTTATTCTGAGGCTTTAATGCCTGGCACCGCCAACCGCATCCTAAATGAGATGTGCACATGCTGTGATAATATAAATAAATAAAGACATCACTGTTAATTCACCTTCTCTTTCTGCACAGGAGAGTCTGCATTTGGGTCAGACAGGCATCCTGTGCAATCTCATGGAAGCAACGTTTCAAGCTAGAAAGCATCCAGAAAAACAACCGCCAAAACTTAAAAACAGACCCTCTTTCACAGACACTAAATTACAATTACTAGAGCAATGCTTTTATGTCGTTAAAATGAGGTAGGCACATTTTATTTAATCCAGCTTAGTGGCAGAGTCAACCACAGAGATATTTTATTACTATTAAATTGTTGCTTTTCATGAATAGATTCTTGGCCAATGGCTAGAGCAAAGCTCCAGCAGAGGATCCAAAGCCTGCAGACAGCTAAGCTGATAAGAGAATGGGTTAAATAGAGACTATTCTTATTTGTGTGACAATCATCTTGTGAGAATATTTTCCGTCTGTGCTATTTTTGGTTCCCAGTGAGATGGTTCGTGTAAGAATATGGAATTAGAATCTGAATACAGGCCTAGGAAGAGCACTTTGCATGTGTGCCCACATCCCCCTCCTCTCCCCACGCTCCAGCAGGGAGCTCCACTGCTGAGCAAGGTCAAATTTTATCAATAAGGCACCGCAGGAAAATCTTCTCCATTCCCAGATTGGCTACAGAAATTAAAACTCATCTCCTGAGATTTTCAGATCAAGGAATGTTGTTTATTTTAAGGATCACTGTAGCATTGTATTTATGACTCATTAATCACTTTGGCTTGAAAATCTAAGTCAAACGAGGACTACTACACTTAGACAATTTGCACAAGGTGGCCAGACTCTGGCTGTCATTAACAGCAGAGTTTAAGGAAAAGAAAAGCCTTTTTTGCACAGAGAATATGGAATTGTGGACAAGTCTCTGCAATTATGGGCTGAGTTACTTAACCTTTCTGACATGGATTCTTTCCCACAAGTCTCTTTTGGCCAGAGCTGCTCTCTCTGTATGTTTGCATCAGAAAACGATTTACTGGAGTGCTAGAGGAATTAATAATTTGGGGGCCAGTAGGCACATTCCTAGTGTCATTTCAACTGTTCCTGAACAGTTTGGGTCACGGTTGCATCTGGTCCAGCACAATTTGGCCACAGCAGAGATGGGCAGTGCCAGGTAGCACACGTAGGGCACCCCAAATCAACAGTGAACCCTAAGCAGAAGCAGAGACGAAGGGGACCACATAAGGACCCACGTAAGGACCAAGGTGCCGCATACGCAGCCCGCACAGCAGCCCGACACCCAGTGCCAGGTCCATATTGCGCCGGTCCTCAAGGACGGGCGCCCTGCGCGCGACCACGGTGCTGGAGGCAGCTTCGCTCTGCAGCAGCTGCCCCGGCCGGCGCGGTGGGAGCCCCCAGCTCATTCACGGCTCTAAAAAGGCACTTGACTAACTCGGCTCTGTTTTCCATTGATAGAAGTTTTAAAAATTAACCTCCCAAGGGAACAAGAGGATACACTTGAAAGTCTATTCATGTAAACAGCTAGAAAGGTCTATTTGTTCTACTTCTGCTGGAAGTGAGACTCCTGCTGAAAAATGTAATGCACTTTTTTATCTCCATGGTATTGAAAACACAAGGCATTGATTGTGCTTTCAGCAGAAGGAAAACCACCACAAACAAGTCAAAGCTCTGAAGTTGGGAAAGAACTGGGCGGTAAGCTTTGCTTACTGAGAAGTCATTAAGGCACCCCATCTCCCCCGTACACATCCATAACGCAGGGTACAATATGAGTGCTACAGATTACAAACAACCTAATGATGAATGCAGACTTCACTTAGAGACTCTTCCAGGAGCGTTTTAAAAGTATCCTTAATTTGTCAATGAGCACTCCCATAAAAACAACATTAACATCAAATGCACAGTACTGATTAAGCATAACTGAGAAATTATTGCTTTAGGTTTCCAGGTCTCTCTGCAGATGTTAATGAATCAAGGCTTGTACTGCAGGGAGGGAAAGGCCCGTTGCAGAGCACAGCGCGCGAAGCGGGAGATGAAGCCGTTGCCTCCGTGCGGCGGAGCGGGACGCGCTCCGGCCCCGCGGCGCACCACGGCCTGCAGCCCGCGGAGCTGCTCGACCCCGAGGCCTGCGGGACTTTCTTGATGATAGATGCAGGCAGACGGGAAGCAGAAACAACCAGCAATGAAATCAGGGAGCTGCGGGAGAACTGCTAGCCCAGGAACACAGATTTGGCAGAATGGTGACCCAAAACCAAGACGTATATAAAGGAGTCCTGGGACAGCTGAAACTTGAAAAAGAAATGCAATGTTCTCAAAACCAAACTCTAAGGGCCTTCTTCCTTTTTAGAATCAACCATATCCTTGCTTTAAGTTAAAACTGGTGATAAAGATTTCATTTTCATTTCTTCATTTTAGTGAAGAGGCACATTACTGGAGCTTTCTGCAACAAGCTGCTAAGAATAAAGCTATTCATTTCCATTAAAGGACAAGAGACTTTCAGAGGCAAAGGAACAGTATTTGGTTTCTGAAGTTTAGGTCTGCTTCAGTGAAAACTTGGTTGAAACAACCCAAACTGATGTGGCGATGCATATTAATACACTTTTTGTTACTTCTGTTTCCAAAAAGTAGCAGTTCCGGCACTCACTATGGGCAGGAGGTGTATAAACCATCAAAAATGATGGTTTTTTTCCAAAATAATGATAGCAAAATAAAAAAGAAACAAGAGTTCACGGATTTAACCTTGCAATATAATCATTTCCAAAGAGCACAGGTAAGGAGGTGTTTGCATCTGCATGGATGAGTAGACATAAAAAGGTTTCCACTCCTCTGGTCTGCAGGCTCTGTACCAAACTTCACCTCTGCATTATTAGACTAGAAGAGTTTGGTGCGTCCTTCTGACTTCCACAGTCCACAAATCATTTGTGGTGCCTAAAATGGAGCCAGAGAGAGGCATGACAAAAGACCAGCCCATGCCTTTGTTAGAGGCACCCCCCGCCTTTGCTTTCCTTCCCCGGTGCTGCTGGCAGCAGAGAGTGAATGGTAATAAAGCCCCAAACTGAGCCCAGGTCCCCTGCACAGCTGGAGAGACCCAACAACAGCTGCTTTAGACATAAAAGTGCAGCAGAGATTAGCCACAAAGTGGCCTCATTATGTGAGCGTAATTTGCTTTAGATTTCACAAGAAGAGGAGGCCAGAGACTGGGCTTAGAGAATCAGTGGAGATCAAACCCAGAGGACCTTTTGTCGAGGCGAGCGCCCATCTCCCAAGCCGCAGGCTCGGGGTTTTGCTGTAGCTCGGCGAGGTCGCGTCAACACAGCAGCAGCTCCGGCGCACGCAGAGCGGGGCTAAAAGTAGGTCAGCACGTGACGAGCTGCTCTGAGCCGCCTCGCGCTCCCCGCTCCCTCTGCAAACGAGCAGGGCGCAGCGCGGTGCCCTGGGGAGCGCACGGGTGCTCATCCTCCACGCCGACGCGGAGCCGTTCTGCTGAACGCGCTGCGCCTCCACATCACTGTTTTAGTATGCAGCGCAGGATAATGTGCCATGTTTGCAATAGGCTTCTTAGGAGAAACTACTCTTTAGTGCTAAAAGCCAAATTAATTACCAAAAAGACCCTCTGACTATTAGAAAGCAAGGGGAGTATATAGGCAAGACCAAAATCATCATAAATATTAAATGAATATTCATGAAAAATGCAAGGTATTTACCCACTTTGAGTTCTGCTGTCACAGACGATGGCTTTCACAGTTGTATGTCGAAAGAACAGAAACTGAGTTTAAGATCTGCATAGATAGCATGAATTGAAATGTTCTTACACAAAAGAAACCCTAACAAAACCATGCCATGTATGCAACGCGCCCCAGCTAGCAGCACTGCTCAGTGGACGTGGATCTGAAATATGCAGCGATGTCTTCTCCTTTTTCAGATCTGTGTGTTACCCTATAAACAACCAAATAAGCATATTTAAATCATAAATTGAAAAAAAAATAAAAGGGATACTCACAGATCAATTAGTCACCAAACAGTAAAAGAAAACAAATTAATCCAAGATATTATTTGGTAGAATGGTGATTCCTACTACTAGTACTAATCTACCTACTTTAGGTAGATTAACTGTCTCCCTGTGCATGTCCTAAGACATATTCTATGCTTGGAAAAACAAAACAAAGCATCACTATAAAATTATGCATGTCAATAACAGTCATTACTTTCAAAAGGCTTTCACCCAAATCATAAATATGATAAAGCATCATGGACCAGAGAGCGAATGTCAAAAATCTTTCTTACTTTCCTCATTTACAAGAAATACCATCAATTTCAGGAGAGGAGTAATCATGAGTAAAGATCCAGCTTTGGAGCTGGATCCCATTCAAGTCTCCTGGAAGTCAACGGAGCCACTCTCAATGATTGTAAAATGAGAAGGATTGGGCTCGTGCCCATGTTTAGTATTGGACCTGTATTTTTCCATGGCACATATTTTTCCAATATATAATGCAACTTTTTCCTCTTAATTTCTTTTTCCTCTGCTTAGACTATTTTTGCTAATGAGTATTAAATTCATCTTGGTTTTATCATATACTTTGAGAGTCTGCAGAAGTGCTGCTACGAATTTTCCCCTGAATTGCCACAATGTTCAAGGGAAAATAGTCATAATTTGTTCCACCCTTGGCCACATGCTACATCTCAGGCAAGGCTCAAGGAGAAAGCACCTGCGCTTTTGTTCTGAAACACTGCAGGCAACGGGAGCTGCTGCTCCAACAGGGTCAGTGACAAATCTTCCACTGACAGTCGGGTCAACAGGACCAGACAAGGACTCAGAAGACCTGGGAATAGCAGAGGAACTTCCAATTCATGTGCAACCTCTGGTGCAAAGGGCTGCAGGGAAAAGTGCTGAACGGTGACTAAGGGGAATTTCCTCTTTGGAAAGAGTAGCTATTTATTTATTTATAAAACTGCTGTGCTTACACAGTTCAGTCATGCACCAGGACCCAACAATGCCAAGTCTTGTACAAACACAGATCAAAAAGACAAGGCCTGACTCAAAGAGCACTCTTCTCTTTCACATATATATACATATATAGTTGACATACACAAGCAGAAAGAACCATATGATTGTTTGTCATTTTAATACTTGTATAGACAAAGTTTCAAGCAAATGAGGTTATAGTTGACTTTTGCTGCAATAATATTTCCAAAGAAATTTCAGACTCGCAAGTAAAAAGGTTGTTTGGAGCAATGTGGAATATGCTTTGGCCAGATCTAGTCTCTGAGAGTCTTATTTGGTTGTTGTTACATTACTCAAATTACTGCCTTGAGGCTCCAACCAAGATCAAGCCCAATTGTTCTGTGAAACACACACTGCATAAATCACTGAATAAGACACGGCTCCACCCCAAAACTGATATAAAATCATTCTGCCACTTCACTTATCTGAATAATCCTCTCAGTTAACAAGGTTCAGACACCTAAGCAGTTAGAGGGCCTGACCAGGACCTGCGTGACCAGGACCGAGCCAGTGGCACAGGCAGGTGCTGAGCCCTCGTGTGACCAGACAGATGTTTCGAGACAGAGGTTGTGCTGGCACTCGAGGAGCAGCCTCTGCCACGTGCATCTCATTCAGCACAGACCTGTGCCTGATGCATGCAAAGGAGCAGCGTCCCAGAGCCTAATTTCATTTTGCAGGGACCAGGAGCACAGTGGGACACACATTGCAGTGGAGACAGGACCATCTCCACCCAAAGGCCTTCAACAGGTGAATCAGAAATTCCCATCTCCTGGAGCACAGGTCAGAAGGGCTGGAAAGGAGAGCGTGATTCAGTTATATCCTTTGCTTTACTCTAGTCAGTGCAAATCAAACTTTACAGCTAACTTATACGGGGGGCTTTTTTCTGCTCCCTTTCCCCTTTGATGTTGGCAATTGTGCTTGTGTCTCTCCCTGCTATTTGTTTAGTAACAGAGAGGGAAAAGAAAAGAGAGCGAGGCTGGATGTGATGTGGGAACACTTTCTCCTTTGTATCAAAGGACCATCTGCTAATTTACAAAATACAAACAAAGTTCCTGGATGTGCAAGAACCCCTGTAGAGCAGCCAGGCACAAACAGTGCCTGTACCACGTCAGGGAAGGGCTGTGTTTACTCTGGAACAGAGCTCTCGGCCTTCTTTTATCTGTGGGTATTTTTCGTCCTTTCTCTCATTTTATTGATCTAAGTTCTGCATACCCAATTCAGTGTAGCAAAATAACAAAAATGGAACATTTGGGGAATGTTTTCCTATTATAAAAAGCACTATTGTGGACAGAAGCAGGAATCACAGGGAGCAGCAAGGGAGGAAAAAAGGCAAAAAGGGGGAAGAGAGAGATTCCCCCAGCTCAGCTTGCAGCAGGCAGAGCTAGTGGGGGAACTAACAGCCCTCCAGGAGATGCGAGGAGGATTCTGCCCACAGGAGTTGGCACAAAGTGGTTAAGGTGGTGGCAGTTTATGTCTAGTGCTTAGACTTTTCACTTTGGCTGGTGCTGAGGTTTTAGAACAGCCAGAAATGTTTGCGTGCGCATAGACAGACCTGCAGATCTGCTTCCTACAAACTGAAGTCTGCATGGCAAAGATAAGCCCGTGGACAAACTATAACCAGCGCATTGCTCAGAGAACAGGCAACTAGATGATCTGTTTCTTCACAGCCGGGCTAAAATGCATTTAAATGTGGTCATTTGCTTTTTTTTTTTTTCCCCCCGTTCACTTTTTCATATGAATTTAGTCTTTGAGGATCATCCATGGACAAGCCTGAAAGGCGAAGATGTTTATTCGCAGCAAAAAGTGCACTGAGAGCAGCAAGGACACCCCAAGCGCCTCTTCTCCTCCTCGTGCCCCAGCTCAAGCGACAAATGCAGCCCACAAGGAGGATGCTCCATGGAGCAGCACGCTGGAATCTGGCACAGGGATCATGGGGACAGGACCACAGGGTGACATCTCCAAGGCAGATACCTTGGTTTGGACCTAGCTGTCCGCAAGGGCATCGATCCTGTTTCAGAACCGCTGGGACGCTGGAGATACGCAACTGCAAGCACTAGATTGAGAACACAAAGCCAGCCCATCCTGTTTAAAACTCCCAAGATCCAAATCAAACCAAATGAACACAAGATTGTCCAGTAGCTCACAAAAGCATGTCTAACATTATGAAGCCTTTTAAAATAGCACAGTGGTCCTAGACACCACTAATGAGCCCATGCGTGTACATATGTGCACCCTCATCAAGCGCCCCGCTGGCATCAACAGGAATTAAGTCTGAGTTACAATTTGGCACCTCAGCCGAGAGTCCACGGCTTCCTGCACACATTGCTACAGTTAAAATCAGAGTTCCATCTCCTGCAAAGCAGATATGCTGGATTTAGAGTGCACTTTTCAATACATAACTTATACATATCAAACAGAAAAAACTCTATTTTCTGTGATGTTGAAGATCACTACGCAGTACCCTGAAGCTAATAATTCTCCTACTCCTCCCTTTCCATCCAAAAAACACATGGTTCAACTGAAAACCAGTGGAAGCAATTCCCAAGGCAATGGGACCAGTAGAGGGCTGGCTCTGGGGACTCTCCATGCACACCAGACACGGCATTCCCATGCCATGGGAGCCATCCCAGCCTGCTGCAATACCACCCGGGAAGCCCTGCAGGAAAAGCAGCTACCTCCAGCCCACGTTTAGAACAACAGATCTCCAGTTACTGCAAGTTACCATTAAGGGTTCAAAAGTTAATGATGGCAGGTAAGACTTCACCAATCTCTTTGGTNTCCAAAAAATGCATGGTTCAACTGAAAACCAGTGGAGGCAATTCCCGAGGCCATGGGACCAGTAGAGGCTGGAAACTGCATCCCCAGGGCCAGCTCTGGGGACTCTCCATGCACACCAGACACCGCATTCCCATGCCATGGGAGCCATCCCAGCCCACTGCAATGCCACCCGGGAAGCTCTGCAGGAAAAGCAGCTACTTCCAACCCACGTTTAGAACAACAGATCTCCAGTTACTGCAAGTTACCATTAAGGGTTCAAAAGTTAATGATGGCAGGTAAGACTTCACCAATCTCTTTGGTCCTTTTTTACATGGAACTCCCCCCCACACTTCAAGAAATGCATCACCCTTTCGAGGTATTCAGTATTCTGAAGTATTTCTGCTAGCTGATGTGACTTCCAGGAGTTACAACAAACTTGATACGAGGCTCATCTGCCCTTGCAGACGGCTGTCAAAAACACGAACCTGAACAGGGAAATATTGACTACCAATTCTCTAGCTCTGAATGGGAAATCATTAATGATGAATTAGCTTTAACCAACCTCCCTTCCCGATTTATCTCCAGCATTGTTGCAAATAGGCTGTCATGGTTTGTCATTCAGAAGTATTCAACACCTTTCCGTTCCATATCACCTCTATAATGCAGAGTTTATTCACTCAAACATCCTGGCTCTCCAGGCCCGTGACGGGGCTATACAGAACACACGAGGCTGGAACTGCTTTAAATACTTTCCATTGCTCCGTGTACACAGCACAGGATTTTCCCTATCATCCTCCAGCACTTTTCCATTGCAGCCTTTGAACGTCACACGGTGCCTTATGCACCTATCAACCCTCATATTCCATGGGGTAAGTTTTAGTTTCACTGATGTTGGCATAATCCCCCTAAAGCCAGCGGGATTGCCTGGGTTTATCCAAGATCAGAAGGCAGCCTCAAGTTAGGCCAAGCTACGTAAATGCTTGGAAGGAGCAATTATGGTCTGCAGGGAAAGACATAGGGTTCACAATGCAGAATGACATCGGAGTTAATAATCCCCGCGCAAGGATGTACTGAGCTGCTGGCACTGCTTGGCCTCAGGAGGTATTTTTGCCGAGTGAGTCATTTTTTGCATAGAATAAAGCCAAACTGCTGCTCATTTCTAGTTTTTAATAAATAAAAGCAACCTTGCACGTGATACCATTAACAGAGTAAATGGCAAGACTGGTCTTTCTGGATAATAGCGATGTATTACGGCACAGTACCCAGATACTATCAGCGATGATAGATTAAATAGATTAGAGGAGATGAAAGAAATAAAATTCAACCTAAACTCTCGCTGCTGCAGTCACGAACAGAAATTCTCATTCTCTTGCTGTCCCAAACGACTTGGCTTTGCTTGGTCTCAAACAACTGTCATATTTCACTGCAGCACTGCTGTATTCCAGTGCAAGTTTGTGTTTCAAGTGTACATTTCTAAAGCATTGTGGGATTTCCCAGCGTGAAAGGCATCATATATAAATTTAAAATATTATTATTATTTCAACATTATTTATGGATACCATCTGTTCATAACTCTGTTAGTGTCTCTTCTTTTTAATGTTCATATCACAGACTGCCTTGCTTATTACTTGCTAAATTGGTCAGAATTCAGTTCAAGCTATCTTTGAGTTATGTGTTTACCTCAATGCGTGCCTGCCAAGAATGATGTTTATGGCATATCTTGCATTGATTTTAGAATTTCTGAAAGTAATAAAGCACTGAATGAGGTTCATTTATTCCCACAAATTAGAATCTGTCATATTAATAGAGTAATATAATCCTGTCATCGCTTCCATTTGTTTCTTTCGCCGGCCTGATAGGAAGGAAAGGTTAACTTCTGGTTCACTGAGGCTCTTGGTTAAAGGCACAGCAGAGGCTGCCGGTTTGTTTCTCAAATCCGCAAGTGCTGCCTCCAGCACCTCCCAGGCCCTATTTCCTTTTCAGACGCCTTTCCCAAGCCTAAACCTGTACATCAGCTGTGATCATGTCAGCTCTCACAAGCTTTATGCAAACAATAACGTACAATTCATGGGGGAAGAAAACCTCTGAAGAGGTTTAGTGAGGTTTTATTGGAAACTATGCGGCAGATTCACTGAATAAACGATTGCCCCTACGAGCAGCCATTGCCTCCCAACAGCTGCCTGGAATTTTTATTTTCTCGGTTTTAACTTCATAACTCCACTTTCCTTTTCCTTCTTGCTTCCTCTTGGCTGACACATTATATAGCTGCTGAAATGATCCTCCAGCCAGGAATGCTGGATGAGCGGCTGCCTGTGGACCGGTGCCAGCCCTGCACTGGAACCTGGAAGGCAACGCGGGCTGGCGGCCGCCGTGTCGCCTTGCAGGCGCAGATAAAGCGACGGGGCTCCTGGCTGCACCCACCTCGGCGCTCCCCATCTCCTCCGAGCCGCCCCTGGGGACGCATCAGCGTGGTAGGAGTCTTGCACTAGCTGCACATGATGCCAAGTGGGGCTTCCTTTTTCTCTTGCTGGGCTTGGAGAGAGCCATGCTGAGATCTGCAAGACATCAATTTTAACCCTGACTGCATTTCTCTGAAGATTTTTTTTTTGTGCATTTTTGCAGCAGATCACCCAATAATAGCACACAGTTGAAGCAGCCAACGGAGCACAGGTCTGCTTCCAATGTGTCAGATAGTAATTGTGCTGTAGCATCACAGTGCATACATGAATAAATACAATTCTAAATTCAATGAGATATTTTCCTTCTGCTGTTCCTCCTGCTGCAAATGAATACACCAGCAATTAATTACTGTGCTCAGCAACTCCCTGCAGCAATTGTGTAATGGATTCATTTCAAGTCCCTTGTCTCGCAACCTTTCAGATAAGTTTCATGGGTCTGTAGTGGCAAGCATAAAAATATATATTTGTATTCATTTAATATTTGTAAATGTTACAGCTCTCAGATGCTGGCAATAACTTCCTCAAAGTTCTTCTTCACTGCTTACACAAACTGCAGGGTGTTTGAACACCAGAATCCTTCCAGCTCACAACCAAGAGTAAGGGATCTGTCTGAGAAATTTTCATGTTATATTTTATGATAAAACTTAATTATATTTAGTAAATTAGTAACATTTGGAAATACTGTCAGTCATTTAAGAGGTTAGTCTAAACCAATATATCCTGGCCTTGGTAAAGTTAATGGAGTTCTGCTTGTGATCTCGGTGGAACTAGGACTTCACCTAAATTGCTAGTTGTGTATCACTACAAAAACTGAGAATTGAAACTGAGATGTTGTCATTATACCTCTGGTTTTTAAATAGTTACTTTAAGGACGCCCCATTAAACCTGTTGAGCATTATGGAAAGAACTTCCCAATCAAGACAACCCCAAAGTTATTTCCTGATCCTTTCTGCAAGTGTTTAAAGTCCAGTGAGGTCGCGTGTCTACGACTGGCAACACGGTGCCGGGGGAACATTGAACAGACATGGCCTGAGTGATGAAATGTAATGCAATAGTTCCAGTGTCTTGATGACAATATTATCTCATGCTGCACAGATGTCTCAGGAAAAGTCAACTTTCCGTGATTCTCCTGGGCAAATGCAACTGCAAGAAGGGAAAATACAGGAATTGATAAAAACAAGTAGGGGAAGCAATGAGAAATTCAACCTTTCTAAACCTGAAATGATAACAAAGACCCTTGGGGAAATGACTTTCCAGGCTAGACGAGCAGCACGACTAGACTGCTGGTCTTTGCCAGGCAAAACTGGAAAATAAACCTCGTGATGCTTATAACACTGTTTTTAACCCCAAGAAATACCACATATGCCGTATATCCAGAACAACTCGTAAGAAAAAGTATCTCTGAGCTTTGCTCAGAAACACAGCATAAGCCAGTGCTTAGACTCCCGGACGGGGAGTCCAGAGCCTGGGATTCAGCTTCGTTTCTGCCACTGCTGGGCTCTGCAACCAATGCTGTCCTTGAAGCCACCCTTCAAGACCGTGACTTGCTCTGCATGTTAAGTGCCCTGCAAATTAAGGCTCTGCAATAAAATAATAAAACTAAATAACTCCTATGAAAAGTTCTAATACGCCGAAACACTGTGAACTCGTCGGCATTTGTCACTAAGACCACGCCGTGCCTGGCGTGCTCCTGGACCTGGCGTTTGCCTCACCAAGCTCAGGGGCCTGCGACACCTGCCTCTCCTCGAGGTGTTAGAGCCCATGCTCCATGGAGGGAAGATGCAAACTTGACCTCTGCAGTTATTCACCGTATATCTGAAACACACAGAGAATCAAAACTTCTTTCCTGATGGCATCTATCTAATCACTTCTGCACTTAAAACCTGGCGGATCACTGCTGAACCTCTCTCTGTGCACTGATCTCCTCAAACTTACATTCTTCTTACTAAGACTTTGTCGATGGATATCTCGTTTTTTTTTTCTTCTTTTTCTGCACACGGCATCAAAAAATGATCTTTCAAAGACCCTTGGTTTGTCCAATTTCTGTGCAGTATAACTCTACCATTACTAACCACTTTTCCATGCTGTCTGGGCCTCTGGAAACAATTGAAACCCGAGAAAACACAAGGGATACGTTCTCATTTTCTATTAAATTTTCTTACTAGAATGGCAGGTGAGTCAGAGTTGAGGCTTTATTCATGCAGGAAGTCTATGGATCTAACTTTAATCATCTGCAAATAACTGTGAGGCTGAGTAACATGAAGCAAATAACCACAGGGTTGATTATCAAGAGATCTCATGTTTCCGCACATCTTCATGAAACCTTGCTTCCTGTGTTTCAGGCTCCTCTCCCACATGGATGGTAACAGTTCACAGGAACATTGTGAGCATTAATTACTTACTGTCCTTCCTTTCTCTTTGAAAATGTAAAGCTCTCCATTTCCTGACACTTCAGGTGGATGTCCAAAGGGATTTACAAAAGTACTTAAGCAGGTTAGACTACATCTCACGGACTCTCGAAGACTTTTATAGGCCTGGCCCTCCATGAATGGAGCAGCAAGGAGTGGGAATGCTTTCGCCCTCCGTGTACGCCGACCAGGGCACTGGCACAGCTCCCTCCAGATTCTCTTCAAGCAACTCAACCTTGTTCACGTTGAAGCCTGTTTGTTCATGTCTGAGACAGTCATTTGAAGTAGGCACCTACGCGACCTAAAGTCTTCCATGTCCCAGACCAAAGACTAAGATCAACAGGGAGCCTAAACGCCTGTTTAAAGGTGCTCCTGTCCACATGGAGTTTCCTAGCAGAGTGCGACCATCCCCTTACCTGAATGACAACACCAACAAAACGTGCGCTTGCAGTGACACTGCTGCGTGCAGAGGTGCCATGTGCCACACGTGCTGTCCTAGCTACCAAACTGCCTTGCATTTGTCTTGGATTACTTGGCATTACTCCGGCATAGGCGACACACACAGACTCCAAAAATCCCCTACTCCTCCCAAGGCAGACGCAAAAATAAAATGGCCATATGGGCACCCTTAAGCTGCTGTTGTAAATTGTTGCATTTTTTTTTTTCTACTAAATACCAGTTAAGACATTGCTACCAAATTGCTTTCACCGTCGGCTCACAGATCTTGTAAGGAAGGTTCAGAGACAACAAAACCAGACGGGTTTTCCAGGTAAATTCAGCTGCTGTGTCCAGCCCAGCAGCTCAATCTGGACCATGGCAAGGAGGAGCCTGCAGACTGCGCAGCCCTGGCAGCAGCTCGGAGCTGCCCCAGCGCTGCCATTTGTGCTACCAATACGGGCGGGAGCTGCTTGCAGGTTATTGGAATGTCTAACATGCCTTATCCCTCCTTCAGCTGCGGATGTTCCCTAGCAGCAGTCGGTGTTAGAAAGCCAAGGCTGTCACCAGAGAAAAGTGCTGAAGGACAAAAAAAAAGGGGGGGGTAGGAGGATGAAATTATACTTTAAAACAAGCTGGAGCAATTGGCTGGTGCAGCATCAGCAACCACTTTCCTCTCTGTAGGCAGTGCCTCTTATCAGGAACATAAAATGGTACAGCTCTGGGTTTTGTCCCTTGTGGATCATATGGATCCAGGTGGAATTTGAATTTTAAAAGCCTTCAAGGCCGAGCTGTCTTAGGAGCTGTCTGTCTGAAAGAGCACATTTCTCTTTGTGCATTTCGGGCAGCACTGCAACCAAGGGAGCCACATATGCTGGATCCTGTTCAACTTAATAGTTAGAAATTTGGCAGGAGCGTGTTCTCCATATGGGGTTTTCAGCTGTAGGAAAGCTTCTGCCTTTGCTATGAACTGGATGGGGACTGTTCCCCTCTGAGTGCGCGGGGAGAGCGGGATCGACGGGAGCCGCCTCCCTCGCACTGGCCAGCAGAAACCACGCGGCTCCCAAGGGAGCTCCTGGCCCTCCCGGTTCTCAGAGGGGCTGATACTCCATTTGTCTGGATTGTAGTTTTGCTTTATCAGGAGCATCCAGGGGCCTGGATCGACAGATTTTGTCAAATATTATTTCTAATAATATTTGTGTCCTCTCAGTCACCTACTAATTGTGAAGGTGCAGAGTAGTGTTGGAAGATAACCAGTGACCTAATAAAAACTGAGCATAAAACATGAGAATGAAGGTATTTCGTTGAACAAAATTATACTGGGATAAAAATATACATGAGTTTTCTCTTTTTACTCCAGGTATGAGGGTTTCATTGTACAAACACACCTTTTTTTTCCCACCAAGACAAAGGAATTTAGCCTGAAATAATTAATTTATGTAGGCAAAGCCCAACAGTTCCATCATTGCCAAAGGGAAAGCAAAGAACAATTGTATGGACAGGAAAAAAACTCACAATGAGATCTCTGGGAATAATTCCAATAGCATGAAATTAATGTAAATCAAAAATAGCTCCTATGAAGTGAGTGGAAGACTCTGTGGGAAATAAGAATCAGGCCCAATAACTTAAATATGCACCACAGAGAAAATAAAAAGCGGAAGACTATGACAGTGGTATTTAATAAAATATTAAATTAATATTAATACTGGGTGATCACTGAAGGAATCAACATTCCCTGAAAATGTTTAAGTCAATACGATATTCGGCTCTTGCAGGCATAGTATGAACTTTAATGGCAATCTCGACGCAGGGAATCTTACGGAGCTTACACAGTCCAAATGGATTCTCTGATAGCTTCCAGGAAATGCATCTTTCTTAGCTGGGCAGCAGTTACCTCAAATAGTGGATGGCAACAGGAATGCTATCAAGTAAATGCGACAGATAGGAAACTACCTAGAATCTATTTAACGCTGCCGCTCCATCACTCCACGTGTTTGCCCGTCTCTTCGCCTTGAATGTTTCTCTTTTGCAGCTGCTCAAGGAAGAATAGCTAGAAGCCCAGCAGTGCTTGCGCAGTGCAAGCGAGTATAATTTTTTCCCTGTTGCTTTTATATATTTGATATAATTATTTAATGCTTTTAGATTCAAAAAGAATAAAACCCCTGTTTGACTCACAGGAGAATTTGCGCCTCAAGAATATATTAGAATGATATTTGTGCTCACTAACAGAGCTGAAAATATTATCCTGAGTGAGTTTATTCAGACACTGGTCTATTCTTTGAGTGTTGGTATGTTTGCAATGGAGGTCAGGATGAATCCCAGAATCCCAGAATGGTTGAGGGTGGAAGGGACCTCCAGAGATCATCCAGTCCAACCCCTCTGCTCCGGCAGGGACACCCAGAGCACGGGGCACAGGCGGGTTTGGAAGATCTCCAGAGAAGGAGACTCCACAACCTCTCCGGGCAGCCTGTTCAGTGCGGGATACAGGCATTAGGATATATAGGATATACAGTATATTTTAAGATAATATCTTTGTTTTCTCAATATTGCTCTGCTTTCATAAGGCATTTACTTTTGCTGTCTAAATGAGCTCAAATATGTAATTTTTATTACCAAGGCTTATTTAATTCATTTGCTAGGTCACTGCTTGGGATAATATATGCAAATTGTACATATTAAGAGTGATATGAATTATATCAAGCATTGCCATTTATGTGCAAAATTCATCAAATGTTAATGTAAAGTCTATAAATAGAAAGAATAAAATAACAATAAAACATGAACGTGTAGCAGGCATAAAAAATGAAGACCCTTAACTGCCCATTCATTAGGCAAATAAGGACAGCATATTCCTAACCAGCGAACAAAAAGGCACAAGAAATGACTGTGTTACTGTGGCACTGATAACCACTGAAACCAAGTCTCCAGTGTTCTGACAGGGTGTGTGCTCATGAACGGGGAAAATTCAAATTAATGCTATTAATTGAATTAATGGAATAAAGGAATTCCGACAATGTGTTGGTTAAAAGGTGGGAGGAGAGATCTAAAAAAATAAGCCCACTGATTCAGTCTGTATGACAAAACTTATCACAGATTGCTTGGGCATTACACCAAACAGTTGGAAAGAACTACAAATACAAGAATAATATTTTATATCATTTTGAGTCTGTATTTTATAATTATATGACTCAAATGTTCTTGCTTTCAGGTACAGCCAGGGATGTTATGGGCTAGTAACAAACTGCCCTGAATCGTTAACAAATTCTTTTTTTTCATACTGTAAGGACAAATATTCACTTATCATTCCAGCATGCAGCAATGAAACACCCATAGAATCTCATAGAAACTCATATACCACTACATAATTTGGCATAGCTGTCAGGCTCTTCTGAAACTGAATAACTGAATAATAATGAAGGCCATTAATAATGATTAGAAACATTACAAAGAGTGAAAAATTAGTAATATAGATTCTTATATTCATAGATTGCCTATGAAGGGAGCATTTTTGTAGAAATCATGCATAATTATTACCCAAGAAGAGCATTTCACTCTTTTAAAAAGTGCTCTTGTTATTGTCGCCTGAATTACTACATTTCAGGAAAATAGTTAACTTCTCTTTTTTTTTTTCCTAATGCTTCTCTACTTGTTTTTTTTTTAAAGTAAGTTCTTCTATTCCCACAGACTGATAACTATTACAAGATAGGAGGCACATCCTTCTAGGAATCAGACATAAATGTTAATTTTGATCTTATGACTGCTGATTTAAATGAAGCAGTTTTTATTTTTCTTTTAAAATCCAGAAGTCATTATTTTGTCTCTCATCCTCTAAAAGAAAACATACCTCAACACTTTTGGATACACACTGCTAGTCTTTATAAATTTCAACCATAAAATAGCAAAGTGTTGCTTAACATCTGCTCTTCTTTTGTGTGTAAAGAGTGTAAAGAGATAAAATCCCTCCCTCTCCAGCAGCAGTTGTGCAGCTTTCCGAGACTGTGTATTCCTTGTGCTATATGTTGCACAAGCAGAATAATAAATCACTGAAAGTTAATTCCCCTAATAAACAAGTTTGTATGAGCATGAGCCTCTCTCATCATCTGCTTTGCCTGATTTATGTTTGCTCATTTTGAAATATGCCATTTGTGGCGTCACAGAAGGTCAAATCCCACAGTGCTGGTTTATTCATAATAAATATCACTTAATTCCTAATAGGTCTGGCCTAAGGTCCATGTTAGTCAATTAGAAGCTTTTGTCGATTTTGATATTATCTGAATAAGGTGAGAAGAACAAAGAGGGTTGCCCTATGTCCTTCCTAATAGAAGTGATAAATATTCACTTTATTCATGACTGCAGAATATTTTACAACATGTATTTAATATATTTATTAGTGCAGAATAAATATACTCTTTTAGTTATCACAAACACAACACGAAAGAAGACCCATTCTATTTGTCTTTGGATGAACCCTGAGGAACAGAACAAAAATCCAACTCCAACAATCAAATGCGACAGAAGACACGATTGTGCTTTGTATCTAACTGCCATCTATAAGCAGTTCATAAAGAGGAAAGCTTATAAATACATCAATTAAAACATTAATAAATTATGAGAAACTGTTTGATAGCAACTGTGCCCTAGACTGCTAATAAGAGTGATTCCTCCTGCCTCCTCCCCAGCCCTTGTGGCCATCAGCAACACATCACTTGCTTCCCTGCGTGTCTTATTGCGGCTACTCAGTTTATTAACCCCATATAAACATAACATTAATACAAAGTGTTACCAGATGTTTAAAAGCAGCTATGAAAACACTCCCATAGGTTCTGTTGGCTTGTGTCATTAATTCATACTCTCTTTGGTTCCTTTTCTTCTTCACAGGATTTTTCCAAAAGGATTTGGTACTCTCAAAGGTAAAATCTTGCTTGCCTATTAATGCATGAAATCCCACTGAAGTCGCAGGAACTACTCGTGTGGAAAGAGATGCTGAAGTTCATTACGGACAGATCAGCCATGTGGGTTTAAGGGAGCCCTCCGCGAGGTGCCATTGTGAAGAGAAGCAGTTTCGCTCCTGGTCATTCGCATCATTTTTATCAAGGGCAAAAGAACCACCAAAACGAAAAGAGAATCCTGCAGCCCCAGCAATAGATATCATTACTGGGACCCAGCACGGTTCAGTGCAAGTCCAGGTTCCCCAAGGAGGAAAATGCAGGGGGGAAGATGGGGACCTGCTCAGCCTTTCCTCCCCAGGCCCCTGGAAAGAGCCCAGGTGCTTTCCAGAAGGATGTCTGGATGGTTGGGAAACGCTGAGGCTTCCAGAGAAATCATCTTTTTTTTTAATTTAGTAATTCATTTTCTTAAAACATCTCTAATGAGAAACATTTAAGTGTCTTCTGAGATCAAAACATTTGCTGTATTTTACTAGTATTTACTATAATCTCATTTCTTTCTTTTACGTCTTTTGTATAACCTTAATCTCTCCAAAATGATGAAAATGTTGCCAGGTTTCACCCTTATTGATAGCAGGGCCTCTCAGAGTCGATTCACTCCTCATTTCTAGGAAATATTTATCCCAGGTCAGGAAAGCCTCCAAGTGCTACAGAATACCAAAGAAGAATGGTGTTTTCTGATTTTGGATGTACATTACAAGTTCAGTGAAAATAATGACAAAAAATCCTATGCTTGTATGAGTAACAATGAAGTGACAATCTGTAATATTTCAAAATACACATTGCCTGTTAAATTAATTCATTATTACTTATTACTGGCCTCCTCCTGCATCCTTCCCTGCTTGATAAGCTAAAGCAGAAGGCTAACAAGGACAGGAACATTCATAGCCAGGTTAATAAACCAGTAACTCGCTTTGTGCACCAGAATAGAGTTTGACCATCTAAAGTATCAAGTATCCCAGACCAGCCTTCTGTGCCGGAGCAAGAACACCAGCCCAGACATGGATGTCTGTTCATATTTACAGTATGAAAACGTACAGTTGAATAATAGAGCATCATGTTTTTGTGAAAGTTTTTCCTTCAAAGAAAAAAAAAAGACATCACAGACAGGAAAGCAATTATGAGCTCATTTTGAAGGGCTCATGAACATGATTTTCCATAGAAACTTCAGAGACTTTCCGTGGAACATGTAGAAATATCTGGAATGCTAATTGTCACTACAGAATTGCTACAAGGCGGAAATATGTTAACACAGAACTACCTGAGCACTCCTAACTGCATCTTTGAAAATGAAGCAAAGAATCCATTCTCTTCTGCAAGTCTATAATATCCAGCAGAAACACTTTTAGTCACAATCAGACTAACACACCTACTGTGTAGGTACACAACACAGAACAAAATTTAGCTAGACAGTGGCACAATTATATTACCCTTTTTCAAGAAAAGAAATATTTCATAAAGGAACAGTATAAAGAAAAACTGCTCAGATGGCCAGGGCAACAAATGCCCATCTTAAGTTTTTTTAAAAATGTAAGAAAAAAAGCACGATTTGTTTGGCCCAGCAAAACAAAGACTGAGAAGACGCAGCTACTGTTGTTAGATACATATGACAAACAGGAAGAAGAGCTGCTTAACAGAAAAGAAAATTTTAGCACTAGATCATAAACGTGTGGTGGAAATATAGCGAACATTTCTATTTCCGAGTGAAGTTCTGAAACACATTTCTAGTAGGAGTAATGGAAGGAGGAAAAATCTTGCTAGCTTTTAAATGGAGCTTTAGCAATTACGCGGTGGCATCTTAGCTTGATGAATAAATAGGAAGAGTAGCTCGTTTATCAAAATGAACATCAACATGTTAATTCAATCACAACAACAATGTAAAAAGCTTAAGGGAATTTGAAAAATTAAAAAACAAACCCACCAAAACTTAATCTTACTTGAGCTTCTAGTAATTTTGTGCAAAGGAAATAGGTAATCCAACAGTAAATGTGTGTATTTCAGTTTCTTTGAGATATAAAAACTCTCAGCTTGAAACATCAGCTGAAATGGCACTAACAAATAACATCCTTTACTTTCCAACTGCCTGACTATAGAACTGTCTATTGGAGAGAACAATTTGCCGGCTACCCTGAGCTGAGAGGATGCTTTCAACTAACCACATCAATCCTCAGCAGCACATTATATGGTGTAAAAATGTTAAAAGCAACATATTACCACACAAAGTACAGTACCTGCTATTTGCCATTCTAAAAAATGGTTTAAAGTGAACATCTTCTTATGGAAAGCAAAAGATTGCCAAGATATCACTACAAGCTTAACAACAGGAAAATATAGTCTTCTTTTAATAAGAAATCCTCAACTTCCTGCAGCAATTGAGTCTGTCCTCACTATATCATTACTGAAAAACTTTGAGATGGTACCTATTAATTGTGGTAATTCTTAGGGTCTCTGTAATATACTACAGAGTGCTGAAGAGTGTCTAAATGTGTCCCACTTCGGGGCTGCAGTGCTGCTGTGCGGATACGCTGAGCAAATGCAGGGATTCCATTAGTGCAGCAGCAAAACTAGAGAGAAAGAGTGGCCCGGGCATTGATTTCCCATTATATTTTCACTTGATAGAAAGATCGCACTTGGCTATTACAACCAAAAAGAATACTTAATTTTATTCTGGGCGACTCATATTTAGATTGATTTTTCTCTAAAATAAGATTTTTATAATTACTCCTTCCTGTTCTAACTCTGCCCTTAAGGAACACTTCCCAACACGGGAGGAACACACGCTGTACTTGTTATGAGAAGCTGCAGCTCAGGAGCTCAATTCCCTCACCAGGAAAGAGCACCAGCACCCCTCTCCAGCGAGGGTGCTGGACTGCTGGGGAACCCATCTTTGGGACGTGTGTTAATCCTTTAATAAGAAACAGGGACTCTTGAAAAGCTCTTGTAGGATCCCATCCAATGCTTACCGTTCCCTTCGACATCAGCACTAGGCTAAAATAGGCACTGGGTTAAAATAAACACTCACAAGAAGGAACCAGAATTAACTATTGACATTTAAAATAATGACATCACTGGAAGACTACTTCAGAACTCAATGTGGACAGAAATATCTTCATTATTTGGTTTTAGCTTGACTTATTTTAGCAGTTTCTCTTCTGGTTTTTGGCAACGTTCTCCAGAAATACAAGCCACTCACACACGGTATAATTTTGGTACCACTGGAGAACCAGAAAACTGAACCTGGAGTATATGAAAAGAAATCAGCCAGCCTGGTTTCATCACCAATCTCAGTACAACATATGAAATGGACAAAACGCAGGAGTGAAGAAAATTAAATTCAGTTCATTTTCTTTCAGTTTTTGTATATCTAGACATAGATCCCCAAATTTGTTATGTCAGTAATTGCATGCAACAGCCGCAGCAAGAAATAACCCCTGCTTGCTCTCTCTTCCCCAGAGGGCAGTGACCAGGAACAGATGCAAAAAGAAGGACCATATGAGCAATCCCCAGCAACCTGCGCAGCTTCGAGCAATTTGCAGTCCAGGGACTTCCTGAACTGGGGGTTACATCAGCATCTTCCTGTTTAGTAGCCCTCAGTGGACCTATCTTTCACGAGTTGTCTAATCACTTCTTAAACCTATACATACTTTTGGCATATGATATATCCTGTAGCAATGGATCCCATGATTTAATTTTGCATTGTGCAAAAAGAGAATTTCCTTTTGTTTGCTTTAAATCTGCAGCACAGTTATTTTGTCTGATGCCTCGTAGGTGTTCGCAGAAAAGAAGAATCATCTTCCCTTTCCAGCTGCCCCTTGCCATGCAAAGCCTCTGCGAGCACCCCTGGTCCAGCCGGAGAGTCCTGGTCTTCCAGTCCCTGCTCCGTGGCCATCCATCCCTGACGCTTCCTAATGCCCCTGCTCTTCAGGGGTGGCTTCCCAGAGCTGCACCTCAGGCTCAAGCTGCAGATGCACATTCGAGTCTAGTGGCCCACTAAGATTTCCTATTTCATTTTCTGTTTTCTTCCGCTTAGTTCCTAAGATTTTATTAGCCTTTTGGCTGGGTCGAAGGGCTGGAGGTTATTGCATTTGTATGCAATACCATTCATCATTAGCTCCCATTTTATTACCTGCTACTCAATTTCTTGAGATCTTCCTTTAATTCTTCTCAACTTTAATTTTGACTGTCTTAAGTAATGGATTATCACCACACAACCGTTTCATGTCTCATGTCTTTACTTCACCTATGAATATATTAAAAAGCACATAGTCCCAAACCAGATGTTTGGAGGACAACGTTAGTTGTTTCCCAATGAGAAATGAGAGCGTTTATTCCAACTCTGTTGTATCTACTCCTCATTTCTATTTTTCTCAAATCTCTCCTACCAGCACCTGAGCATGACACAGTTCTTCAGCCCTGGCACCATAACAAAAAAGCTAACTTTCTTCAGGAATGAATACCAATGCAAATAATTAATTTAGGTTTTCTGCCGTGTTTTGATTTTTCTTGCATGTGTATTTTGCACTTCATCTATTGCCTATGTAGATTTTCTGGCAGAATCTCTTCTCTGGAGAAAAACAGTTGGGTTTTTTTTCATTGGTTTTATGCCTTCAGCAGGTTATTCCTTAAAATCTTCTCAGGTCTGCCTTATTCTGGTTTTATATTTAACTGGCCAAGGTTATGCTATTTTTCTGTCTCTTATTTTGAGCCAGATGCTTTTTATTTCAGAAAGCCTCCTTTTGCTCTAATGCTTAACCATTCTGCTCCTTTTTGATAGTGGTATATATTTGCCTAATGCCTCTAAAAGGGCTTTACAGGCCCACAAGCAGTCCTGCTAGCTCAATCTATAACGCAGTTATATGCATTACTTGAAAACTCTGTTTTGAAATGCAGTGGAAGTGTAAGCAACATGGTCTTTTATTTACACTAGTAAAATACCATTGTTATTAGTTTGGAGGACAGGTTTTAATGTCAAAACTGCAAGTGTGTAAGAGAGTTGAAGACTGGAGGTATGTATTGGGAAGAGGGGAAGCTCTCACCTCCTGCTATTGATCCCTTCAGACTGTGCAAACTCTAAAGGTCCCCTCCCATCCCATCTTTGGTGAATTATCGATCAGCTCAGCCTTAAAAGAGCCCTTTTCTCTCCACTGATTGCAGGGGTAGTTTGGATAATGAGCTCTTGGGTTGACATCTACACTATGGACATTTAAAATTCCATACATAAATCCTCCCTCAGTTTTGACACTTCACTGTTCAGTATACGCTGGCAGTGAAGGCAACAGAGTATGGGAGATGTGGCATTTTGTCACTGCTCTGAGTTGGGCACTTCTTCATAGGCCCAGAGTATCCAGCCTTGGAGATATTCAAAACACGACAGGACACGGAGCAGATGATCTCCAGAGGTCCCTGCCACCTGCATCTAGTCTGTGATTCTTTGAAGATCCTGCTGTGCTGGAATGATGTCCAAAACTTTCCAAAGATTAAACAAACACTGAACATGCACATCGTATCTCACGTTAACAAGAGCATTTTAGGGAAAATTTGGTGACTTGATTTTAGTTAGTTGATTGCGAGGCAACTACCTAACAGAAAGGTTGAGGGAACCCAGAACAACCCTTCTGCGAGCGCCCTTCAGCATGGAGCACGTTTGCAGCCTGCACTCACTAGAAACACGGTAGGGCTGGTTTAGTTTGCTTGTTTGTTTGCTTTGTTTTTGGAATTGTACTGTTTCACTGCTTGAACCTCAGTTTTTAACGCATATAGTAGGGGAAGAAGACTTCGCTTACTGTCATTGATATGTAATTTATATTATCCCCCATGGCCACAGCATTTATTCTTGGGACTGTCTTGAGAGGTGAAACTAAATCATTCCCAGCTTGTTAGCTAAGCAGTATAAAACAACAGCCAGCATATTCCCTGCCTGTTTTTTCCAGCTGTAACTCTAAATCTAGCTGCTTTTGGTACTGACCTTTCCCATTACTTGTAAACAAGGTCAGTATTCTTTGTGGGCCTTTTATGTTGCTCTCATATATCAGCCTGCCTATGGTTCTACCTTCTGTCGTGTTGGCAATAACCATGCTTTTGGAGCCGAGGAATGGAAATTGTGCAAGTGGTGAAATTGAGGAATGTATCGTTTTATGGTCATTTTCCAGCTACACTTCAAAGGCAGGTCTCCCTAGGCTGCTGCCATTACAGCCTGCGAGCGCCTATGGAGACTAATAGGAACAGGATGCTGCTATAGAAATTGCTATATTAAGTACTGCCCCATGGCTTGTGACCTCTGTTGGGAGCCCACATCTTCTCAAAATGCAATCAGTGGGGACACGCCAGTATTGGTTATTTTGGGGAGAAGGGTCAGATTCACAGGAAACACTGCGCAAGTTTGTAAATAGGTTGTCTGAGACAAATGAAATGTTATTTGTCCCGAACGATCATTTGTTGCCGGCACAGAGAGACAGCAAAATAAAACACTTTGCAGCACACTGGTACAAGCAAAGAGTTTTTCCTGCTCTTCATAGCAGCAAACACCAAATACAACAGAATTGCTCCAGGTGTTTGCTGGTTCCAGCTGGCTCCAGCAGTTTAAAGACCTTCTCATAACCTGGAACACTTGGGCTGCGTAGATTGGAGGCATTGAAACATTTGCAAGCATTTGAAAGCTTTTACCTCTGCAGATCCAAACTGTAATTTCAAGCCCAGACGATCCCATGGAAACATCAGCATTTGTATCTGATGCATTTTCTCATTTGTTTTGATCTGCCTTGGCTTTGCTTTTTAAGCATACCCAGCCCAGACTCTGTTAATAGTTTGCTATCTGTTCTGACACCCACTATAACATTAAGGCCAGCAGTTCCTGCTTGTCTTTCAAGGCATCATTCACATCAAACAGCAAAGCGAGTGGCTGAGGCACACAACACAACCTGCTTGTTAAGGGAATGCAGACAATCTTAGATGCCCATTAAATGCCTAACGCTACTCCTGATTCATAAGCTAAAAGTTGTCTCAGCTCCATACAATATATTAAGATTAAAGATTAAAGAAGATATTAATTGCCTCAGCTTTATGCATCTGAAAAATGGTTTATCCCTGAATAAACAGTGTGAATGTGTTCCACTTCAGATTTTGTTTGTACATATGCATCTTTTCTAAGTATTCAGCATAGCAACATCTAGCAAACTGTTATTGCAACAATTCTAGGGAGACTAAGTCATTATTTGTAGCTTGTACAGATCAAATGCAGGCTTCTTACATCAGCATTTTCTTAACCATTTCATATCATCTAAAGATTTCCATATCACTCCTTAAAAATCTGCAGATATGTCACAGGTATCTTACAGCCTTTACAAAACTGGTCCCTGCACTTCCATTTAATATCATTTGTTAAAATTCTTTTTTTAAAGAAAAGGTATTACAAGAGAGAAAGGACAATGAGCCAATGTTTGTCAAACCTTCTAGCATCATCAGTCACACAACAGATGCAGTTAAGTCATAGTATTTTACCCTGAAGCCTGTTATTGCTGATCCTCTCTCCAAGCAAGCAAGCTAAGCTCAGAAGTTGGATGCAGTCCAAATCTTTCCCATTTTAAATAAACTTCTTCTCTGTTTTGTCCTATTATTCAATAAAATGTTCCCAAAACAATGTCTTTGTAAACTATAAACAAGTTAGGCATCCAGATAATTAGGTTTGAATGGAGGAACAGAAAAATGTTAAAGGCAAGAGCTTGTGTCTTAAGTCAATAAGACAAACAATGATTCTTCTTTTAGTGCTCAAAGGAACTCCCAGCGCCCAAACAAGATCAAGGTCCACTTGGGCTAAGTGCTCAGCAGACACAGTCCAACAGGTCTCTGCCCTTTCCACCTCGCAGTTTACTCACAGACAACGTGCAGTGAACAAAGGCATGGGGAAAAAACACCCCAAACCCATCACATTTACTGTAGCCCTCAGAATTTCCACAATGTAGCTAATTTTCCCTGTTATCTTCCCCAGCTCCTCTTGGATCACCGTGGTAAATCCAGAGCTGGAGACTTCCCTTCTTTCTCCCACTCAGTACATGTTTATTCCAGCTGGACTTTACCAGCTCCAGAGAGACCACAGGGTTGGTTAGATATTTTATGGATAATAATTGATTAGTTTGGAATCTGTATTGCAGAAATAAGCCTCTCCCAAACATCGTATCACCATTCCACCAAGCTGCCTGTCATCAAACAGTGGGAGATGGGCAGTGCCAAGCCACAACCATAAATTGTGTCAAATCAATGCAGAAATAGGGAAAGTCAAGATAAGAAGATAGACATCTTTTATGAACTATAAAAACCAAGAGTATATCTTATGCATGGCTTGAAATTGCACTGGGAATGGAACTACTTTTCTATTTGCAAATAAGGAAAATTTACCCCAGTGCAATAATCTGCATAAATTCTTATGCACTACATAAGAACCACATTAAGGACCCAAATTTGGCCTTAAACTCCACAAAGTGCTGAGCTGGCAGGGCTGAGCGTCACTGCAGGGCAAATTTCAGCTCTGGTATGCATTTGCCTATCTAGCATCTCAAGATTTGGGCAGAGCATTCTGCACACAAGTATATTCCTCAGGAAACAGAGGAGGAGAGGAGCACTAGTTCCTCTTTGTGCATATAGGAGTCATTTGGGAAATCCCCCACAGAACTTAGCTCTGAAAATTATTGGGCAAACGTGTCTGAGAATTTCGAGAGTGCCGCTGGATGCGAAACTGCATCCATCGCAGGAACTGCTTTCCTGGTCCTACCCTTCTCGCCTTTCATTTTCCGATGGGTAAGCTCGATGATGAAAAGCCTTTCCAGACCATTTTAGGTATTGCTGAGATGAAGGCAAGGTTGTTATCTATCTGAAGGAGAATCATTTTTCATTGTCTGCTCCTATAAACGGGCAGTTTTTTGCTTTCCCCTCACATCCCACTGACATAAAAATCTTACATTCTCTACAGAGCAGGAGTTTCTCCATTCCATTTGCTTTAGTCCACAGTGAAAGTAATAGGGGGGGGTGACTAAAGCTGTGCTTTTCATTGAAAATTTTGGGTGCACAGATTTTACGCTAAGTTGTATTTGTTTTAGGTGGTTTCATATTTTTAGTCTTTATCCTTTTTTATCACTGCTTAGCAGTTTTGCAGCATCTGCAGAATGTAAACTAAAGAAGCAACTACCTCATCTTGAACTTTGGCTTCCCATACAATAGCAGATGGGTATAATGAGAGCAGGAGCTCAACTCTATGTCATGTTCAAGCATAGTCCTAGGAACATGTGTCCCACCCACTGCATTATGAGACTGGATCTGTTCCTACCCGAGTGTCACCAGCAGATTTTCTGCAGCTTCTGAAGCATCATCCATACAACTGTCGAGCCAACCGAGCACTAGTTAATGGTGCATGTAAAGAGCATCATTTCTCAAGGGAGCTTGACTAAAGACATTGACAGCTAAAGACAATCCAATTCTGAATTATGTAAAATTACTTGAGAGAACAAGTCGATGAAAGAGCAGAGGTTTTTACAGTCCCTGTACATTTCTTAGTTCTCTAGCCTTCCTCTAATCAGTCTTTCTAACTCACAGCTCCTTCAGAATCCAGACTAATTGGAGCTAATTGAGCTCTCTGTTGCTTTTGGATCCCATGGTCCAACATCTCTTACATAAGTCAATAAGCACCTGAACCAGCTTCTTATTGTCAGGTGCAAAATATTTTCATTCCAGAAAATCAAGCTAAATCCATACTCACTTCCCTGAATTAACTGTGTGGATGAAGTTTTGAGTATATGAAACTGTTAATTTTCATGAAAAAAAAGAAAATCACAAAATATTTCTGCAATTCATTAGTACATGAAAAAAAAACTCTTCTCTGAGAGTGACTACTCACCTCATTTCTCAAATCACTCATATGAATTTCTCAAACTACTCAGGCTCTTTTCAGAGCTTAATTGTATTTTTGAGCTCTAAAATTTATGTAGACTCATTTTTCAAGGAAAATGTATTTGGAGATTAATGAACCCAGGGCTGCTTTGAGTGAAATGGATATGCCATGAGCAACTTAGTGTTTCTCATTCTAGGCCTAGGCCACTGGATTTTACCACACTCAGACATGCAGTCTTATGGGGAAAAGAGATTCTGTCAAATCAGCAATTTTTAATTTGATCTCAAAGCATTGGTTTTTTTTAACAGTTATATAGAAGTTACAAGAATAAAGATCAAAACTATTAAAAATAGAAACCTGAGTAAATATTTATAAAACCACATTTAGATTGGGCAGACTGCCAAAAGTAGTCACTGGCTTCAACGGGAAAGACAAAATGCGCGGTATTCTTGGAAACAAAATTTTTTAAGGAGTCTAAAGTCCCTTTGGATTTTTGAAAGTCAGACTTCAGACTCAAAGGCAAGAGCAGACAGTTCTGCTCAGCAAGAGTGAATCCAACCTACAGTGAATCCAAACTAGACCCAGCAAATCCAACCTAAAAGCACTTCAGTGGCATCAGGGTCCAAGGACCTGTCCAAGGAGGGTGCAGGAGGCAGCACTGCTTTGCCCTGTATGATACAGCACCGAGCCATCGAACTACCCTTAGCAAGTGCAAAATTAATCTGTATTGTACTTGGCCAGACTGTTACTGAACTCCCACAGGTCTCAGCTCTACCTTAAGCCTGGCACAGCGCTCTGCACCTGCACCGAGCAGGCTCACAGCAGCCCCGTGGTACTAAGCCGAGTGTTGTTACGTTACACAACATCAGTTTATGTGGCCCCATTTGTGATTACGCAACCTGCCGCCCTGTGGAACAGCCCCTGCAGCATGATGCCATCATCTCATAGTATTTTTATTTTTCTTGTCCCAAGAAAATCTAAGTCCTCTGCAGCTTTTGCGGACGGATTTGCTTTGGCGCACGAATTCCCTCCTCGCTCCTTGCCAGATGTCGGAATGTTTGGAGGGAGAACATTTCATCCCTCACCACAAGCAAAGCAGCAGAGGAATAAAGGAGCAGTTAGGGGAAGGACTGCTGTGTTCTCGACACCATCGAGAACTGACTGTGATGAGGAGGAGCCGACTGCCACACAGGCTTTCAAATGTGGGACAGCTTTTTCTAACATCAAGACATAATCCACAGGAGACTGCTAGAGGAGGAAACCATGGGTTCTTTTTTATTATTTTGGGGATTTTGTGTTTTACTGAAATGCTTTGGTCTTTTAAGTTCACATGGTGACACCTGGAAAAAAAAAAACTAGGAACAATCTCCAGGTTTATATTTCCTTTTCTTTTCAAAGAAGCTAATGCAAAGAGCAGCATTGCTCTGGCCTGCAGGCACCTCTCCAGCCAGCAATTACAATTGAAAAGAATTACAGCTGCAATCTAGCTGAAGAAATTGTCTTATCTGCTCCACGAATGCACCCTTGGGAAGATTCTTAAATGCTATTTTATATCCCCAGAGAAGAGTAAGGCAGAGACAATGATGAAAAAGGTATCTGCTTTAGATGTGTGTAGCTCTAACCACGAGCGTGGGCTGTGTGATCTGTGCCTCTGGATACTCTGACTGATGCTCATTAATATTTTATCACAGGTGGCTCCATATCTTATTCACAGTGGAGAAGCTCAAATGAGGCCCAAGCACAACCAGCTTGGAACGTCCAGAATATCCTTTAAAACAGTGGAGAGATAGGCCACAAAAGGGACAAAAGAGTAGCATTTAACTTTATCTGAGTGGTGCCAGCTGTATATTGCTGTATTGAAGTAGCAAAGACAGTATTTTGTAAATATAGATATTCCCAAGAGCAAGTAAGTCATTGTGAGATACATTCTGAAAACAAGGTTGAAAGAAATGGATCTAGGAAAGATTGTTCAAGAGAATCTTCTCCGTTCTACCACCTCTGTTTTCAGAAGACATTTCTATTTTTGAAAAGCCAGGTAAAACAGAAGGGCAGGAAGTTTGCAGCCTTCTGAAGGGCACACGTCAAGCAAAGTAACTGTCTTCTGAGAGGCACCTTTCAGCATCTCCAGTCTCTGCTGCTTGGTTCTCACTCCTTCTGCTTTCACACAAATGAGCATGTTGTCCTCAAAGAAATCACCCTAGTCGTGGTTCAGCCCTTTTTGAAGTGTAAAGTCAAGCTCATTTCAAAACTAGCATTCTTTGATTACTCCATCCAATCTTAGTAAGTCTTAAGGCAAATTTAGAAGTTTAAAACTCCAACCAGAGAGAAAACTATTAAGACAGAAACAGGTTAAATGTAAATTTACTTAAACTAGTACCAAAAAAAGCTTAAATAGCAGGGTCTCAAGGTATTTGTTCATATACATTTAGTCAGTCATTAGTCAGACAAAACCCATTAAAGCAAGGTAGCATTTTCAGTTTAATCTGTCATAGATTTGGGCATGAGATGGAAGTCATTTGTTCTTCAAACAACCCCCTGGTGCAGGCAGAGAGACCGGTTTTACATACATAATCTTCCAAAATCCAAGTTTCTAAGTCATGTTTCATCCCAGCCCCCAAAAGGCATGGAGAAACAAAAGCCCTCTCATTAAATACCCACCTCTAATCCCACACGTCTAGTCAGTAGTGTTAATGATCTTCAAAGGCGTGGATTGCAAATAAGTCTAGACATGCCAGATAGGCAATCCTGAGAAGCCGACTACTAAAAATTGGCCAAGACTGATTAAACAAATAAACTATGTGGAGGTGCACTGAGCACCTGCATCTTCCTCGTCCTCAACTGCAGATGCAGGTACTCAGCACCTCTTCAAAACTGGGTCGCGTACAATGAACAGAGGCTGAGAAGTTTATTGCCAGAGCAGCCGCAGCCTCTGCAAAGTTCTGGTCTCTGTTTCACCCACCCAACGCTCGAGCTGGACAGAGCAGGCAGCTCTGCGGGACGCAGCAAAGCCCAGCGCAGGGAAGTCCTCCCGGGCACCGGCTCCTGCAGAGCCGCCGCGCGGAGGTGCCAAGTCAAGTCCAAAGCACTATTGGTTTGATGCTGTGCCCAAGCTAATAAGTCAGCCTGGGAATAAAGCTTCTTAGCTTAGTCTGAGGACTGTGCTGACACAGCTAAACACCCTTCAGTTGTGGTGTCAGCATGAACTCCTGCCATCACAGGCACCTCTTCCAAAGCCCCGCACTTCAAAGACATCCACCTTGTGTCTCAGGTTATACAACAAATAAGATTAAAAAGCCATGGATTATCAGAATGCTGCTTTTGAATGCATATAAAAATGATCAAATTTCCTCATATTCTAATAATTAACCTTTGAATCTACAACAGCAGAATGTTGTACATGTGATGAATAAAAAGTATTTTCTCAAAACAAGGTCTCCGAATTTTGAGGAGGATATTTGTCCTACTTATAATACCATATTGTTTTCTACTTCTTTTTATTCCTTAATATGCAGTCTCTATCTGAGATTTCTTCTCCTAAATACTTCTCATAAAATAAAGACATGAATTAAACTTGATACTGACATTGCTATTTCTTGTTTTGTTAAAAATGACCAAGGAGGACTGTTGGTTTGAGGTACTGAGACCTCTGCAGATCTTAAGTTATTTCCAAATTCTGTAGTTTCTTGAATGACTGGGACAATATGCTGGTGTTCACATCTACAAAATAGTGACAAGAAAATCCCGTTGTCTCCTCTATGTTGTCTTTCTGGAATTATTATATAGCACCTATAATAACCGGTCTCAGGTGAGGTAATTAGGGGCTTCTCTACAATGAATAACAGCAACAACGAAATAAAATAAAATCTTCCCAAATGATGTTTTGTGGAGATTTTTCACTATGGTCTTAAGCACAGATACAGAACAAGTCAATATATCAGTGTTTCAGGATTCTCTTCATTAAAAGTCACCACTGTAAAACCCATACATGAAAATTACATGAAGTTATTTTGGAACACCCATCCAAAGCCAGATTGTTACACATTTCTGCATTGTAAATACTCTTTGCTGCTGAATTTGTTGTCCAGCTCCACAAAGATATCAGATAAGATAGAGCAGATAGAGAAACTAAAACTGAGGGCAAAATAATGGTTCTGAAACAAAGGAATAAATGAGAAGATGTGAGGCACTACCTCAGCAAGGAAGGAAATACCTTCACTCACAGGTATCTGCACACCTTTTCACCAGCATTTGCTACATACAGTCAAATTATGCTCTTGTACAGACAATTAAAGTTCTTCAGATTGAGAAAAAAAAAAAAAAAAGCTAGGTCATTTNTCTTGTACAAACAATTAAAGTTCTTCAGATTAAAAAAAAAAAAAAAACACTAGGTCATTTGAATCAGCATCTTCATTTTGTATGGACACCTTATAGGGATGTGGTTTTACCAACTCTAATTTGCACGCAGTCGCAGATAATGTGACAACAAAGACAAACCTAAAACAGAGGGAGTTCAAACAACATGATACATCCGCTTAATTTAGATCAACAATTAAAGTTCTTCAGATTAAAAAAAAAAAAAAAACACTAGGTCATTTGAATCAGCATCTTCATTTTGTATGGACACCTTATAGGGATGTGGTTTTACCAACTCTAATTTGCACGCAGTCGCAGATAATGTGACAACAAAGACAAACCTAAAACAGAGGGAGTTCAAACAACATGATACATCCGCTTAATTTAGATCTCATTCCATTTTTAGGCTTGAGTACACCACATCATGCAACATTCAGAATACAAAAACATGATCAAGTTGGAAAGTTAAGCACACCATGTGGACCCCTAGAAAACATGGGTTATGTTACCAGGTGAAGTTTATTTCTGCCTCCTTTCCTATTCAATCATTCTTACTGGCTTCTGCTCGCACAGTTAGTTACAGTAAGGCCAAGTGCAAGAAAGAAAGAAAAATTAGAGTCAATATTATCAGACAAATTCAGTATAGAGTTGGGCAGAGGAACCCAATCAGAACATATAGCTTCATCAAAATCAAAGCAGCTTGCAGAGTTAGATTTTATTACAATTTTATTTCATCTGAATGCTTTGCTTTTAAACAACTACATTTTGAATGCCACTGGATTGTGATAAAGAATACAATAACACAATTCTATGCACTTTTCAGGATCTTCTTCCCTTTTTTACTTCGTCTTTGCTAAAAATAGTGATGCTAACACTGGGCCCACCCCAGGGTTTTAAAAAGAGAAATCCTCGCTCTTGTCTTGACTAACTGCAGCCAGGCCCTTTTATTTTTCACCCCTACAAACAGAGTTCTGCAGGCCATGTACACCTGAATCCAAAAATATAACAGATTTTTCCCATTCCTTCCTTTCATAGTTAGCTGCTCTGCCACTCTATTTAAGTCTTCCTTTTGTCTGCGTGCCCCACTTCTCCATGCCTCCTGGGACAGGCAGCACATCCACTCTACTCCACTTTTGTCAACATCCAAAAGCAGCAGGGAAAGCTCTTTATTCCTGGGCTCTCTTTTAGGAATAAGCCAGGGGAAAAAAAAAAAAAAAAAAAAAAGGAACTTCAGAGCTTGCCAAGGATGGAGAAAAAATCCAGGTGCTCAAGAAGGGCAGGCCTGGCAGCTGTGGGATGTGCAGTGGAAGGGGCTACAGGCACAGAACTGCTGGGCTGCAGAGGGAAGGCGGAGCAGGGATGGAAGTGATGCTGAGCAACTTGGCTAATCATCAGGACCAAAAAGGGGCCAGGACCAGAGAATAGAGCACAACTAGCCCAGGGCTTGGGGGCTGTAAATATGTAATATAATGTCCAAGGAAGCAGGTTTGGTTTGGACTCTAGAAAGCAGCATCACTTGGACCAGCAGATGGAAAGGATGAGACCAGTTGCAGCATCCCTGGGCCACCTCTCAATGTTTAATGCTGAATACAGAGTGTAGCAGAAAATTGAGACTCAAACGAAGAACAAGAACTCACAGCCCTTTCAGAAGCACAAATCATTGTTGTGGAACAGCTGACTCCTCAATACTTTTAGTGTCTTGAGCGTGGCAATACAGACACTTTGGGTCACTCCTTTTACCCCATTTCAAGAACCTACTGCTTGGGATTTTCCCACCTTTCTGTTTTTTGTTTTCTTCTTTCTGTGTGGCTTTCCTGACGCCATCCCAGGCAGCCAGGGAGCTCTGATCTTCTGCTAGGGACCTAGAAGGGATGAGTTACTCCACNAAATCATTGCTGTGGAACAGCTGACTCCTCAAGACTTTTAGTGTCTTGAGGGTGGCAATACAGACACTTTGGGCCACTGCTTTTACCCCGTTTCAAGAACCTACTGCTTGGTATTTTCCCACCTTCCTAGTTTTTGTTTTCTTCCCGTTCTATGTGGCCATCCCAGGCAGCCAGGGAGCTCTGATCTTCTGCTAGGGACCTAGAAGGGATGAGTTACTCCACAAAACAGGTTAAAGCTTTTCTTCCCCCCTCCCTCTCCAGACGAAATGCAAAACATTTTTCTTCCTGAAGAATTTACAGTCGAGGGGTGGGGAAGGGACAATCTGTCTCATTATGGAACTAAGTCATATCCCAAGCCTCAAAGAGGGAATGTCCAGTTTCCGCACAGCCCTGCGGAATGCCCGGCAGGTGAAATGCGGCCGCTGGCAGAGCAGGGGCCGGGAGCGTCGCAGGCTGCCCCGCACGGACAAGGATGCCCACACGATCCGGGAGCCTCTGGCCAGCGACGCTCAACCTTGGATCGGCTGTTGCGCCCAGATGTTCTTTGCCAAAGTGAACAGTGCTGCAGAGCTTTGCAAAATCAGGGAAAACAACCAGACAGTTCTGAATGCAGTGGGGTAAAAAAGATAATGACAATTAACCACACAGATGGGATGGGCTGCAGCGGACAAACCAGAAACTGGCTTGGCCGCAATGTACAGATGTATTTCAGCATGAGGCTACTGGGATTCTGTCACTATTGGCTTTTTGGAAATAAAACAAATCAATAACTAAGAAATTACACTCCGTGTCAGGTTTAGGGCAAGTGCTCTCCCTGGGAGCGCTGGGGGAAAGGATGCACAAACACCTCAGGCTGCTCGGGGACTTGCAGACACGGAATGAAATGCCGCTTGTATTGTAGCACTTCCACAGCGGAGCTGCTCTGCGGTGCAATTTCGAACACATCCCCACGACAGTAACAAGACACTCATTGGAATGGGCTGAGCTCCACTAAAAGATTTTCTTTTTAACTATATAACATCTTTTCATATTGATCATCACCATTAAACAAATGACTAGTCCATGAAACAGGTTCAGGATAGGTGTGGGTCTGAAAACGAAAGGTGTATGTGCAACCAGTAGTCACTGCTTGCGTGAGATTACCTCCAAAGCCCAAATAATATATCATATTTTCAGAAAAAAAAAATCAGATGTAATTGTCACTTATGGATAAATGTGTTTTGGTTTTGGTTTTAAAAGAGCTTGGATGATTGCAACGGATTATGTCAAACCACATTGCAGCTGTAATATTTAAAAAGCTCTAGCTGCAATGTTCTAGATTATAAATTACATGTGATTTCATTTTTATCATTCTGAATGGATTATGATTGAAATGAGTATGTGAAGTAATTGCCCATGCATCCCGCGTGCCACCCTTCCCCGCCTCCCAGATCTCCTGTAAACAAAACAAGGTAATTCAAGTGAATATGCAGAGAAGAAAAAAGTTACCAAATGAAAACCAGTCCCTTTGTCAGTGTCTGTAATTTTTCTGTATTCTTTTGCAGCCAATATCCGCAGTGTCTTTCATTAGCAGAAGAGACAGTGTCTACAGCTATGGGTTGCAGAAACTATTATGTTTCGCCAATAAAAACTTCTGTTCTAAAGAAATTCATTCAATTGCTACCTATTTTGTTCTCGTTTGCTCTCATCTTAACTTTCAGAAAAATCTTCCATGCCCAGTAAATAAACATATATATTCATGAAATCCACCTGCTCTTTTTACTTCACAATAGTGCTGATTTGACATGTGTTTTCCACTCCAGTTGAAGGTGTCACCGTGCTCCATACATTCGGCGATAAACACCTTCTAAAACTGCATGGTTTTCCACCTGCTTTGTGCGGGGAGGCAGGCGGGAGAGGGTTCAGCACTCAGACGACAGCCAGGCTATCAGCTGATTGACAGTGTAATAAAATATCACAATTTTGCTTTGTAATCTCACGCAAAATAATGTAAGTTAGCATTATTTCAGCAAAACGAAATGAAATCTGCCACTCTTGACACAGCGTGCAGCACTGTCGCATGCAGACACTGCTGCGGGGCCGCGAGGACTAGCGCTCAGCATTAAGCTTCTGCTTTGCTAAAATTGGATTTGTTTACGTTCAATTATTAGTATGATTACAAGCGTTTTCGATCAACATCAGAGCAAAAGGGCACACAAGCAAGAGAATGCTCAGTAATTAGTCGATGGCCTGATTACTAAGACTTAACACCAACGGCAAGGATGACAAGTCCCACTCTGCTGGAAGAAAGGTCTAATTAACAGCCAGGAGAAGGTGGAAGGGGATACCCGTCTTTCCCTTAGATGCAGAGCACGACACGTCCAGGAGCGCCGCAGTGAGTGCAGAAGGTGAGCGGGTTTTATCAGCAAGAGAAAGGGCCAAGTTCCTTCCAAACGGGTGATAAGAAAAGAACCTTTTCTCACTCCTGCATCAACTACAGGAGTCCTACACATGACTACATCACTGGTAACTTCACTGGACAGCTAGAATCAGGCCCGTCAAAAAGAGAGCTTACCACCTTTTCAACAGGACTTGTTCAGCTATCTATAAGTTACTAATTTCTAATGCTTAGCAGGGTATGTTTGGATAATTTGCTCGTTTCGGTAAAGGCAAGCAATCAAACATTTAAATTAATTCCATACCCCAAAAGACTTTTTTGAAGTAAAACAGCTTTTAGAAACATTTGGTACCTGCTACATGCATTTGTTTCTATGATTCATGTTTGTTTTGATGCCACAGTTTAACATACCATTTTGATCATATCTCAGCCAACGCAATCCCGCATGTGTATAGCACTTAAGAAAAAGAGCCTTGAGATGAAACTAGTATGGACATGTTAGCTTTACAGAGTAGCTGGAATGATCTATGGCTAGAACAGTATGATTTACACAATGCAAGAGACATTTTTCTCAGATTCCAGAATGCTCAGAACTAGTAAGTTTTTCGGTACTTTTTATTTTCTAATTGCTCTGGGTCTGAGAGCTTGTCCACTTTTTCCAGCCATATCAGTTGGTTTAGTAATAATCATAACTCTCCCTTTATAAGCCTTCCTTCCTTCGTAACAGTGCTTAATCCAGACCATTAGAGATGGAAATTACAATTTCTTCTCATCACATAGACAGTAAAACTAAGGCCAGCTACATTTACACCACTGCAACGACTCCTTACTTATGCAAGCCAACTGTTGAGAATTGTGGGGATCATGAAAATCACCATATGTCCATATTTCGTTTAAACAACACACACTTCTTCAGATGTTCAAAAGAACTTCTGTCAAGAACCTCAAGAAATATCCCACCTAATTAACGTGATGGCCGAGGTTCCCAGAGGCTTCAAAGAGAGGGGATAGATGTTGTGCTAAGAGCAGGCTGCTCGATGAGATAAGGTCACTTCCCTGTTCAAACTTTCTGTACAGCAGCAGGGAGGTCACTGGGGGCCTGATCTAAATCAAAAGCAGCCCCTCCACTGACTTCGAGCAGGTTTTGAAACAGTCATTAAATCTCCCCAAGTTTCAGGTCCCCTTGAAACACGTAGACAAGGAATTCTTACCAAATGCAAAGATGCTGGAGGAACTGCATGGAAGGACACTTTCCCGGACACCCTCAGTGGTGCGTAAGGCTACGCGCTAGGTAAGGCACAGAACCAGCAAGTGAATTAAGCTACACAGTTTTAAAGTCATTTGAATTACCAAGCTGCTGTTGGTTAGACTTAGAAGGCTTTAGCATTTTTTTCCAGCCCATATGTTTCTCGCTGTGACAATGTCCCTTTAAGTCCCAAGTAAACGCACAGTCCCACTTCTTCCTTGTGGTTTTGCTATCACTGCAAATGCAGTTGATGTCAAGTGGCCAATGCTACCAGATTGACACTTGTGGTGTGACACTTCGCACACCCCTAGAAAGCCCTGGTGGAGGCAGCGCAGGGAGGCAGGGGCAGTGATCCAGCACACTGTAAAATTAACAGTGAAATGGGGTGGGAAATCTTCCGACTGCAAGACAGAATTGTCATGTGAGTTGCCTGGGGAAAACAAGCAGCTCCATACACTACAGCACAAAGTGGAGGCCACCTGCTTTTTGTGTAAAATTGTCCTTTCTTGATTGTTACATTTGATTGCTAAGAGTTAGCTATTGCTGCATTATTTTTCTTGGCAAAAGGCTTAATTTTTGTTTATTATCTTCCCTGTTGAGATCAGTTGGGATGCCCTGATTGCTGATTTCTTTCTAAATATATCACTACATCAGCATTTCTCATGAACAGATTTCAGGGTTAGGAGGAAGCCAAGGGGACACTCGGGACGGAGATGGGGGAAGGAGGAGAATGACGGTCTGTATCGCTACTGTAATTTAAATCAAAGAAAAGGCTCCTCTCTCACATCCTCATGTAGCTTTATCTTTCAAGCAGCAACCACTTTCCAATTACACACCATGATAGATATTTAGTACAACTATTGTCGATAAAAAAATTATTCTCATTTTTATACAGAAGGTAAGAGGGAGGCAGAAAATACTTTAACTTCATATAGCCCTGCAGAAAGCCTGAGAAGTCTGTTTTCTACTGAAGCTGCTCCTGAGAAGGAGCAGTAGTGCATCTACTTTGCAGACCTGTGCATCTACCTATCTACTTTGCAGACCTGTGCAGACCCCACCAGAGCAGTGTTTTAGCACAGGACATTCTTGCAGGAGTTTTCTTACAGGAAAATCCTGCTGCTCTCTCCACCTTCCAGGCAGAATAAAAGTGATTTGCTCAGGGTCACATGGGAAAAGCGTGAGGAGCGAGGAATTAACCCCAGAGCTCTTCAGTCTTCATCTCACAGGGCATTCGTATGTAGTACCAAGCTAAGCACGGAGTGGTTAACAGCACAACGACTCACACTGTCCTCTGGCCATCAACAAGAAGGGTTTCAGGAAAGCATTTTTATGGCTTCAAATAAAATGACACTAGTTTTAGCTGATTCTCTCCAGTCAATGCAGAAATTTTACTGACTGATGCCAATGAATTTTCCGTACTTCAAAAAGTAAACTGAACATAAATGATACAGAGTTTTAGCAATATCCTAACCAAAACTTCTGCTTTGGTTTTCCTTTGTAGCAAAGAGTAAATACTCATTTGAATGTAGCACAGATGTGAGCCTGAACTCTCTTAGAGTGTCAGCATTTCTGCTGCCACCGCAACAGCCCTGCTCTGGAACATGGGCCCCGTCCACTGCTGAGGATGCTGTCTGCAAACTAAAATTGTAGACCTGGACTAGGGTCTACTACAACCCAGGCTTGTGACAGTCACATTTCATCCAGATCACACTGCTCCTTCCCTCTGCCACTGATGTGGTAGCACCTAACAGTGATGGCCAGGAAGGCTACCTAATAGCAGCTCAAGAGACGAGACGTGTCTGGTTTCTGCCGCACCGAGGAGGGCCCTGAACACAGATCTGGGCAGCCCAGAAGCAGCGCAGCCCCGCTGGGCTTCCACAGGCTCGTGAGACCACACCACAAGGCCAACAGCGGCTTCAGCTAAACTGATTGTGAAACTGAAACCTCAAAGACTTTCTCAGTTTGTTTTAAAGGTCTCTTGTACCCTCCATTAAATTAAGCATAATTTCACGGAAGAGGAATGTATATGAATTATTATAGCTAGGTCAGAGACAAAAGGGATAGACCCCAGGAACTGCTGCAGTCTATAGCTGTGGATAGGAATCTGGTTGTCCTGATTCCTGTACAGTCAGGCGAGGAATCAGCTGCGACTCGGGCAGCAGGGCAGGTCTGATACTATCACTGGCTGATTTCCAACAGCTTCCTGCTCTCCAATATCTGAGGACCTGGCAGCTGATCCCATCTCCAGCGCAAGTGTTCTCAGGATGGCAATGCCTCATTGCTCCTGAAAGAGTGACTGTTAAATCAAAAAATACAAAATTTTGCTTCCCATTTAATCATGGGAATTTAAAGTACGACCAACAACAGGTTAAGGCAGTTACACCCTTCTGACGACAGCCAGAGCCTGTGCAGCCTCCTGCCCCGCTGCCCGCTACACCAACAGGCCTGGGGGTACCCGGGCGCTGCCGCTTCAGCAGCTCCAGAGTCACTGCCCATCACTCTGCAGGGACCAGAACCAAAAGCGAGGATCTGACACTCAAAAAACAGAGGGATCTGATGGTTACTCAAGTTTATCTGCAAGAAAGGAAGCAGCCAGGGTCACACTGCGAGTCAGGAGAAAAAAAAACAACCAGGCTACACAGTATTTTGATTATTTAAGATACTTCCAAGTAATAAAATGCCACATGTTTCATAATTATTCAGTAGAAAACAAATCCAGTATCATTGTGTCATTGACAGAATACTTCAAGTATTCAAAAGCAGCTATACTTTGTAGGGTGCATAGAAAGCAGGCATCAGCCAAACTCTATTTTATCTCCCATTGACATTTACTTTAGTCGAGTATCTTTTAATACCTATCAACTTGTGAAAATATGCATTGCAATGAAAGTGAAAACAGATTAGACACTTGATTGGTAATAAGCAGTTGCTAAATCTTTAAAGAGCCTGGATAAAAATAGTTATACTAGGTTATTTTGAAAAAGTATCACAGCTCTTTGTCATACAAGATGCTGATATCCCTACACGGAGAGCTGGAATTAACCACGCTGCCATTACAGTTCATAAACATAAGTTATTATTCATGGTATTGATTAAATGCACAATGTATCTATTACAACTCTATTAGGGAGGCTGTGACCACCATAAATGCACTATAATCTACTAAATATAAACCTTATTAGAAGGGTTTCCTACAAATAGTCCTAAGGGTAAATTTAATATTCCTTCAATTATCTGAGGTATGAAGTTGAGATTTCACAGGGATTTCAATAGGAAACATTACTTAAAATTCTCTAGCACCACAACATAGGCATTCATTTTAAAAGCATCATTTTCATTATGCTTTCCTTGGGTTATTTTATCCCTTTTCATGTAACTAAGAGACTTACTGTGAGAGTTTTTATTAATATAGACCTCTATTTGTAGATCTGTTTCTAATGAAAGAATGGTTTTAAGAAGTTTGTTGTCTTATATTTAGTGAGATTATCTTTCTAGTAGCAGGTTTACAGAACTGCATATTACACCCACCCTCCCTATTACCTCATGTTGGTCCAGTATAGAAAAAAAATATGAAAAAAAGACATCTTTCAGTAATAAGGAATGTATTTCCGGGTATGCATCTCCCTTGGCCAAGGTTCTTTATAAGTTTGTTTCTCTGTGTATTTTTTAAACATGATTGCTAAAAATTAATGATATCCAAGGTAAGTTGGAGAAGTTTTCCCAGGCTTTCCAGGCAAGCACCTCTCCACTCCGGGCGTTGGAGAATGAGACCTTTAGAGCGTCCCCCAAGATGACCCATGGAAGCACATGGGGACCATGCTGCCCCTCAGTACCAAATCCTCAAAGGCTTTAAGATTGTTCAAAGATTGCTCTAATTTTTAATCTCTTTTACATCATATGAGGCTCTTTTGCTATTCATGCTTGCAAGCATATATACCATACACATTTATGTACATAAATATTTATATATTTATACCCATGCACAAGGCACGCATCACTCGTGCATACACAGACAGCACACTAATACAAGCACTGGGGAGAGGAGCTGCAGCAAGAATTCAGTCCTGCCAGAAGCATCAGTGAGGGATAACACCTTGGAAGACCCAGCAATTATAGCAAAATGGAAAATGCTGAAATACTCATGGGGATAGGTGCTCAGTCTGACCTGCAAAACAAGAGATGGTCGCAAAGAGACTTCCAGCTGTTCAAGGAAGACAAGGGTTTGTCAAGGGCTTGGTGTTAAAAAGTGTATGAGAAAAAATCAGTGGTTAAAACTGAGGCTCTACAAGTTCAGACTGGAAATAAGATGACACATGGTATTAGCAGTGGGGTTAATCAATCATGGAAAAACCTTATCCATGACGCAGTGGATTTTCCAACATTGGATAATTTAAAAACAATGCACGCCGCTTTTCTGTTCCAGCACTGTTCCGGCAATAAGCGAAGGTAGTGGGTGAGCAGCAAAATACACAGGAGTTGCATGACCTGTGCTCTGCAGGAGGCAGAACTTGATGATGCCAGCAGTCATTTTTAATTTAAATTTAGTGGGGAAATGGATGGTTTCAGAACGTGCAATGAACCAACATTTGTTTACCAAATTGAAGAGAAATCTTTCTACACAAGATGCCATGAGATAATGTTGAAGTTGTTTTAGGCATATTGTTTTCCACATAGAAAAATTCCTTTTACTAAATATATTGGATTGTTTTTTCCATGAAACTTCAGAGAAACTACAGAAACTTTAAACAGCAAGAAAATTCTCCATAAAAAAAGAGGTGAATTTTCAGCAGGGTAATGAAAGATATTTAAAAAGGTGAGAAAAATTCTTGAAAACTACGTTCCATTTTAGCAGAGCAAATTATGAACGGACAACGGAGCGGTACTTGATGAAATCCAAAGGAATAAAGAAGCCAGGGAACAAGCACATCAGCATACGCAGGACCACAGCATTTGTATGCTTGGCATGCAGATAAATACGGGAAGAATAAAACAGAAAAGGGCAGTGGAAGCGAGTGAAGAAGTGTGAAAGATAATCAGAGATGGCTTTTTTTAAAGAGATATGATATGTATAAAACATCAGCTCTAGCGGAGGATGGAAGAGATTTCCGAATGAAGTTATGAGCACAGGGAAATTACCAGGTGCAGGAGACACAATTGGCAGGACGGGCTGCAGCCTAAGTGCTTAAGACAGGTGAGATATTATCGAGTGGATAAAGCAAGAGAGATGGGTGAAGGGCATGACAAGCCATCTGAGAGAGGGTGACAGCACAATTTGCAGCGCAAATTGGTGACATCTGAAAAGAGACAGCAAACCCAGCACTGTATTACTACGTACTAATTTTCAGTGTGAGAAAGAAAATACATTTTTAGCAATTAATTTTGCACAACACGAATCAGATGACAAAGTCCACAGAGTAACCGTCAGCCACACGCAGCCACCCCGAGCCAGTCGCTACTGCGTGGTGACTGAGGCACTCGGTTTTCCTTTATTCACTACAGGTTTGCAACTTGGAAAGCAAAGTTTCCACTCATTTTCTAAGCTAGCTGCCTGTAACAAAATTGCTCCATAAAAAAGAGGAGAAGCATATTATTTTTCCATTGGAACAAGGGAAGGAATCGTGATTCAATCCCGTGCGTGGAGAGGGTATATAGCCGGCCAGACTGTGAAGTTACAGCCTGGTCCTACCCAGGAGCAGAGGAAATTGCATTTTCATTGATGAGGGTGAAGACATTAGTGCAATTTTTTTTAGCTTGTCATTAAACACAGTCCAGTTGTCAAAACAGTAACATTCAGTAAGTTACTACTAAGCAAGATATCTGATCAACTTAATTTTCTGCCACAAGAAACACTGGCATCTCTTGATTAAGATCTGATATTTCCTCTTAGCACCTTGTGTCAGAAGTAACTCAGAGCTAAAAGAGAGGCAGAGAATTCCTTATAATGAAATATTAATATGAATTAAATCAGTGGCAGTAGTAATTGCAACTGGCTGCATTCTTCAAAATTCCATTTTTAATTTACCATAATATACTTTATTACTGACTTTTACAGACCTTTGTGAAATGAGTTACAGCAAAATCTCTGCAACACTAGAAGAACATGCCAGGTCCATTACTTTTTGTCACTCCAAAAATCTGAACTGTTCACAAAACTGTACTCAGTGCTTTGATCTATCAAGTGTTGCACTTCCAGAAGAGACTTTCTCTTGTAATATTAATATGAATAATGATCAATAAGCATGGTTTGTATAACTGAAAGGACTAAAATAATACAGTAGCTTAATTTTTTAGGTCTACGGCACTAACCTCCTTCAGAAGAGCAATAGGTTTGTTTGTCCTTGACCCTCATTCCCTTCTCCACCTCTTCCCACCTTCCACCCTTGCCCTAAGGCCCTGAGCTCCGTGCAGGCTGGGGGCTGAAGAGCCCAGAGCCAAAGCTTGGCACAGCCTGTCTCAACGGGACTGATGGCTTCTGACACCTTGTTTGACTGCGGGAAATTCATTTAGTTTTGTCTACGCTTTAGTTTTCTCAACTCCAAAGCAGCAATTAATTCCTTTATATACATATACACACACACACATAAACACATGCACGCACTTTTACGACTTTCCTACTTACAAAGGATTTCTTTTTTTTAGTATGTTTTGCATTTTAAGATCCTACTGTCAGCATTTTATATTGGATATAATAACATCTTACACTTCTTGGCACATTTCTTGGTGCACTGAAAAGCTGCCTGATGGCTCGGTTGTCTGCACCTTTCAAAGGCATCATTAGATCCTGGAGCTGGGTTATGTACCGTTACCTTCAAGACAACAGTGGCTGGAACAGACATATTCATATCTCACAAATCAGACACATAACCTTTTTGCTAAACATAACATCAGGTTATGCAACTCTAGGCATCCTGAAGACAGAGTATGATGTTTAGTCTTCCAGCTTTTCATAAAAAGAATTTTTCTGCAACTATTTTTGCAAACTACTGGCTAATCCATTTTTTAAAAAACAAGAATTATCCCACTTTTCCAGGCTAAACTTCTGTTTACTGGCTGTGCTGTTTCCTACCTTGTAGAAGGTAGAGAACAGATTAAGTTGTTGCATTAAACTCTTACCTTTCCTCAAGAAAAAAGATGGCAATAAAATAAGGGAGGTGTTCCTAAACTAGCTAATCTCAACACAGTGTCACAATATTTAGTCCATATTTCTTGCTTGTCAGATCTGAGGGCAAATTTTTCTGTGCTACATATATATCTGGTGGCAAGAAATTTGATAATTGATTCAAAATACTCTAGATATTCCTCACAACTTAAACTAGTCTGTGACACTGTGGATTTAAAGTCAGCGTGTGGTGAGAGTTTGCGTTGGCGAAGTCATTGAGGAACTCGTGTGACAACTGTGCGAGGCCTCTGCAAAAGGCACCTGTCCCAGCCACACGGGGAGTCTCCGACTGTGTAAAACATCCTGTCACACGCATCCATTTATCAGACATATGGAACAGTTCCACCCTACCTGAATAACCTGATTTCCATTTGCCGCTGGCTTCAGCTCAATATTTCTTTCTGATTATTACTTCACTTCATGTCCTGTGTATTATAAAGCTTGCTGACTGAGGCTAGCTTTTTGTACAGTATTCTCAGGAGACCTGATAAAATCCAATGAAAAAATTCCCATTGACTCTAATGAACACTGGATGAACGCCACAAAACCCGTTCTGTGCTGTTATTTTTGGTTACTATCCATGTTGCTTCACCTTTTATTAAACTGCATATTATTCATTCACCCAGGAACCTTTACTATAGAAATCTGGCTCATGAACCATTCCAAGTGTCCATGAAACTCAAAGGCAAGGAGAACACCCTACTTTTCACAGGGACTTGTACAAGACAGTAAACTGTTTAAAATAAAAAGCAGATGCAGCAAGCGTTCAGCTCGGCAGTATTCGTGAGAACCAGTTGTTGACATGTGTATCTGCAGGCGCACTGGGCCTCACCTTCCTGGTATGGTGGGAAGAAAAGGGAAAAAAAAAACCCCAAACCCTGTTACATAGGAATGCAGCAGCTTGCAGAACTACTGGCTCATGGGAGTTGAGTATAAAGGAAGAGCTGGAGCCTGTGGATACGCAGAGGAAGGGAAAACAAAGGAATAAGAAAGAGCAAAGCTGGAACAGGAGAGCTGGCAGTGATGACTAGACAAATTTGAGAGAGAAGGCAGGGAATTTAATATGACTGAGTAAAAGGCATCTGTAAGAATAAATGCATTATTACTCAGTTTGACCTTCATCCAGACTTCTTTTCCTTTCTTTTCCTGCAGCTAATAGCGAGGGCTCTGTGAGCCCAATCTTGCCATTGTCCGCAGGTCGAGAACTTGGTGAGTGGCTGCACTGGTATTTCCTCCTGGGAGAGCTCCCACGCAGCCGCGTTTGCCTCCCAACTGCATCGGATGCTCACACGGAGCTGCGGATCCCAGCGCCGATACTAGTCCGTGGCTTTTAGCCTGGAATTCTCTCCCTCTGCTGCCTCCAGCCCTGCCTGGGGGGATTTGTCCAAGATGCGGCACGGTGGGTCACCCTGAGCAAATGGCCATTTCACGATTGGGCTCCAGGGAGCAGGGCAATTATCACGTTCTAAGTGTCTGAGGGCCAATGTGGCAGTCATGCTTATTCCGGGATGAGCTGCTCAACTGCCCATTGCTTGCGCTGGAAGCGGCTCCAGGGCTTGGTGACCCTCTGATTTCACTAGTCTGTAAAACACCTAACACAGTTTGCAGGTCACTGCACATCCACAGTGGCAAATATTATCAGCCAACAGTCTCAAACTCAAAAGGAACTCATAGGTAAATATATCCCCTAAAATATCATGCTATCATTACATAAAACACCAAATGTCAGTTTATTACCCCATTAAGATAATGCCTCCTGGCATGGACACTGATCTTGTCCTCCATAAGCTAATTTGACTTTTGCTATTAACTTAAATGAGGGGAAGATAAAACTTACAGAAGAATCAGAATAAAAAAAGGCAAAGGAAGACAATTTCCCACTGAACACAAAGCAAAGTCTTAAATTTTCTTCCTTTTGATCATGTAGAAACGTTCAGGCAGGGTTTCCAGAAAGCCTCTGTGTGCTCGTGAACTTGCAGGCTCTCTGGGATGCAGCACAAGGCCGGAGACCAACTGGAACGTGCCGACGCTCCGCAGGGATCTGCAGCCGTTCCGTTCCTGTCTCCTTGTGCTCCCTTCGAAACTCATCTGTCTCTGCCACTAGCAACAGGGGAGACAGAGCAGCTGGGGAATCAATAGGGACAAGCTGAAAGTTATTTACAGATGTTAGCAGAGAAAATGGGAAACCTGCAGAGCAGAGTAGTGTGTACAAGTCTATCTCGGAATAAGTGTTCTGCTGTAATTAGAAATGGAAATGTTTTCAACTAATTTTCAGCTTTTGCTGTGAGCAACAGGATCTAATCTCAGCAGTTGCTGTCCAAATGCCCTAATATCCCTGATACTCCTGAGACTGTAAACTCTCAAATAAAATAAAATAAAACAAAATAAAATGGAAAAAACAAGCATAGGTCCAGTTATCTCCAAAGAGAGAATCTACAGTGTATTCTCTATCTGCTCAGGTTGGTGATAGCACCACCAGGATGGTTGCAGCCAATTCCAAGATATATGCAAAAATTTGAAAAGGACAACTGAGCTGGAACAGCCTTCATACCATCTTCACGATGCTCAGCTACATTCAAAACTTATTTACTGATGAATCTGTCCCACATCATCTATCCAGGCTCCAGCTGTTTCATAGTCCATGATTCTCCCCCCAAATAAATGACCAAAACTGAACAGTAATCACACTAACCATCAATACTACCACCCCATCCTTGATGCGAGCCTTGGGAGTACACCCACCAATACTGTCCACAGATGCCTACTCATTTCTAAACTTATAATTTAGATGGATCACTCGAGTAAAATTACACAAGTGTGTCTTGTACCTGGAGCATGAAAGACACGCTCAGTTCATCTAGGAACAGCATCTCCTGGAAAAACTGCCATCTATCAGACACTACTTCCTTACGGGCTATAGCCCATACCTTAATTTGCACCGTGGAACAACAGTAAGGATTTTAAGAGTTCCCCTCCTCTTCATAGAAAATATTTAACTCAGAAAGCTCCAACTACTTTCTTCAGAGAAGAGTAAACAGACCAGCTCCTAGATTCATCCCCTAATTATTCAGTATTGCTCACAAGCTGGGTATGTGCCTGGCCCCTGCCACGTCTTTCCTGTGTGTCCATGGTTGCTTAACTCCATGGTAGGTTTATGCACCAGCAATTTTATATGTGCCATTTGGTAGAAATTCTGTAAGTGCGTGCTCTGTTTCTGCAACTGGCCTTAATCAGCACCGTGATGCCTTCACAGTGGGCTCTCGCTGCCAGCCATCTATTAAGGTTATAATTAATTCTGTAGTTTTAAATGTTCCAGAGCTATAACTTATTTATGTGTCCAACATTTTCTTCACATCTGAAATCAGATTTTCAGCTCTTTAGTTTTTCTTAAATCTTCCCTTGATCCTTCTGAATATATATGGCTGCTGCATTTAGTGCTTTTATCTCTCTGACAACCTCCAAAAAGGCCTCTGGTAGAGCACTTTTCTAGTCGAGTGTATTGTGATAGTGTCACCAAGAGTAAAGGTCTGTAGCATTTATCTGCTCTGAAAGGCTGACTCACTGCTATCATTTGCCTTTCCCTGTTTCAACTTGCGTTGGGCAACACGCTCATATTCCTGTTATGACCAGACACAACATCATGTTCATTAGTTGCTTGTCTAAATAATAAAACTAACATCTGAAGTGTGCATCACATTTTCCAGAGCTTTCTAAACCACAGAATACCACGATCCTGGTATTACAAAATCACTAAATAATCACTGTGGTAGAATATGCATAGTTTATTTTTACAAAATACACAAGCAAATGAAACACTACAAGTAGCGTAGGACATTCTGCACACTCAAAAACAGTCAACAAATCCTAATCTTACAATCAGGCGCTCCTGCCCTCCTGCCAGCCCTGACTTCACACCAAAATCATCTCCACGGCCCATCTAGCCACCAAATGAGCTTTACCAGTTTCTTTTTTAAGATGAAAGATGCACATATACCTCTACCAGCCGCTGAGAAACCCTTATTTTACAAACTGCTGTAAAGATGCAAGGCTGGGTACCAGGCACTTCTCCCACATTCACTCCTGCAGCCACCGGTTGATCCCCAGGGTGATGTGACCCATGGCACCAAGAGCCTGGGAGCCACCTTGCCCCATCAGCTCTGTCTCTGGCATCCTGTAGGAAACAGTGCATCTTGCTTCAGTTTGGTCACCCGTGTACTGCCTAGCGCAATTTTACCTGCAGTTTCTGGTAACTATTTGAATAATAAAAAGAGTATTATAGAGAGGGAGACTGCTATACTCCATCTAACAAGTGCTGCTTATATCCTGCATTTATCTGACAGACACACTAATGTTGATCCATGACTCTCTGGTCATTGTAGTTATCACTGCAAAGCTCATAATAATAATAGATATTATGCAATATTATTATTATGCCAGTAATAGAGATTATGCAACTCCATCTGAAGCATTTGCTCATGTGTCTCTATGTTGCCTGAACATACATTTCTCTGTTCCAGCCTGGAGAACAGCCTCTCCTTTGGTTTTCTATCCTACCTAAAAGTTACTCATCTGGAACACTCATAGAGAATTAGCTCTTGTGTGTCAAGGGTGGGGAGGAGAGCTCTGGTGCGCCAGGACCTGCCCGTCATCCTCGCCGGCTTGTGGCTCCCGAAGAAACGATCTGCTGCGTCTTTACCCATCATGGCAGGGCACAACTGACAGTATTATGGGTGTTACATATGCAGCGTAACGAGTTACGGTGCTGGTCGCATGTTAACAAAACAGGGAAGTCGCCTGCTTCGCTTCCAAGCGTGGAGACAAACGGAAACCTCCTCCTGCCTGTGCAGCACGCGTGCCGCAAGCGGTCTGCAGCGCCAGCGAAACCACGGAGGGCCACAGAGAGCTGGAGTCTCATTCCCAGGTTTAGGTCACATTTGTTCTCTCAGCTCAGAAACACATTTGATTCAGAGAAAAAACAAAGAATGGCTTTAAATGACTCATCTATACCTCATCCAAACTGCACTGCTATGCAACGTGCTGCAGCCCTGCTCGCCTCGGAGCCTGCTCGATTCGCGGGGCTGCGGGTGCTGAACTGCTGAGTGCCTTAAACCTCTGAATCACCTGCAACGGTCAAGCTAGGAAAGGAAATCACATGCTCTTTACTCACAAGGACAAAGAGCAACAATTAATTTAGAAAAAAAACGGAACCAAAATATTTATAAATATTGGTTCCAAATAAATAACTTGATTCGTAGTTTTAGGGTTGAAAGCCAAAAAAAAAAAAAAGAAAGAAAATAAAGAAAAAGCCCTCAAATTCACCTTAATTTCCAAAGGTGTTAGGCAACCTCACCGTGCTGCCTATAGATATTTAGGGGGTCTGCAGCTGAAGGTGCTGTGAGGCCCTCCCAGCCCAACTCCCTGGGATTCCGGTGCTGGAGGCCGGGCCGCCCCACGCGAGGGGAGGCAGAACACGGTCACGCAACCTTCAGTTCAGCCTTACTCGGTGCTTTAAACACCTGTGGTTGAAATGCCTCACAATGACTTAAACTCTTCAAGCAGCAAGAAAATGATACTTCTCATTAGAAAATAAAATTAAAATACAATTAAAATGATTAAATGTGAAAACATTTATTAACTCTTGTTATATTTGACACAGGAAAAATTAGCGCCACCTGAGAACTAGTGTATCCAGCCATTCAAAATGCCTCATTTCTCCAAGCCAGGAATGTCAGAACTAATCTCCCAACATACTCAGCTACACAGCCTCATATAAATCACTCAAGTTATCGCCTGGGGAGGAATGGGGATGGGGTGCCAACTTCTTTGGGAGACCTGCAACAAAGCCTGCAACAAAATTCTCTCAACAAATCAGAAGCTCAAGGGGTGTTTTGAAAAAGCCGAGTGTTTTGCCGTATTCTTCTCCTATCACCAGTGCCAAAAAGAACTCCCTAAAATGCAAGTTGGACAAACAGTTGTACCTACATAGATTACTACCTGCCAACCCACCACCATCAAACCAACCAGTTCCAGCTAAATCAAGGAATTCTGCTGCTCACACAGGGTGACATGGCAGCCTGGAGCGGGAACCAGGCCATCCAGCAGGGAAACGCACTGCGACCGAAGCAAAGCAAACACGTTTTCTTATACGCAGAAAGGCCAAAGTATTTCAGCTAAGTATTTCTGAAGGCCTGCTTGCCAGGATGCTGAGGAACGCAGTGTGTTAGCACCAGAGGAAGCAGCCTGAGAGCAGCTCGGCATGAGGAAGACGAGCGGGACAGGGGACGTCAGCGCCTTGCTGAGCCAGCGAGGAGCAATCAGCAAACAGCCCCAGCAAATACCACTGAGCTCCCAAACAGACCTGCTCTCACTGCACTGCAACCCTTTGTGATTACCTGCATGAATATTGTATCGCATGAAGGCTGCTCGCTGGAACACTGAGTTTTAAAGGAATGTTGCGGAATATCTGAGAAAAGGGAACTATGAATTTTTAATTTAAATACCCACACCAGAAACAAGCTGTCGTCTTCCAACTGGACAGACAGTGGCCTGTGAGTCCAAGTAATACAATTTCAATTTCAAAACCTAAATAAGGACAATGAAATCCTGTCAAGATGCAGGCTAAGAATTAATGAAATGTGGCTTGCATTTCTCCTGATGCTAAATATTAGAATAGAAGTTTTAATAGCATTATATTCCTTTAATCTATCTGGTTTTCAGAAGAAAAAAAATACAAAGGAAACTAAAATTCTGTCCTTGGCCATCTAGATGTAGCAATTCCTGCAACTCAAACCCACTCCAACTCCCACTTACACAGAAAGTTGTTGATGCAGCTGATTCAAGCCAGAATCAGCACAGGGGTGGGATCCAGCTGATCGTATTCTTGCAGAAAAAACAGAACTGCAGTTCTTCAGCTACATCCTTTAACTGTTTTTTTTTCTTTTTTTTCAACATTCTATTGATCCATGTTTCACTAGTCCTTAATAAACTCTTCAGAGTCACAAAAATTCATCATAGGAAATGCATCATTTTTTTCCACCCATTTTGCAAAGGAAAATTATTGTGTATCCTACACTGCAAAAATACATACGAACCAGATGTTGCTGAACACTTCCCGAACAATGCACATCTCTGCTTACACAGTTTCAGCTGAAGAGGCATTTAATAAAGAATGATAAGCACCTGAAAAAAGGGAGTTATTACAAAAGCCTCAATGAGGCACTGAAGACAGTCATTACTGATTATGAAAATAAGTAAGAGAACGAGAGGGCAGGGTATGAGGATACTTCCATACATTGTACAACTACTGCAGGAGCATGTGCTTCCTNACACTTCCCAAACAATTCACATCTCTGCTTACACTGTGCAGAAGAAGTTTCAGCTGAAGAGGCATTTAATAAAGAATGATAAGCACCTGAAAAAAGGGAGCTATTACAAAAGCCTCAACGAGGCACTGAAGACAGTCATTATTGATTATGAAAATAAGTAAGAGAACGAGAGGGCAGAGCATGAGGATATTTCCATACATTGCACAACTACTGCAGGAGCATGTGCTTCCTGCTAAGGTCGTGGTTTACTATTAGATCACACAGTGCTAAGACACAGGTTACTGCATAGGTTGTGGAAACTGCTCTGCTTCAAAGTCAAGGTGAGAGGAAAAAGAACAGCAACTGCTAAGAGACTTCTTTGAGCAAGAGGAGAAAAGCAAAGAGAATAGGAAAAAGGAGATTTGGGCATTCTGTGTCTTTAGAAATTTGTTTTTGCTCTCTAGTTGTAACTATTAGGTCAGTTGCAGTGCAATGACCGTCAGAAGAAGAGGAGCCTCCCAAGGCCCTGGAACCGACCACAGGTATCAGGCCAGTCACGGCCTCTCCAAAGGCAAGAAAGGACTAAAGAAAGGAGACTAAAACCCACTGTGCCGAAATGTGCCATGACTGAAGGGCACAATGAGGAGGAAAACAATTGCCTGTGTCCTCATACGCTCAGCCTGCTTCTCAAGTCTGGGCTCCCACAGGCACCAGTAAGCTGGACATCAGACTTTACATGTTTAGTGATTGGAAAATGAGGTAGATTTGTCAGTGGCTGGACAGGAATTAATTAGTTCATAAAAATAGGTGAAGATCTCACTTTCCAGCAGGCTTCCTAGTTATTTCACACATCAGGACCTATGTCACACATTCCCAGAATTAAAGCCTTCAAGACCTTTCCTAAAGAGTGTCTTTTCTTTTCCTTCTTTATTCATGTGATGATCCATGAAAACATCAAACTTTTCTTTCATAGATAGAAGATGCATCCTACCCACTTGCCATTGCCACTCTCATGTCTTCTTTCACTGTCACTCTTAAATAAATATATGAATCCTCCTTCTCTTTCTCAATCCCCTACAATACATACCCTTAAAAAGTGTTTGCTAAGAGCTACAACAGTCAGAGCCATTTCATGCTAATATTTCATGCTCTGATTATCTTTTTTTTTTCCAATGCATTACCTTTCAAAAAAAGAACCTGTCCAACAATACTATTTACAGTTCATTTCTGCCCCGTGAATGTTTTATGCTTATTCATGATACTGCTCTTTATTGCTTTGGCTGATGACACTGTAATCTGTCACCTCATCTGTCATTTACATCTCATTAATATCAATTGTACCCTCAGGGATGGATCTTGTCATCAGAAAATGGCACAGAGGGCCTGCAAACAGAAGAAATACCAAGAAATGGTGCCAAAAATAGTCAGAAAAGAGACAACTCATTTCTCCTCCCCAGACCCTACAGATGCTCCTGCGTATAATCACAGTGCGCTGATGCTGTTCCAGTCACTACGGTATAAGGAACCTGTATTTAACAATCATGTTGTTTTTATTGAAAAGTTATGTATCTAACAGAAGTGCAAGGCCAGCACTGCTTGCAGCCTGCTGTTTCCTACAGGACCCTGTCGAGAGAGCAGCAGCAGCAGCAACTCCAGGTGAGGCTGGAGGATCCAGACTGGGAGGGCAGCACTAGGGCACAACCAAGGGCCAGTTTTATAGCTTCATTTCACCAAGAAAAGCTGAGCAGCACGTGATGCAAGTAAACTCTTATCAGGCCAGTAAAGGTCTGAAGAAACATCATCTGTCCGGACATCCTGCACACACTTGTCATCTTTACAAACCATGAACATCTCTACAGTGTTATACAGCAATGCCCTTGGGATGGAAATTAAACAGTCACCATTACTGCCAGTGCCACCCACTGGAAAAAACAAGTGTGTGACAGGTTTGCCTGAATCATCAGACAGGCTAAAGCCACATGAAAGCTATCTACTGGGTTAAACACTGGAAGTTCCAGTACAGACAAACAAAGCTAACTTTCCTGTAGATCATGATTGTTGTGTTTTTTTTTTTTTTACATTTGTATGACTTCAGAAGTTGAGGAATTAAGAAAACACCTGATGCAACTTGGTAGCCTGCTGGGCTCTCATACTCGTGCTCTTGAGTCTCTTCTGCTGTGCAGCAGTGGAGCCATCAGCATGTTCAGCTGCTTCCTTCTGCTGTCGACACATAGATCATGATGGATTTTTGTTTCTCTCTGACCCTCTTCTCAGAAAAGAAGACATTTTTCCTTTTCAAAGCAATCACTGGTTGCCTTTTCTGTGATGAAAAAGCTCATTTACCATATATATTAAATATGTCATTCCTTCTGCTTGCAACCCACATATACAATTTTCATAAATTACCCATTCAGGTTCTTTATATAGATATTTCAAAAGTTCTGACATTATTTATTGGTTCTGTGTAGCAGGTCCTACCTTTCCAAAGGTAGCTAATTTCCAAATGAATGTCCATGAATATAGCACTCTTTTGAAAAACCCAGCTGTCACTAAGAAATTGTGTGTTATATCAAAATTACTGTAAAACCACTCTCGTTTCCAGTTGGACAGTGCTGTACTCATGGTAGTCACATAACAAACCAACTTCTAAGTTGTTCACATTGGATTCATTTATTTGCAATTATATTTAGTAAAACATCTCATACTATTGGCTGTTCAGTCACCTGCACCTTATTAGTCTTATCCCTAGGAGAAACCTCCACTGATTCATGCATAATGCTGAACACCGGTCTGTAGAGACATCCGTCTAACTGCATGAAAATGTTCTTACATTCTATTTTATTGCAAATAAAGCCTACTGGGTGTTCCAGGAGGTACATATTTCATACGTCCTCCACTGCACTCACCTACAGACCCCAAAACCTTTATCCTAATTTACTCCTCAGCCTCTGATGTCTTTATTCATCCCGCTGGCACCCAGTCACCCCTGTTGCACCTCTCAGAATCGCTATTTTCTCACTGTATCCCTATATAATCAAAAATGTAGACTTTTTGTCAAAAAATCCCAAACTGTTTAATTAGTTTTATCTGTTTTGATTACTATGATTTATATTTTCATCACTTTGATTAGGATTATTTTATTTTATTCAAAGAAATTTTTCGCTTAGGAAAAAGGTCACTTTTATAGAAAACAGAAGTTTTTGATAGCAAATTTTGAAGAAGCGCTAAGGTTAAATTCAAAACCGTTTGTTAATGGGGATAAAAACAAAACATTTGGTGGAATTTTCTGTGCCTCACCAACATATTCACCCATTAGCACTGGGAATGCCATGAGCACCACAGGTATAGGATGACACTTTCAAAACTCTTAAAGGATTTAGGAAAACCCACAGGACTTGGACTAACTCACTAAGGACAGTGAAACGTGCACAGAAAAATGCCCTGCTCTCTACTTTGCAATGGCTGGAGGTGGGAGCAGCCAACCCAGCTACTCTTGCAATGGTTTTTAAAATGCAACTGTTCATCTAAATGCCAAAAGCATGAGCTGTACGTATCGGGGCTCTACATGTGTGCTAGGAACTGTGTTCAGTTGCACATGCTGTAGGAAATGGGGTGTAGATGGGGAAATTCAGATTTAAAAATCATTATCTAAACAATGGTTGTTTCTGTATTTTTGCTTGATCTTGACCGTCTAGTAGCCCCTTCTGGGGCTGGGGATGTTCTGGGGTATTTCTGCAGAGGTATTTATGACCTGTTCCAAAGGAGAACTATCAGATTTAATCAGATTGCAGTTAAGTATTCTAGAGATGGAAATTCTGTGTAAGGCAAAAGTATTACTGTAGCTTAAATACTATAAAGCAGATGCGATATTTCAAATCTAAGATGATTAGAAAAGAGGCATTGTATAAAGCATAATACAAACATTGAATGGCTGGGCTTCAGCTACTGCTCTCTTGTTAATATTTTCTTTCATTATTTAAATTCCATGTTGCTAAAGACTCAGTTCATACTGGAAATTACTGCTTAATATTTCAGGAACTTTATGTTTTTTTCTCTTTTTACATTCCTTTGTTTACGTACTTGAAGCAACTGATTGCTTTTTAAAAGGATGGATTCATTTTTAAATATGAATCACACAGCGAGCTTACGAGGGAGGAGAGCAGAGAGTCATAAGAACAATCGCGTATTCAGGCACAGAAGAATGTGTAGAGCAGGACAGTGAGCGCTGGGAAGCCGAGACAGGCAGAAAGCTGCCGCAGCTATTTTAATCAACAAAAATAATCAACTGTAGGGGGGGAAATAAAAAATTCCACTCTAGGCCAGCTTCATAGCCAGCAGAGGGAGCCAGGAAAAGCCCAGAGTATCCAGAGTTAAAGAATAAAGAGAAATCAAAGCAGACCTGTCTTTTCTCCGCCTTCATTCACACCTTCGCTTCTTTGCTGAGTGGCTCACTGCTGGAATTCACGTTAGTCACTTAGTTAGTGGGGCGAGCATGAGCACCGACCCACGGCTGGACCCCCAAACCCAGAGTTATGGGGGGCTGCCCCTCGGGTGGGTGCCTGAGACCTTCGCACTGCATTTGAGCCAAGATTAATACTGCATTAGCAACAGGCTCAGACATTGCCGTTACTCAATTACTAGCATGATTAATAAAATACGACAGGAGACAACTCTAGCGTTATTCAGCCAGCTGCATAAATGAGTGAAGAAGTTACTGGACAGTTTCACAATCTCCCATGGATTTTTTTAATTTCATTTTTAAGTACGCAGACTAGATCGCTAAGAGTTGTAGGGGAAAGAAAGCTGCACTGCTTTCATTGGAAGGGGTCTAGGCAAATGTTGCATGAAAATAAAATAAAAAACAGCAACTTTTCTCTGTTTTCTTTTCATTTTTATGTGTATTGCATTACTTCAACATTTCTTGAGTGATAATTTTGGGCCCCACTCCCTGGCTGCAGAATCACGTGTGTATCTTTGGGCATGTCAGTAATTCTGAATGGACTGGTCCTTCAAAGAGGTGCCTCGGAACTGTCTGCAAATAGGAAGCAGCACTGACTTAGTGCAAATCATAACTCCTTTTTTCCCCACATCCAAACTGTTTGTTCCAGCAGACCTACATTCTTGTTTAGACCATCAGTGTCACCTCACTCTCAAAGCACTGGCCACTGCAAACCACGGACGGGCCTTTTGGGGAGGGACTATTATCTTGTCCTGAAGCACAACCAGAATCAAGGAAACAACACTCGGTTCGTGGACAAGTTGTTAGCAGGAAAGGTTTGGAATAGGATTAATAAAATCCAGCTCTTCCTGAACTGACCACATTCTCCTGTGCCCTTTGGACTGCCAAAACAAAGAGTAGGAACAGGCATTTTAAGAGTCAGTAACTTGGTTATGAGAGCACTTAGGACAAAAATGATTTACTGAAGCTTACATCATGTGCTATTATTTTCCAGTGTGGCACAGAATCATAGTTGTTCGGCCCATAGCAGAGATATGCAAACATCTTCTGTCCCTAGCACTGGCTCTGTGGCAGGGAATACAGAGCACATTATGTTCTCCCCTCACAGAGCTGCGCGCTTGGTGGGGCAGAAAAAAGGGAAGGGAACTCTCAGTAGCTCCTGTTTATATAGAGCCTTGCTTGGTACTCACACGAACGCTGCCCCTCTTGGCATGCACACTTTGCCCAACAAATGCGACCTGAGCTGCCTGACTCGGCCGACGCGCTGCCATGCTTGATTTCGTCACTGCTCTCACATTTTTTCCCTTTGTTGTTGTTTTTTCTTTCCCCAAATAATGCCCCCAAATTTTGTAAGAATATTTTACAATGCGGTAGAAGTGGTGATAAAAATTGATCATAAGGAAATACATAGCAAACAGGTCCATTTTTTTTTTTTATTTTTTTTCCCAAATTCATTGATTTTAATAGTTCTGGTGTTTTTCCCAGTTGCAAAGTGTGTACTTGTTCCTAAGAGATACCGATACGTGCGCCTTACCAATGTTCTTTATCTTAAAAATAGCATAGCACACAGTATAGCAGTTGCTTTGGTAACTGATATTTTCCCCTTTAAAGGCTGAATAAACTGAATAAATAGTGGTATAATACACATGTAAATTATCAGCACACTTGTGATTGCTGGGATCTGAACTCCTTTACATCACATTTTTTCTGTGCTTTTCCATGAATATGCATAAATGTCGAGGTATGACATGCTTACTAAGGAAGAACTTGACATGACATGTTGTGATTAAAAGAGATTATTGGAAAATCTATTATTTTGAGCAGAAATTGCAAAATTATCAGGAGCTCTAACAAATAAAACTTCAACTTTCTCTGTACTGGTAGCCTTTACCTTAATGACAGTCCCAACTGCACATGACCTTACAGAATGAAATAATTAGTTAATATGAATTCTGAACTGAATTTAGCGGCCAAATCCAAGCGTGTTGTTTTGTGATTTTGGAGTAGAGTAACAAAAAAGAGCCAAACTTCCTAAAAAGCACAAAACTCCATGTCTGCCCATTGTCCACTGACTTCTGTGGACTACTTATTTTTTAGACCGGCCCAAATTCTTATCTGTGCAATCTTCTTAATCTTCGGTGGGTATGTGGGGCATTTACATTGCAGTGTCCCAAGAAAGGAGATGAACGTCCAGTCCTAACATCCTACACAAATATAGGAAGTAGCTAATCAAGGGTCTAGCCCTTCCAAGTGACTTCATTACCAAACCCCAACCAATCTCAGCAAGATCCTGTGTGACTCCCACCAAAACCAAAACCTGACGCTAAGGAACAGCACTTACACTGCAAAGGCACTTGTGACTAATTTAGAGATGTAAATTACTTTTACTTAAGTACAGGTATGGTTACACAGTAGAAGAAAAACTGATAAATCATGCTACTATAGTATCCCCTTTCTCCAAATGTGTGCAAATATACTTGACCTCAACCATTATTATCACATCTTTCTAGCTACTTATTTAAAATAAAATACTGTTTTATTACTTAGGAAGAGCATTAAAATGCCATACTTATGTAGCAAAGATTTAATTAAAATTCAGATTATAATAATAATTTAACACTAAAGCATAGAACTAAATTTCTTTTGTTATTAATCAAAAAGGGTGCTGCGAGCACAGATACATGTGTCAGGAACGTGTTGCATTGGCACAGTTGTGAATTAAGTGCAAATTACAGCAGATGACCCTATTCCTATGCTTGGGATTGAATGGACAAGCTCCCACCTAAGTATAGCACATTCTGCCTGGTAGCACCATAGAACAAACAGGTAAAATTAAATGATTTACAAGAATGATTCTTTACAAAGATGTACTCAAGACATCGTAACTAGATGCAAGGTCTATAAAGAGATTCCTGTTAATTTTGGCACTACTCCCTAAGAGGCTGTTTTGGAAAGTAGTGATCTTGCCTTAAGTATTTTAAGAATATGAGGAAGGTGGGTCAAGCAGCAGTTACAATCTTTAAAGTCTCGGAGGTCCTTCAAGAGGGACTTGGCATAGTTAGGAAAGACGAAGTAGACAAAGTCGGACAGGAAGTGGTCTATAAAAAACCTCTTTCTGCCTTATTCAAATCATTAGTAAACTGGATACGGGTGGTAGCTGATACAGCTGACTGGAGTGACTATGTGCGTGAACTCCAGAAAGATGCAAATCCTTCTGCAATGATAAATGCTAAGAATTGACTTTTTTCCTCAGTCTCTATGAAAAATTTGGTGCCATTTCCATTCTAACGAGCAATACTTCAAAGTGAAAAGTATGGCAGCTCGTTGTCTCCGCATGCATAACCAGGTCTCTTCAGAACACTCAGTGTGTTTAATTTTCTACGTGCAGGTCCACACTTGCACTTGGCCTGCCCTGGAATTTCGAAAGATTTTTATTCACTGCCCTCCACGAGCAGCATCGCCAGGGCTGTCCGTGTGACAGTGCACAAGGCTAAGCCACCCTCTCCCATCCGGAGCCGCGCTTTGAGCGGTGACGTGTCCGAGCAGCTCCTTCATCTAGACTCGTGTTCACCACTGCTTCCTACATGTGATGGTCATGTTCCCTCCACTCCCGCTCCCCACTCCCAAAGTAATTTAAAACACACAGTGTCATTTAAGTGCTCTGATGCCTTCGCTTTAACTAGCACTTTTACCAAGCAGAGCACTTCCCTTTTATCACTATAGGCAGTGAATTTCATGTGATCTTATTTTCAGCAGCAAATTACTTCCTGTTGTGAGTTCAACTGTTTGAAACAGTCTGCAAAGGATCCTACCCTGCAGGAAATAGTCCCGTTCTATTTAAATATTTTCTAGTTATACAAATTACTTCCTTTCCAAATCACTTGGCTTTTTTCTTACTCTCTAATTTGTTGAGTTTAATTTTCAAACTATTTTCAAAAGCAGGATAGCTTAGTTTTGTTTTGATTTTCAGAACACTATTAGTTTTAAGTTACTTCTGTAACTAATATGTGTTCTGACTGCAGGCTTTTCAGCTCTCACAAAAGTAATTTGAAAATAACTATGGCACCAGACAACATAACACTGCGATATTCAAAGTTTAAAGGCTGGGGTTTAAGTGACAACTAAGCATCAATTTTTCCATTTTGATAAAGACAGACCTTGCCGCCATCATCCTTGAAAAGTCAAAACAGTTAAATATTTCCTCTCTTTTTCGTTTCAAGCCAAAGCCAAAACCTATTATGATGTTATTTTAAATGGGAAGGAAGAGAGTCTTCTGTTATCCTCAGTGTATTAAATGAGTGTTGGGGATATTAGATGAAACATTTTGGAGGCAAATGCTCAGTGATATGGGTCTAACGAGCTACCAAGAGCTCTGACGGACCGAGTAAACCCCCTTGCAGGTCACTGTCAAGCCACAGATGCTCTGGTGAAGGTGAGCGCTGCTACCTGCTTGCTGCGCAGGCCAGCGCTCGCCAGGCCGTGACAACAGCAGTTGATGGAAGTTGGGCAGCAGTCGGGGCTTAGCTCCGGGCTTTACATCAGGCTCTAATTATAGCGCTGGGTCACGCCGCCGGCAACGCCGGCTGAGTCACCCGCGCGGGGGGAAGGTCCAGCACCGTCACCGTCGTCACCGTCACCACCGCCGCCTCCACCGCGGCTGCCGCCGCCGCCGCGCTCCACCGGGCACCGGCCGCACCGCTGAGCTAAGGGGCTGGCGCTTCTGACACATCTCCGCTCCAAAAGGGCGCGAAAGGGAAGTGTGGGAGAGGCACGGGCACGCCGCGCGGGTTTACCTGCTCAAAGCTCCCCTAGACAGGCTCGCTCTGAAAACACGTTCAAAGAAATCCTACCACATCTGTGAAATAAACTTATTTAGGGTTCCTAGTTTTGTAGCACAATCTACTTAATCGTATCACTGCCAAATAAGAGAAAACTCCACAGACAATATTCATCCGCAAAAGTCAAATCTTCACTAAGGATAAAGCTGTGGGCACAAGCCTGCTTTCGAATCTCACCGAAGACCTACATTATGTGTCAACGTACAGGAAATTTGTGCACTGTGCAACACAATTGTGAAACAGCAACAGTGCGGAGAAGGAGGAGAGCACGTTGTAAAAGAGGAGGGTGGCGCTGAAATGAACACAGGACTTGGCATCCAAGGAAGCAGGAAACTCCTAGAGCTTCTTGTTCAGAAATCAAAGCATTAAAGCTCCTTCAGCAGCCATTGCCTGAAATATCAGTGCTGAAGTGTCAGCCCGATATTAGTTCACCTCTATTCTTTACTTGCTAAGCATCGAGCTAGACAGTGGTTTAAGTTCGGTCTAATTATCACTTCTCAATTGCTCTCACAAGCACAACAGTAAGAAGGGGTGGGTTAAACGATTTTTCCACAAAGAAGTTGATATTTACCAATAGTGAAAATACTGCACAGTTTTGGCATCATTTCCGTAGGCGTTGCCAGCTCCTGTCACAGGACCTGTTGTTCCAATCCTGGGACTTTGATGATCCCATTAAATGTTGTTTTCTGCACAGCAGTGTCAGGTAGAGATCAGACTTGAAACGGTTCCATCTAGAAATGGAATTTGAAGCTAATTTAAGCAGAAGCAGAAGTAAGCACAAATCAACATATATGTTAGTAAAGGGTATGGAATTTCTCAAGTCCATGTCAGTGGTGGGTGAGCTAAAAGGCTCTCTGTGCCGAAGTCTTCCACTGTCTCGAGGATGGCAAGGATATGAAACGCAGCCTGGTGAAAAGCACAGTATTTTCCTTCAATGAACCCAGGAACAAGAGGATCAAGACACTTAAGTAGAAGGCCAAGTTCTTCTAATTTTTTTGGTAATGGCAGTCCTTTAATAGTGTTTTATTAAAAACAAAAGAAGGTGGCTAGTCACTGCTGGAAAAAATACTGTTTGAAGGTCAAATTGCCCTGCAGCTGCATAGAGATCCCCTGCATCATGTGNGGTGAGCTATAAGGCTCTCTGTGCCGAAGCCTTCCGCTCGCTCGAGGACGGGAGGGATACGAAATGCAGCCTGCTGCCATATGGCAAAAAGCACGGTAGTTTCCTTCAATGAACCCTGGAACAAGAGGATCAAGACGTTTAAGTAGAAGGCCAGGTTTTCTATTTTTTTGGTTATGGCAGTCCTTTAATAGTGTTTTATTAAAAACAAAAGGAGGTGCCTAGTCACTGCTGAAAAAAATACTGTTTGAAGGTCAAATACAATTGCAGCTACATAGAGGTCCCCTGCATCATGTGAAAGGCAGAACTGGCCTTGTGGTAGGAATAGAAAATACCTCTAATATTTGGCCTGATATTTCCACAGCTTCTAGATATTAGTATATGACTACACCAAAGTTATTCCAGAAGTTTATAAATCCAAATCATTCCCTAAAGAGACCATATGGTTCGAAGAGAACCATTATATGACTATAGAGTAAGGCAGGTATTTAAAATGTTAGTAAGCTTTGCAAATACAAACATTTTCTGGCAAGTAAAATGATTTAGTTATATTAAAACTCAATCAAGCTAAATGATGGTAGAAAACATGAGATACTTGGAATACACGACTATGCTCCACATGTTCACTGCAGAGTATCAGTTCTGCACCAGTCAGCTAAAGTGTCTCATCTTGCTGCCAAATTCTTACAGGGTAATATTTGCAAGAGCCAATACAGCAGTTCAGAAGGAAATCTTTTCTGCTGGTAAAAACGCTGAGATTGATTCCAAAGGAGCCAGTCCTTGGAATGCAGTAGTATCCTTCTCTCTATGATAGGGCTGAAAGAGCTCTGATTTTTTTTTTCTCATAAAGGATACTGCATCTTTCCATGTCCAAATATATGTTAATAGTGCAGACATAAATTTTAAAACAAATTTAACTTGATAAAGTAGTAACTTAGCACAAGTTAGAAGGTTCACTGTCGTGGTGGTGATGCACAAAATCAGTTGGAGAACCTAGGTGAATAATTTTATTGAAGTGAGGAAAGGATTTTGTATCTATTTTGTTTTTATATCATTACTGAGTACCTAGTAACTAAATGAGATAATGACTCTCTAGTGCTATGAGCTGCTAGATATCTGAGGAATGTTTTGAAAACCATCCTACATAGCTCTTTATAATTAACTCCCATCCATAAAATTATCCAAAAATATTTTGCTGCCTCTGCTTACTAGGAAGAACGATGGGGTGACCCCAATATTACTACCAGAAAATAAAACGACATTTATCAATGTCCCTGACTCCTTCATAAATCTGCCACACTGAAGTGCTTGGACAACAATTTACATGGCCAGTGCAAAGAGCACTGCAAAGATAGGAGGAAGCTCATCCTGTTTCCATTCTAGACAGGTCAATTTTCACATGCTAAATATAAAATTCATCTTTTGGCCTCTCTCTCATGCTTCCCTGTGGCACCTTCACTACTGAGCACACCTGGAGCCCTTCCTCTGCTCCAGGATCCCAGGATGCAGGTGCCACCTCCGTATTCTGTGAATAGAGGGATCGGGTAGAGGGGGCAGTGCTCCGCAGCAGGGCAACACGTTTCCACAGGAATTCATCCCAACAGTAAGCTCTTGAGATGGGCCTTTCTGTCAACCAACACAACGTAGCCAGGGTTGGTCATGATGTGAAGAAGTGTCACTGTCACAACCGTGCGGGCCCACCCTCGGATCCACACCTAGGACGTGGTCTGACATGTGAGTCAGCATGTTCGAGGTGGGGAAAGTCAATTCTGCCTCCTTAGGAGATCTGGGCTTCATGCCAAATTCTTAATAAATCATAATTAGGCTCTCAGATGTTGGGAATTGCCATAATGATCATACCCAAGCAGGGAATTTGGTTGAAATCCCCTCTCTTTACCATGCAAATAGAAGAATGACCACCCAGCATTAAGAAAAGCTCAATTTAGCAAAGCATATTACTTAGTTTAAGAGAGTGAATTGCACTTAATAATCTTCTGTTCTCACAGCAATCTGTCTCCTGTACAATTCTACTTCATCATAGTGAACTAGTTCAAGGAGAAACTGTTTTAACCTTGGCATTAAAATTCTGGATAAGATATTTAATACTCACTATTGGATAGAAAAATAAGGTCATAGGAGACAGACAATTCTGAACCCTTCTTTCCCCTTTGTATAGATTAACAATCACAGTGGAGACCTAGAACCACAGTAAGGGAACACCAGGCAGCACAGAAGCAGATCCTCTCCTCATTAGAGCCCACGCGGAGCAGAAGACAGAGCAAAGGACAGAGATCCTGGGCTGAGGTCCAGCTCTGAAGCCCCAGCAGGGAACCTCCCTGCAGGAGAGGATTTCTCTGCTAGGGGCCACAGCCCGTGCCCTTTACCTAATGGAACATACAGACCAGAATGTCAGAATCCAAACCCAAGAATCATGTTGGGGACCAGTTAGCAGGCAGACCTATTTTTCCATGCTTTCTAACCGCTGACGGCATTCCTCTGAACGCTTCGGGCTTTTGCAGGTGAGTCAGTATGAAGGAACCTACCTTCCTGCCTCCACTGAGGTTACTTTTCTAGTTCCCAACAGCAGGACTGCGGCAGAGTCAGGACAAAAGAGCAGGTCATGCATAATTAAATACTAATTTCCACTAAGTTTTTAGAAATGCCAATAATATCATTCTCAGTATGTATGAGGAAGCTGACTATCTGAATGCTTCTGGCTTGAATGCTTTACTTAACATCACTATGTATGATGTTTTCAGTCCTTTAAATTTACTTTCAAATTTTATAATTAATAGATTATCTAAATTAGATAGGATGTTTATTAAGCTGAATAATCTTTCTTCACGGAGTTAGTCTAATATTAAAATTAATTTTATACTGGCTGCATATTTTTTGGATCTAATATCTTTTCATGTCAAAGTTTTCAAAAGAATTCCACGTCTGGATGCATTATGTTTACACAGAAGTCACAGTGTATATTTTACCACTGACTTAAATGTGAAAAATTAAACCAAAACCAAGATTCTAGGCAAGTGCCATCCTCTATCCTTGATTTTGAGCAGACATCTCATCATCTATAAATAGATGCTCTATCTAGTAGAACCACATTCCTTGTTGTTATCCAGCTCTTTAATAGCAAAATATTTGACCACTGAAACATTCTTCTACTGGAGTAGTTAATGGAAACCTTAGTATAGTTCCCACTATGTATTCAAACTATTTGCCATTTCCTCCCAGCATGTGAAAACTCTTATTTGTGAGCAATGTGCTTCATGTTCTGGGAGTATCTCAAAGTAGGTAATTACTGCTTAAACTGTGGTTGTGCTGCAGCATTCTCCAAAGTATAGAAGCACTAGACAAAACAGATGAGAAAGCTTTTATTATTGCCAGAGTCTGCCAAGTAAGAGCTACCCTTTAAACCAACTGTACCAAATGCTGACCTTTCTTAGCTTAGTAACATTGCAGCTGGCAATACGGTGATTTAAAAAAAAAAAAAAAAACCTTCTGATTTCATAATGAACCTTGTGAATCTTTGCTGAATTTTCTTTAATTTAGGTTAGATTCTAAGTGCTAGTACAGCCTTTTTTTTTTTTTTTTAGAAAATAGAAAATATCAAATCATTTGTTCTTTTAGCTAGAAAAGCCAGATAACAGACTTGCACAAATCAGTGATGCCTCCACAAATCAGTGATGATTTGTAGACATCAATTTTTCTTTTAAATCTCTTGCAGCTTGCCTGCAAATTTCCACAAGTGATCACAAGAGTCAAGGTTACAGTTATAGGTCAAACCATCTTCTCTGAATAGCAACAGTAAAAGTAGCTGGTATTTAAGAACTACAGCTGTATAGAAGTACTCCAATATAAAAATAATACAGACAAATGAAATGCAGTAACACTTCCTTAATTTTCAAACCATTTAAAGAAAGGTGGAAAAATCCCAAAACCATACCAAGGAAAAGGAAAAGGTGATTAGTGTTATATCAAAAAGGAGTTCAAATACTTTTTGTTGTAGGAGTATGGAACAAAATGGGACAGAAAACTCATGTTCTACAACACAGTATACATCATCATGTAAAAACATGACAGCAAAATTCATCCCAGATGAGCAACGATTGTGCACAGCACTTAGAAGATGAGGCTAAAAAAATCAGAGCATTTATGACTCCTGTAATACCAACGAGACACTATAAATCAAATACAACAATATATTAACAACCATGCTCATCAAACAACAACAGCAAGGTTTTAGAAGGCAAGTTCAAAGTGACTGTCCGTGTTTTGAAAGTGCTTGGGATGATCAGACGCAGTAATTGACTTGTACTTTACAAAGTTTCTCAGCATAGAAATCATGCTCGGGTTTAAGGTCAGNTCAGCAAGGTTTTAGAAGCCAAGTTCAAAGTGACTGTCCGTGTTTCGAAAGTGCTTGGGATGATCAGACGCGGTAATTGACTTGTAGGCATAACTTTACAAAGTTTCTCAGCGTAGAAATCATGCTCGGGTTTAAGGTCAGTCTTCCACACCCATCTGCGTGATTCATCTCAGCTCCACTGGGCAATAGAAAATGTTGTTTTGTTTTCACATTCGTGCCCTTAGTGCTTATCACATCACAGCGTGCAGTATCTGCCCAAGCAGAGCAGGGTTATTCTGTACTGTGCTGTAGCTCGGGGTGGAACTCACCATTTTAAGGATTAAACATCACTTTGCTGGTGTTGTCTGCCTTATAAACTGCCCCCCAAAAGGACAGCACAAGGCTATTTCCAACTCCCTTTGGATTTAATCTTTTCTTGGTAAGTAGCTCTCTTCATTCTCCTTCTGCTGTGTCTTAGAGACCTGGTCTCCAAGTCCTTCGTTCTTGTCCTATAGGAGCCCTCTTCCCTTGACTATTTCTACAATTCTTTGCAAAGAATTGTCTAGGTAAGGGAGTCTCCTTGCATGTGAGGAAGCATACCTCAAACCAGAAGTGATAACCAGAAATAATCTGATAGCTTAGTGGAAGCCAGAAGTTAGTTCAACATTTCAAGCTGCTCATAAGGTGCAGTTACCGTTTTAAGGTCTATACCAGAGCTTGGAATGAAAATGATAACTAACACAGACTAAAAGATGCTGTGTGCTACCTGGGTTTTTCTATTATAGATCTGACATCGTAATGATAGGTTACACTTCAATATTCCTGTATGAAAACGTTCTTTTGGAAATTAAAAAATCATAGTCTTCCAATGCTTTGAGGGGTTTTTCTCCCCAAATCCTACATAATTTTCTGGAGAGTTATATTACTGCTATACGATTTTATGAGCTATTTCAAAAGTCTGTCTAAGGTATCATTTACTATTCATTTCAACGGGTAATTCTGAAAGTTTCCATGGGACTTTATTAAATTCTTGAAGAATCCTACTATTCTTGTTCCTATTAAATTTCATAGCTTTTTTCCACAGGGGGTTGCATAGTCTGTTAAAGCAAAAGCCTGGAGTCAGTATAATCTAATTTGGACATTCTGATGAATGAATTTAAAGGGAAAAATTGAGTCATCATTAATTTATAACACATTGCCAGACTTAACAGTAAATACAGATCACCATAGTTTTGGAAATATCCATGCTCAAAGTTTTTAACTGACCAGTTTGCTATCACAAAAATGCATTCTCACACATCTTGCACAGACGTGGATGGCTACGTTTTTGTAATGAATCCTAAGCCCTTATTCTTGAAAATATTGTTTGAAAAGCCCGAATAGTTTAGTCTCTTCCCCCAAATGTCCTCATATGAAAAAGACCCGCAGGCAAACAGAAAACAGCTTACAACTATCTAATTGGAAAGCGGAGGCTTTCGTCTGAAACGAACACATTATATGACTATCCAGGATGAATAAACAAATTGGGGCACCGAGCTAATAACTTATGCCAGCGCTGCTCCATGCATCAGGGATCTTATATGCACATGGGAAGGCATTACAAAAATTAGCCTAATGTACCAGAAAGAATGAGTTTGATCTTGTGTTAGCGCATAATTCTATCACCATTGCTTTGCATTTCAGGCCACACCACAACGAATCTCTTTTCCAGCAGTGAGATAAGGGTACCTGCTGGTGGGAACTTTCCAAGTTTATGGTGGATTTGGGGTCTTTTGAAAGAAAAATGTAGCAGATGAGCAAATTTCCTCTGGCCTTGCTTCCTTTTGTAAGCATGGCCATGTCTTCGCTGAGAATATGGAAAACATTTTTCAACACCCTCGATCAGGTTATTTATCATGGGTTAGTCAGATCCCTCTCTGCCTCAAGAGCATGCATGGGTTTCTCCCTCCTGACATATGAGCATCATAAGGGGATTGATCCAAAGAATTTCAGATAGCAGGTGAGTATTAAACATAAGACCATCTGTGGATGTCTACCAAAATATGGGACAACAGCGTTTTGTAGGAGATGTTGGAGTTCCCTGCAAAGTCTGGCCCTTCACATGACAAAAATCAGTAAAAACTTCTGGAAAGTGCCACTGAAATCAGAGGAAAGTCCTCAATGACCGTTTTTTTTTAAGTTAAGTTTTTGTAAAAAGTTCTAAATCAGATGAAAACAAAAATATTCACCCCTAAGTTGTAAGCAGAATGGCAAGTTTTGTTACTGAAAGAATCCCTTAAGGATTCTACTTTGCTGTTCACAGAAAAAGTTCATTTGTTGGGTAGGAACTTCACAACTATTTTCTTAATTTCCACATATGAATATATAGGAATATCCAATAAAGACAACTTCTCACACATGATAAAAAAAGATCAGTGAATCTTAAAATTTTTGTACTTCACACATTTTCTCATTCAGTGTATATTTTGTGGACAAACCTGAGACACAAATTCTAGTAACACATTAGCATAACAAGAGTATATTAATAACATCAATGCCATAATAAACCAAAAATAACTTAAGGAACATCAACGTTTTGTCACTCGTGCAGCTCCCATGGAAAGAAATACTAAGCTAAATGCTTCTGATAAAAGCATGACTTCAGTCTTCTCACACATAAAAGTTGCCACCATATAATTAATGCCAATAGACTCACAGACTCTGCTCATGCATTGCTCTTATCCTCCTTGTAAGGAAAAAAAATCCAACGATTTTCATCACAAATAAGTTAGTTTTGCTAAGATTCTCTTCAATCAAGAAAGAAAAACATTGCTTAATAATAAATTAAATACTATATTTTCAGTCCAGTTTCCTATACCAAAAGCAGGGAAATAGCAGTAAGGGAAGGATCCTCTTCCACAAAAGGAGGAGAGAAACCAGTCTTCCTCAAGACTGGTTTGCTGTCATTCTGCGAGGCACTGAACACCATTTCTATCCTTTGCTTTCACTGACGAAATTCTACTTAATTATCCAATGGAACTATGGAGTGCTTGGGCACTACGTTTAAAGGCTGCAGCCTTACACTATGGCAGATGTGTTTTTAAAGTTTTTTTTCTGTGATTACCAGTTCTGGAAAACACTTTGTTTTCTTGAACAGAACAGTATTATTATTTGCTGCTTTTACTTGAAACACCATACTGCAATTTGCATGCAAATTTGATTTGTGACAAATAACAAATACAGATATTATTTGCAGGTGCTGCATCCAAAGCAAAGGAAATAAGGGGGAAAAAAGTACACAGCGTAGGTACCCAGGAACGCAGCATCCAGGCTTTGCTGCGGAGGGCAAGGCCTCAGAAATGGGAGCTCCAGCAGAGCCTTCCCCTGAAGACCAAGCACTTCTCCCACACAGAAGGGATTTCAGAAGCTTAAATGTCCAGGATAAATGCAAACAATTTTCAAGAGCAAAGAGTTAAACGCAAGCTGTCATGGACCCTAAACTCTCCAGATAGGCTCTTCTAAGAGAGTGAAAGGAACAGGTGGAGAAGCCAATAAATAAAGATAAAAGGAATGAAGCAGAGGCTATAAGGGAAGAGAAAAGGTAACATGACTTCTGCAAGTGCAATTGCATGATAACACCAAAAAGTTGAAAACGGAAAACAGAAGTGGAATGAAACCTTTATGTGCTGGGTGAATCATTGCCTGGCTTGAAACCAGGAAATAATTGTTGGAACAGGCAAGCAGGGAAAAGCCATTTATAAGACCCTCGGCAGGAAACAAGCAAGATGACTTGGGAGAAGCTGCCGGAGCGGCTTAGGACAATTTCCATTGATGATGTAGGTTAAGAGAGAAAACAGAGCAGGACCAGGAATTAAGGAATATACAGCTGCTCGCTGTGTCAAGCAATACTACCGTTGGGTGATCTGATAAGCTAGGGGAAAACGTTATACTTAAAGAACCACAAATGAACTTTGTAAGAATCAGCCTGCCTAAGGCAAAAGGCAACACTTAAAAAAGAACAGAACATGAGTAAATACTTCTTTCCTTCATCCTTTCATGAAGTGGATGACAGCATCTGGTTTTAAATGGAGAATCCAAGTTTCTTCTAAAAAAAAAAAAAAAGGTTTTCCAAAAAAAAGTGTTGGCTTTCCTTGGAAAAAAATGCTGATTCATTAAGAAAAGTCACTCAGAAATACACAGAGGGCTTGGAAGTTTTATTATCATGTGGATCAGAGCTGTACTTTGAATGTCTTATAATTCCATGAGAGGAAAATTGAAGAAATGGGGCTCACAGAAGTCACTATGGGGAGTTAGGTACCCTGGCAGGATTTTCAAATCAAAACTTAATGTTTCAATACAAAAACACTTTTGGTGGAACATTAATATTTTTCACTATTTGTTCCGATTACGTTCAAAGGTAAACTTCTAAGATAGCTAGAGAGTATGACATATTTTGTCTTTAAATAGAAGTAGTTATTTACTTAGTTTGGTAATTGCCAATTCAGTTGAGTAGGAGATTTCTTTGAGAAACAGCAGGAGGATCAGATTGCACTATACTAATTTTTATTTTTAAAAAATTTATTCTTGGCCACAAATGATCAAAAGATTAAAGCCGATGACCCTTCTCCACTCAGTTCACAAAAGCAGAAAGCACAAACATTAGTTAAAATACCCTTTCTGTGAGGTTAGATCTCGCATTACTAGTCTGAGAAACCCTGTAACGTGAAGAGGAAAACCAGCACGTCCGCGCAGGGCACACTCGCAGGGAAGGCTCTTGGAAAAGACGAGGCGACTAAGGTTTATCTAACCTCCATGCAATTAATAAAAATATCCAGTCCTCACTCCTGGCGAATCTGACTTCTAAGTGCTCTTCACATATTACAGCATTCAGCCTCTCTCACACCCACGAAAATATACTCAAGTGAAGTAGAATTTAGCCTTCAGCCATTAACTTAATTAACTTTTACTCCATTTTTCCAGGCCAACTCAGAACACTACAGGCACAAGTAATTTTACTATTTCTTATGGATGACACAGATCTGAACAAATAGAAACATCTCAGAAAAAAAAAAAGTATGTTTTTGTACAAACACACAGGATTGTGTCTATTGATGTCCTTCTAATTTCACCCTTTTAACAGATAATACTGCTGTCTTTCTTTTCTGCTGATGTAAATCAGAGGTACCCTAATTAACTCAATAAAATTATACTGGTGATGGGAACAAGTGGCAGGCCTGTTATACTACTGCAATACGTAAAAAGAGTATTCTTAACAGACCTTTTCACTGCGACTAGTCTCCAGAAATTGGAGCTCTAAGGAGAAATAAAATTACCCCAGAATTTCAAAATTTTAAAATTTAACTTGATTCTAAACAAAAAGCAAAACATTTCAAAATGGTCTAGGGAGAAAAAATGAGAGAAATAACATTCCACATAAGGCTATAGAGTCATCCATACCAATTCAGGGGCTTTAACTGCCTACATTCAAGAGCTAAATGCTGTAAAAGTCTATCTATCTAAGCTAAAAGACAGCATTGAGTTAAGAATAAGCTTTCAATGTGTATTAACTATCCCTAAAAAAAAATCAAGCTAGAAAATAGGAGAAAGCTTCTATGGAGGTTTTAAATAGCATTTCAAACTGCCAACATTTCTGGCAGTATCAGAGCCAGAAAACTCATTATATTTAGTATGAAGTTTCCTGAGTTTTGACATTTTCAGAGCTTTTTCTTCCTTAAACTAAATGATCGAGAAGACAACACAATTTTTCAAAGTGTTTTACTTTTCATGGAATTTCATACTGCAATGGAATATGATATTTTCAAATTTTCACCACCCAAGTCTATCAGAGATGCAGGATACACAGTTTGAAACTATCACCTATAGGAACTCAACAAGTTAGAGATGGGTCTTCCCACAAACTCTGCATAGAACCCTTCAAAATTTAATGCAAGAAGAAACTTCAGGACTTGGAGTCTTGGAGCTGTCTACACTGAAAAAGAAAGGGAAGCCCAGAGACACACAGTGCTTAAAAAAGCAATTAACAACTTGAAAACAGCATTTCCTAAATCATTCTAAGGAGATGTGACAGTGTTAAACCAAGGACTCTTCTATTACTTCACATAAAGTCCCGTATTAATAACTGGAAACAGAAACAGCTTCCTTGTCTTTCTGCTCAGGCAAGTCAAGGCAATAGCTTTCTGTTTCAGCCATTAAAGCACAGAAAAAAACGACCATCAAATTAACCAAAGTAAACAGGCTTCTAAACTGCTTTTTCAAGCTTGGTGTCCCCTGTCCTCTCTGCTTATTGTTTGTCTAAACCATACAAAACTGCGGAAGACTTTGGAAAGCCACTGGTCTCAACACAATTTTTTTAGGAAACTATGACTCTTTGTATAGAACATCAATCAAGTACTGATAGCACAATCAGTGCTATCACTGATGTTTTAGAGGTCTTTTTCTTCATTGAAGCAACAGTTACTACATGATCTTTGGAGAGGTGGTAATTGCCCTGCAATTCACATTATAATTCTAATTTTTATCACTGCCTCTCACCAAATCTTAGCCTTGGAAAAGGATTGGGAAATACGCCACTGTCCTCAGGAGGGTTAGTTAGAGACACTTTCTGTACACAAATTATTTCTAGAATGTGTGTGTGTGTATAAAACCAATATAGAAGCATGTAACACTTTAATTATTATGATTGCAGAATCTCTCTCTTATTAAAACAGTAAACCTCCGCCTGGCTTTAAACAAATGACTCTTGTATGGTGGAAAGAACCACATCTAGCAGCAGCCAGCCAAGGTTAATGACCATCCCGCCGCCGCAGCAGCTGCAGCAGCAGCAGCATTTACCTTCTAGACCTTCCTTCCAGGTCTCCCCAGGGAGAGAACAAGGGACAGACCCAAGGCAGGGTCACACTTCTCCTGTTCGCCTATGTGTATTTTTTACCATTCTGATTTTATTGTTCAACAAATATCGTTCAAGAGTCTTTTGTATTACCTGAGCTGATTTAACAGCATAATTATCTCATTTAGACTTCAGTCTTCTGATCAGAGAATTTTAATTTGAAGGCAATTGTGTCATCTGCCCAAGTGCAAACATCTACACTCCTATGCTTTTTTTTCTGTGCAATTCTCCTGTCACTTACTGAAATTTACTGCTTGAGGAATATGCTTAAATAAAGATTTTAGCCAAAGGATCTGGCTCAGGCCCACCCCAGCTGACAAAATATCTTTTGAGGATTTTGCTGGTATTGAATGTGATTCTAATGCTTCCTTGAGCTAACTCCATTAAATTATTGGCCATCATTGCACTCCTCTACACTAATATTTACCCAAGTACCACTACATGTTTTATTTTCTCTCTCAATGTTAGTGGACTCTGAATGATAAATAACTTTCTACAGCTCAGTCCAATTAAGAAAACTACTCGGAGTTTCTTATCATTCCGGATGGGGAGCAGTGGAAGCTCAAAAATCCGCTCTGATGAGGAATAATTCACAGAGCATGGCTATAATGTACACGGAGTCCCCATTAGCATACATCAATATGAATATGATGGATCTTCATTAGCCTAAGTTCTACTGTTTTTATATTCTGCAGTCAAGATTTACCAATATCTTGCACATATTAGTTAGTTAGTCTGGTGCCAGCCTGTACGGAACAAAGACAAGTGACGTGGTAGCCCCTCATCTCATAAGCTTATAGGAACTTCCTATTATACATAAATGGAATCATCTGGGACAATATCACCCTAAATACTAAAATAAATGGGGAACTAACATATCTAGATCAAACTCTATATGAGGCCATATCAAATGTGACACATTCTAATTAAAATTAATAGCTCTTGTCTTAGAATGAGACATGTCTACGAAATTCTGGTCTCAGACAAAGCACATATTGATTTCACATCAGCTACAGAGTATTTTTTTACCAACTTACATTTTCAGCTTTTCTGTAACTTTCAAAGTTGGTTTAGGCATTAATGCCTAATGTACTCACCTAAAATGATGACTACAGTCAGATAAGTAATATGAACATACTTTCAGTAAAGCTTACTCTCATTTACTGTATTAATACAAAATTTTATTTGAATTCTCACTCAAATGAGCAGAAGTCACAAGACAACAGTTGATGTTGGATCAATCCTCTATTTTGGCATCATCATTTTAGCTTATTTTATTGGCTGCTTTATTTAAGGTCACCCTGTGCTGAATTTCAGTGGAAGAACAGTTATACATAATATTGACAAATACTGATAACTTATTCTGAGACCTCTCTAACGCAATTTAGGTTTACTCTGATGCAATACTGTAAATTACTTTTGTTTTATATGTTCAAATAATAAAGTTCATGTGGCTTCTAATAGGCAATGATATTATTATTAGTATGTTAATATAATATTGAACATATTTGAGTGCAACAGGATGCAAAGAATCTGGTCTGTACCACTTCATTTTAGTGGAATTAAGATCTGTGTAACCAAGAGGCAGATCAAATCCAAAACATAAATTTTACTATCTACATAATTTAGAAACGTAAGACAGGAATAAGTTCACAGGGTAAAATGGTATAAAGTACATTTTATGCTGAAATATATTTTCCATAGAACAGACTGACATTTCTTTGAAGGTTTGCAAAAAGTACTTTATGATCCATTAGGAATCAAATGTAATCTTTGTGGCACAAGTGCATATACTGTAACATTTATTGAGACTATTTATCTGAGATAAAACACATAGGATACGAAATGTGAAAGCTATTATAATATTTTGTCTCCATTTATTTACCTGGCCAGGATACACTATTGAATCTCACAACTCATTTATGAGTGAGTAATGGGAATATGGCAATTGCATAAATAATACCCCAAGTCAAAATGCAAAGCCGTAACCATTGAAAAAGTACAATTGCTTTTTATAGCAGTTCTTAATCTGCTTTTTCCTCACCAAGGAAAAATAACACATTAACTGTTTATTGATCTTTGCTGTCATCATGTGAGCTTTAAAATGAAAAGGTGCAGACTTAGACAAAAACTGTGTTCCGTAACAATTTAATGCAGCTGACCTTCCTTGTGACATTGCTAGAGCTTCCAGAGCAAGTGTTTACGATGCAGGATGCAGAGTATTATAATTTCAGTAAGAACAAAGGGAAGAGAGACAACGTGGATCAGACTCATTGATTTACCTTGCAGAATAAGAAGTAACTCTTCATTGAAAATACTAGGAGTCGATCTAAAAGAAATTACGTCATTTGTGTAATTGATGCTTAAAATACACGTACCAGCAAGGAAATTAGTTTTCAACTTCCAAATGGGGCATGCTGGATGGAATATACCACATACAAACATATTCGGCGTACGCACCTCTCACGGCCAAATCACTTGAGGCCCAGAGTTCTGGAGCCAACACACACAAGTGACTAAATAGACAGGCACAAAACCATCTTGGGCGCACGGGTCTCCTCTCCGACCCAGACAGTGATGGTCACAAGCACATGACTGACTGAGAAATTATTTGTGTGAGCTAGGCTGAACTGTTCGGTGGCAATCGGTGCTGCAGGAAGTGTCACTAAAGATACAATGGGGCAGGTTCTAGCCAAAAACTTAGACGAGGAGCTGAGATTAGAGCTGGGACCATCCAAATAACCATCTCCCCTTGGTGTTCGTGAATGCAGAGGAGATAACAGCTTATGGAAGACACTTCGCCTGAACTCAGTGCTAATAATGAAATTGGATGCTTTCATTTCTGCAACCTTTTCTTTGTAATTGTACCAGTTATGCCAGAATACTGCTGAGTCACTCAGGAAGCACTGCTGACTCATTAATGTTTCAGTCTAGTTATATGAAAGGAAGGTCTGGCAGAAAATATTTCAGTTAAGTACTGCAATTGCATAAAATGTTCTATCTATTCACATAAAAATAATCACAACATTTAAGGGCAAAACTTTCTTATTGACTGCTTGAAAGCTTAATGAGAGCTCTGTACTTACTAAAAAAAAATAAAAAGAAAGAAAGTGAGAGAATCATCACAACTTTAGGAAGAAAAGTGTAAGTTTTGTACCAGGAAAGATCCAGTGCCTACCATATATTTGGTCTCAGAATTTTATCCCTGTCTATCACCGAGCTAGAGCAAGGAACCCAGCTGGCAGTTCCTCAGGTTCGGTGGCATGTTCAAGGAGCCTGGGATGCCACTGGGCTTTCTCCCAACGAGGGCTCTTTATGGTACACATCTTGATATTTCCACTATAGAAGTAGCGGGACATATGTTTTCCAGCTACAGCAAGAACAATGTGCAGAGAGCAGACAATGCCCCTCAGACAATGCAGTGCCAAATACTTTCTTGTTGCAACGATGCGGCCCCACGGATTTCAAGATGTGGCTTCAGGGATTAAAAAAGAATGGAACTGCAGCTACATCACAGACCCTGTTCTCACATGAAGAAAGAGAATATACTGGAGTGTAAGCAACATTATGAGAAGGAACTAATTATGTTTTAAAGTAGAGCTATGACTCAAAATACTTACTAATGAAACTCTTGAATATATTAATTTCACTAAAGAGGCAAGCCACTAAATTGTCTTCCAAGTGGTGTTAATAAAAAGGTCAGTCAGTCTTTAGCAACATTAAGTATCCTCCTGCACTTTTAGAGAATTCTTACATTTTGTAATAGATGTTAAGGGACAAGCCAGAGCTCTGTCATCACGGTTTAGCTGAAAATAGGATTATTTTTCACATAAAATATAGGATATAAAAAGCTAACCTCTTCACTATAGAATATGCCAATACAACACTACAGAACAACATAGACATGAAATTTCTAATGGTTTTTTTGCAGTGTGACTTTGTAGGTTAGTGTTAGCTAAAACTGAGCATGGGTGGATGCTCAACAAATACTGAAGCACTTTTTATTCTATTGATTGCAGCTGTAAAGGATTCAAAACTCTCCTAGACAAACTCCATGTGTGAAAACCCAAACAGTTTAGAGGAAAAGCAGCTAGGAAGCCATATTTATTCTCTCATAGAATGTTTTAATTGCAGACAAAAATATTGGGGGTTTCTGTACAAAACATGAGTTTGATTATCAAAATGAAGAACATTCACATGCTTATAGATTTGAGAAAAGGGAATAAATGTAGTAACAAAAACTTCTCCTACCCTACTTAGTTGAAATTTATTTAATGCTATATAATTGAAAAGCCATTTTATTTTCAAAAGAAAAAAAAAAAAGAAGGAAAAAAAAAGGAAGAAAAAACCTGCTGGCAGCAGCAGAGCAATGCTGCAGGCTTCCTGCAATCCCCACCTCCCTTCAGGGACCCAGAAATAGCTGCTGAAGTCCCAGAGCGGGTTTAGCTGATTCATGAGAAACGCAATTAGGCTGGGAGGCAAACGCACTGATTAGTCATGTCTCACCGAGGTTTGCTGGTAAGACTGCAGGTGAGGACCGCAACTTCGGCGAGGCTTTGGCTCGTCAGAAAGAGCCCGATTGCACAGGCGATACCAACTGTCCTCAGCAGCCGACTCCGCACCACAAACATGGAGTAACTGGTATCCTGCTTCTAGGAACTACTCTGGGTGAGAGCAAGAGTTTCCAGTGAGATTGGGCATAAAAAATCCCAAATACTGAAAGAAAAACGTGCAAACAAGAACATGACTTAATACATATCTTATCTTCTGCCAGTCTTTTCAGCCTTTTTAGAGGCTTCCACAACATTCCCAAAAGCTGTATGTGTCAACAGAGAAGTTGGTGTAATGGGCATGGAGATTTTCTCTTGTGACCCCATGGTCTGGACCCAGGATATGTAAAATTTCTCTGTAAAATTTATGAATCATTTTACCACCGAAATAATGAGCAGCTCTTCTAGGTTCCCACGCAGCCAAGCCTCTCCACAGTGCTTGTGTACTGCACATAGAATTGCCACAGACCAGCGCTGGGCCGCAAATAACTCACATCAGTACAATTCGTTTTCACTTAAATGGATTACACCAATCCTTCCCTCAACACATTATGAAAATGAGCTTGTTTTTCTCCTCCCCTAGGTTAGCTTTTCTAATTCAGAAATTTTTTAAAAGGCATTAAACATTATTCCTATTAGCAGACCCTAGATTTATAATGTCGAAAACTTTTATATTTTAACAGATTCTTACAACTATTTTTGACAAGCTACTATGGTTTGCCATAGGCCTTTGAAATGCAGAAGGCAGAACGCCCTAAAGCGAAAGAAGTGCCTTTTCTTTATCCCAGTAAATTGTACTTGGGCTCAGCTGAGTTACAAATTGTTTAAAATCGACATTTTCTTCTTTTGCTTGGATTGCTCAAAAATATTTAGGAACACAGGGCTGGAAAGGACCTCCTGAGTCATCAAATGCTGTCCCTAGGCACCATGTTATATAATCCTTTTCATAAACGTATTGCACTCTACCACAAAATCCACTGCTTTTTTTTTTTTTTTCCTAAACCCACTACCTTATCTGTAAGATGTTCCAGAATCTCACAAAATTAAAGAACCTTCTTCTGATTCCCAGCCAGAATTTACTCATGATGTTTATGCCCATTTTTTATGGACAAATGTTGCCCATTAGCTTAAGCAGCTGTTTCCCATGTCTTGTATTTATTCCCTCATGTATCCATATCCTCTGTCAGCTTTTTGCATGCTATGCCAAACAAGCTGAACTTCCTTACCATAAAACACTCTCCTAATGAGCTTCAGGAGCACAGCAAATATTTAGACTTTCCAAATGGCCAAGTCTGCATCGTCACAAAAGTAGAGGCACTTGTTATACTGGGAACCTTGGAGACCTACAGAGACTACGACTGGCCGGGGATTTCTCCTAGAGCTGCCCCACTGCTCTTCCCTATCCATATTCAAGCACGTCCTCTTCAGCGGGCACCACACCAGGCGAAAGCTTCTCCCAATCGCAGGAGTAGATGGGAGAAGCTATGGAAAGAAGGAAATAAGAGGAAAGTGGAACAAAGATTTCCAGATATGGAAAAGACAAAGCGTGAGTTCTGAAGATATCCCTGTTTATGGAGCTCAGCAGCACCAGGGAACAGAAGGACAGCATTGGTACAAGGTCGTATTTTTAACTTCTTAGGCATTTTTGAAATGGATAATTCCTGAACCACTTGACCTAAGAACAAAACCAGAATACATCAAAAAAAAAAGGTTCTTAAATGTCCCATCAAAAGCCACTGAAATCAGCCTGAATTTTCAAGAACTTCTCAACAATTTTTACCCAAGACCAAACAGGTCAATCTGAAAAGTTTTGTCGCAACTTGCAACAACATTGTTCATAAAGATCGATACAAGTATATCATCCATAGACCATGACAGACACAATACCTCTACTTCTAGAAAAAGGAATGGGAAAACCACAGCATGGATTATGGGAAAGAGGAAAAATTGAGTGGGTTTTTAACCATATTTGGTGAGGTTATTTTTTTTAATGCAAAATGACACATAGAATATTAGGTTGAGTATTATAAACAGCTTCTTAATTATGAGATTTCCAGAGCCTGAAAGCCGGGAAATGGCAAAGTATGTAGGCAGAATATACCTACTTGCTTGAAGACAGCCAGTATCAAAGAAGGGAGATTTTAACCCAAATTCTCTTATTTCTCAGCTATTTTCACTTATATCCTATTCTAGATTTCCTTATAAATTCTACCCTGAATTTTCCTCTGTAGAGGAGTTCCAGGATAATCTGAGGAGTACCACATCTCCTTCTGGCACTGTGAACATGTCTGGGACTGCAATGGGAGCACCAAGGGCAGCCTTAGCACTGATCCACCAGTGCTTATCCAAGCCCATTGCCGAGACACATCGGAGAGAGGCAAAGATCAAGGCATCGTGCACGCCATCCTGATGGGGAGATGCTGATCAATGGCATTTATGAATGATTCAGTAATCAGAGTGCATTGGGGACTCTCTTGTCACATCATCTATCACGGACACACACAAAGACAGATGTGTAAAACAGAAAATTAATCCTTTACCTCTAGCTTTATCAAGTGCAATGTGTCACTACTGTGGTTCATATAAAATATCTTCTGAAGACACCGCAGTAGGACAAGAGCAGTACATCTTGCCTGACAAATACTGCAGTCCAGAATCTAACCTACGTGGGAGTGGTACGTTGGTTCCTCAGCATACACCCATGGAGGGGAAAAAAAAGAGAGAAGAGAGAAGAATTGAGAGACAGGAACTTCTAGAGTAAGTGCCAACATAGCTGTTTACTTATTTGATTTAAAAGGTCCCCTGAGTTAGAAACATTTAATCTGTTACTCCTCAGTTTCACTGTAGGCTCCAACAACGACGTCTACCCAAGAACAGCTACTGCTGGCAGCTCTAAGGCCTGAGACAGACCCATGGGTTTAGCACGGGCAGGCAGCTGATACACATAACCTTTGGGCTAAGCAGACCACCACTTTAGATGGTGGAGGAGTTCTGTTTTTATATCCACCAGTATCAACTTTCTGAGACCACCAGACAAACGTTTATTTTTGTGACAGGTGAAGCAGCTCATTTAGACCCGAAACTCAGACATTAAAGCTTGTTTCAGGGGCATATTTTCAGGATCTAGTTTGGAGCAGACTACTACTTTTTCGAGCCTTCCTCCAACTGCATTTTCAGATTTCCTACTGATTGCATGGACAGAGTCAGCAAGACACGGATACAGCCAAGGACACAGAGCATGAGTGGCTGCACGAGACAGGGACAAAGGCAGCTCTGTCTCTGCTGCTGTCACCGGCACTGATGCAGTCACGTGAGTCAAGCATAGCCCTCAGCCCAGACTCTCCACGACCTCCAAGCACATCTCAGCCACCAGCACGGCACGCCAGGGCACTGCTGGCCATGGAGAGCCGAGGGCAGGACAGGCACGGGCAGGATTTACAGACAGGGCAGCAGGGGATGACACTTGCGGGCAGGGAGGGAGGTGCTGGGGCCGGATGGCGTGTGCCAGAGACGACAGCCACGCTTTGGCCACTGCTGCTGGACTCTGCCCAAGCCAAACAGAGCAGCCCTTTTGGACGGGCACGGCTCCATCAGGCCTGGTCCTGACTTGCTTTCCTTCAGGCACCCCAGTGCCCCCAGCCCAAGTATCCAGTAAGGTGGAGAACCCTCAGTAGAGGACACATGGGAGTAGCACACAACATGGTGCCATTCCTGTGGGTGAGAAGGACAGCTCTCAGTTCATTAAAAGGATAGATCTTAGTTTATTAAAGTGCTTCTTAGAGGAACCAAGAAGCTCTTGTAAGAGGTCCAGCAGATATTAAAAGCCCCAAAAAATTATTATTCAGATTGCAGGTGCTGCTAACCAAGCACAGTTAGAAGGGCAGAAGGGCAGTCCAAGCATATTTGCCAACTTTACCACTTTCTGAATGTCAGATGTTGACAGGTGTGTACAAGAACCATGCAGTATCTATCAAATGACCACATCCTTGGGTTACATTGCCTTGTGATGGACTTGTACTGCTAACATTTCAGAAAGGCTCAAGAGAGGAATTCGGGAGTAGTCTGAAACCGAAGGGTATGTCAATGAATACAAAGATGTAGAAAACAGAGTCTGGCCCCTCAAAGATCACAACAACTGCCCAGCTGCAAGGATGTTTTAGCAGCTGAAAGTCGTGCTTGCGCTGCACATCGGTACCACAGCAGTCACAGGCAGCTCAGGATTGTCCTCCAGCTTTCCCTGCTCCCGGCCTGCGGCTGAGGCAGCCCTGGCACTTGCACACAACACAGTGTAAAAAAGAAAGAGCACAGAGGAACGCAGATAGCAGGAGCTCTAGCTCAGGATACATTTTGCTACCACCCTTTTTAATTACTATTTGCAGTTCAAGGTTGCACAGATTACCTCCACCCACACAAGGTAATTTGAGCACTTCTGTTTCGTATAACTATGCACTGACACGATGTTAACAGTTGAAAAATTCAAGGAGTAAAATCCTTAGAACTGCAGTTAAAGATCATGCAGAAAAAAAATCAGGTCTTTCCCTTTGATTTCACAGAAACATAGAATAGCCGAGCGTGAAAAGGACCTCTCAAGGTCATCTAGTTCACCCTCTTTCTCAAACTTCAAAGTTAGAACAGGTTTCTCAGGACCTTATCCACCTAAATCCTGAAAATTTCCAAAAAGAGAGATTCCACAACCTCTCTGGGCATCTGTTCCAGCACTTAATCTCTCTCATTATGATTTTTAATTCCCTTCTGCCCAATCAAAATTTCTCTTGTTGTAACTTCTGACCACAACCTTTGGGATTTTTTGCCATATATCTGTGAGAAAAGTCTGTCCAGGTGCTCACCTAAGACATTGGACCTTGTTGTAGGAACAGAACCAAATTCTGTTCTTGGGATTAATGGCAGACAGAAAGGCATCAAAGATCTTTGTATTAGAGGGGAAAAATCACCAGAAAAAGTGATGAGGAATTGGGAAGTCATTTTCTTACTTGACACATGCGCTGAAACTGAGTTGTTATTAACATAACAACTAGAACAGAAAATTATATGTTTAATTACTCAGAATTAGAATGAAAATGGACTGGTTTGTGCACAAGAACATGAGGGGCTGGCCAAGGTAACAAAAACAAAACAAGAATATCATCAAATAATATTGCTATTAATATTCTTCTCTGTGTCTTGCATGAAAATGACACTATACTTACAAATAATCTATTGCATGAACTTACAGACAAAACTCAGCTCTTAGTTCCATTTAACAAATTTAGATGGGGTTATTTGCTTTGGTTTAACAGTTTCACCATAGTGGCAACACAAAGTTAAATACAAGTCATTGAGAATTACAGCTACAACTGACCAGAATGCTAAACTGAAACAAAAATACAACTTCTGATTTCAGAGAATTCTGAACCAGAACTGACATGTTGCAAGAGAACAGACTAAGAACTAGGATTAATGCATTATTATAGTGGAACTAATATAGCACACAGTAAGACTAAGTGATGAGAGCTGAGCTGGGAACAAACCGCCTCTTTGATTCCCACCAATATATGATTTATCTCCAGTTGAAGACTCAGGGTCAAAATTTCAGGGAAGGTGAATTGCTGTTGTTATATTGAAGTAATTACTTCAAATTCACCGAAAGTCCAGCTTTCAGACTGTGGTTTTTAATATGCTTCAACTTGCTTTACTCCAGCCTGACTGGAGGAAATTTGGGTTTGAGTGTAAAGGTTCAAACCTGACTCTTCCCTGAATTTTAAAGAATACTTCTGACTCACACTGGTAAAGTGAATCAGTCATTCAAAATAAAACTGGACCTTTTTGTCCATTAACTTCCTTTTAATTCTCATTGTAAGAGGTCAGTCCATCTTGATTTAAAAAGCCCAGTGCAGCAGCTCTGGACCAGTCCATGCCTAACACACACGGGCTGATGGCCACCTCATCTATCCTGCTATACTTGGTTAGAAACCCTAAAGGGATGTTTAACAGTTCATTATCTGTAAAGTAGTATTGCAAATGGAGTTCAAGTTTTTAAAAGTCATTCTGATGCAAAAACAGAGCAAAATTCTTGACATTTCTGAAGTTACATGAGAATGTTTAATGTCTTAAAATAAAAATGGGAGTATATAAAAAGCACAATATCTGAGAACAAGATATTAACATTTTGCAAATTCGTCAAAAACTGCATAAGCATGTGTTTGAAGTGTACTTTTCCTGCAAATAAAAGCAATGCAAATAGTAGGTCCCCTAAGGCCTAGTTTGTAGCCCTTACCCTAAAAAGTAGTCCTAAGGATTAGCATAGTTAAGTATGTACAGTAATGTAGAGCCTGTTGTATATTCATTCATAGTGGGTATAATTCTCTTCTTTAGAGACATTATGAAACCCAGCAACGGCCTTTGTATGTAAATGAAGAGTTTCACAAGCTTATATTTAAAGGCATCTCTAATAACAAATAAATAATACACATATTTTAACTACATATTTTAAAAATGCAGACTGTACTATAAGGCACCATCTAACAGATATTACCTAAAATATAAAACATACTAATAAAATACATTTTAAAAAATGCTTTAAATTTTAGTTTATATGCTCCTCCTAAACAAACCTCTTGTAAATTCCTATGTATTAAAAAAAAAAAGAAAAAAAAATGTAGCTAGTGACCATGAATAATCAGTCATAAAATGAATTTCAGAATGTGCATCAGACAAGATTAATACTATTCTTCCCTAGACTACAATAGTTTTGTCCATATCTAAATGATCTTTGTTTCAAAATTCCAGACAAGGAATAGCTAATTCCTCACTAGTTCATAATAAAAACATTTTTAGCTGTGTTATGACCCTCAAATGTAGTATACATGCATTTTCTTGAGTGAAATCCAACATAATTTCCCAGGGACCAAGATGCTTTTAACTGCAAAGAGAAGGTTCTTCTTAAAGAACGTAATCAGAAAGAGTAACACAGATAACCCAATCAATTGCTGAAGCAAGGATGGATTCCATGCCTGACTGGGCAATCGCTGGGCAATCTTAATTGTCAAACCTTGATACAATCCAGCTTTCAAATCATCGTGTCCAAGATACTAACATAATTCTTGTTTTGGATATTATCTTTAAAATCTCCTGAAGAAGAAACTGACTAAATAAAGTTTTGAAATCTAATGTTTGGACTCTTTATATGATTCCAATATACCCTGTTGAGATATTACCACAAAACTTACCTTGACTTCCTTTAATTGACACTATGTAAGTTCCAAATCTCATTTTCCATTATAACTTCCATAATTCTTAAGCATATATATAATCTCATTTGTTGTTTAATAGAAGAAACCACCTGAGACATCCACTACTAACATAAAAATGAGACCATAAACCAATGTCTCTAACACTGGACTCTTGACTGATGTTTGAGATATAGATGAGTACCTGAAAATCATGATTTTGATTTGCTCCAGTTTGGTGTATATGAGGATTTCCTAAATCTGGTTAAAATCCATCTGTCAATTTTGAAAACTCTGTATAGCCAAGAGTATCAGTTTACCATATGAAACTGACTTCTATATGATCTACATTTTCCCATGTTTCCTACTGAGTAGGAAAGTTAGCAAATCATTCTGTTTTAACAGGAATGTTTTGGCACCTGACTATTATCTATCACAACATGCTGGTTAGAAACAGCAGTATCAGTATCTGCAAACAAGAGAGAGCAAAATATGGATTTTTGGTGCCATTGGAAGTAACAGCAAAAAGACCAATGTGTTTAGACAAAGACTATTTTCAACATTAGAGAAGATTCTACAAAAACTAGCTTCAATCCCTGTTGCCAGATAATGGTTTTAGCTTCATAAAATAAGACTGAGTGATACAACAGTAAGACAAACCAGAAAAGGAAAGATGAAAATGGGTAGAAGGCACCAAAAATCACAAAGGCCAAAAGAACACTTGGACACTTCCACCGATTTCCATGATCGTGGAACAGTCGTGATCATTTCTGTTCCAGTATAAGCAGTACTCACTTGTATCCTAGTAAAGCATGCTCTACAGTGGCTGTTACGTGGCTACAATAATAATATAAATCATCAACAACATACCTTTGCTGAGTCACATCAGAAAGCAATTCCGAGCCATTTCTATCTGATGAGAAGTCTTACTCACTATAAGGTTTTCTTCTTGCTCTTGCCAATGACTGCTGTTACAGAATGTTGCCTGCACTGGTTTAGGAAAATACTGTTTGCACAATAAAGTCTCCTCTACCAGGGTCATTTCTGTGCTTCGCTTTTTTCTGACAATGGTACACACCATCTCTGCTTCCTTCTGCTATGACACTCCTTCCACACTTCAATTTTTTGAAAGCATTTTTTTGAAGCATTTTTTCCTCCATTTCTTTTTCTCACATGATGTACTCTGATATAATCTGCTCAACTGATCACAATGAGCCAATCCTCTTATTTGCACGGAGATCTGTTAAAAATCAATAGATCACATGAATTAACCCACAGAGTAAGGGCAATAATATATCTATTATAAAATATTTCCTACTGATACAACTACTAAATATGTGCTAAACAATGGGATTTCCTTACTTCTCAATCTAGAAGGGCAGTGACAAGTATACACAACTGCATCAGAAAGATTCCCATAGGAACCATGGTAGATATGCCTTCCCCTACATATCTTAGTGGACTTTTTTTTCATGTATCCTCAAAGACATCATCTGGTAGGAAGTAAAGATGGTTTTCAGAACAATTGCCATTAAAATATATATTCGACCCTGGAAAAGTTCTGTTCTGTTACATATGCTGTACATCAACACATAACCACTCCTTCATTTTCTATTAACTGTGGTCTTTCATATTATACTTCAGATGCCTCCTTTTGATGGTAAATAATTGCATTTTGTAAGATTCAAAGAAAGGTTTGGAAGAGTGCCATAGTTTAACATGAGAACCAAAGGAGCATAACTACGTGCTTACTTTCAAAGATAGCAGGGCACAGTACAAAATATAATGACCTTTTCCCAAGTCTATTTCCTCCTGTGACAAAATGTGCAATCAGATATTCTAAAACGTGTGCTTCCTTATTCTCCTTTTGTGACCACCTATTCTCCAGTTTTTAGATAACATAATATCTCTACATTGAGCAGTTCCTTAACTTGCTTTGCAACTCCTATTTGATGCTGCATCTTTGATAATTCTTCTGAAAACCTTCCAGTGGGGGCTTAGTCCTCTTTCAGACCTAAGGGGTGAGTCCATAGCCATTACAATACCAAGCCACCACCAATACCAAGAAATCCACTACTCTGCCCATCTCCAGCCAGAGCAGAGGCGTCATAAGTGACTCTCCTCTTCCTGCTGTAGATACTCACCATTTCCTGACAGCCCTTCCTTTATGAACTCACTAAAACACTTCTTTCCATCTTTACCCTGTCTGGCAAGACATTTCTTCAGGTTCTGCTCATCCTCCCCTCTTTGGTTAGGGACAGACTTCCTGCCCGTTTATTCACTGCTTTGCTTCCAATTGCTGCTGCTAAAATATCCCCTTGTGCTTGCCATTCTTCTGCATATCCAAGGCTTTGCATGGCTTTTTCCTTACATTCATGCTTGGTTCCTTATCCTTCTCTCCCCCCACTCACCCACACCTTGTTTTCACCCTTCTTTCATTCAATTTTCACACCTTCCTGCCTCCTAAAGCAGGAATTCTCTGCATTTCTTTGTTTACCAAACCATTCTCTCCCATCATCCAGCTTCCTCCCCAAGACACAATGCAGTCCTTTATGGAGACTTTTCCTAGAGCATGCTGCCAAAATGCACTGCTAGACTGAACACTCCTTGGGGCAGGAACTGTATTATTGACTACACGGTATTTCCAGTATTTGCACAAAACTGAGAAGACTGAATAAACAATCAATAATAAATTAATAGCACAGATATGATAGCTTCCTGAAATAAAAGAGTTTCATCTTAAGTGTATTCAATCCAAGAGATATTGCCTGTAATTAATGCATGTAAACCAGAGCATCCACCACACCAAAATCAGTGTTCAAATGTGACGTATCGCACTTGGAATGTCTCCCTTACTTGCACTGCTCTCTTGGGGTGGGAAATAGGAGAAGGCGGCAAAACAATAAGAGTAATGAATAATCACATATTTCACAAAAATGCTCAGTTTAGAGTTTGTAATTTAGACAAACAAAAATCTGGATTTTGCAGTGATTTCATTGCAGAGTAAAGATAGCAAAATTTGTAAATATTTATTTCGAGAAAATCTGTAATCACGCACACCCCTAAAAAAACAATATGATAATAAGTTTCCTTCTATTTTTTCCAAAGAGACTCAAAGGTATATTGTGTGAATTGATTAGAATTAAAATAAAGACTTGTTGAATTCTTTAATATTCAGAACTTTGTTTTCTGCTATATGAATGGGAAAAACACCAAAATTGCAATCAATTTTTCCTGGGTTTGACAATCACAAAAGTCCTCTTCCCACTCCTCATTATTGACTCACACACCACTGCATCCCAAGGGACTGTATTCTCAAACAGGGAATGAGTAATCAGGAAAAAGATGTTTCCCCTCTTCAAAGTATGCATTAAAGCATTCATCTTTTCAAAACATCCAAACTAGAATTTGTTTGGGTTGCGAATCTTATGGCAACAATATTGACAGTGTTAATGTAATTTAAATATGGTACACAAAGTGCATAAGCGTTTCTAAAATACAGACCAGCTCCTGGATTTTTTTTCCAATAAGGTAAAAGGTTGGTTCTTGGTTTAGTTGTTTGAGAATGGAGTAATAAAGAGCCCAGACAAAGCAGGTAAATTATTAGACCTATCCTGAAAGACAGGACATATACTCTTCCAGAGCTTATGAAGGGACAAGTCCTAATTTGTTCATGACATCTTGGATGCCAGTTACAACTGTAAGGAAAGGCAACAATTTTAGAAAAGGGTTATTTTGGAGCCCATTCAAACAATGACTCACTGGATTTCACTGCCATTTTGTTTACTGTTATAGAAAGAGACAAAACAGTAGGTGTAAAGCAGATTTTAAAGAGGAATATATTCACATGTCTACTTATCTAATAAATGGTCTGCTCAATGAGCAGTCTGCAGAGCTAATTTGCCACTGTAAACACACAAAAAAGCCTCAGTTTATCATAAATCAAAATAATCATTTTGTTTTCTGAAATAGAATCAAGGAGAAATTCTGGGGTGTGATCATTAAATTATACCTTTCTTGGGAATTAAGAATTTTTTGCTGCACTAATTACTAAATTTGCTAAAGGTAGGGGTAGTTTATATTTCTTAGTTCTTTCAACATTGTATTGATCAAATATAAAATCTCAAAAATCCAATTTTCGGGCAAACTGGCAAGCAGAGAACAAACCTCCAGCTCATTTAGTAAAGATACAAAACTATTAGGCTTTATGTAAGCAGGGTTGCTTGTCCTTAGGAATTCAACATTATCGCACCATCCAGCAGACCACATGAACCATAAAAGTCCCTAAGCTCCAAACTACTGTAAGATAGTTTTTATTGAACGATAAGTCAATACTAAACTGGTTAGCTGACAAGTTCATAATCACCAGAGATAATATTCACAGTTTGGGTGATTGGTTCAATCAAGACACTTATGTATGTGGGTTATTTCCTACTTTTGTGATAAAAGGGGGCAGCATTCAAAATATCCATTATCAATATTTTGAATAGGAATCCTTCCATCTGGAAGAGTCTTCAGTCTTACCACAGGTGGAGTTTCCTAGAACTTTTGGTTGCAAACAAAATTTCAAAAATTATTTAGTGTTCAAATCCACCCATATCCATTACCCATACTCACACCACCTGCTTTATACTCAAAACCAGCTCCGATTCACAATTCTGATAATAGCCTGGACAGTGCCGAGTCTCATGTGAACACATGGCACAGAGTTGTACAAACGGTTGAAATCAAAAGATGAAAAATGCCAATAAAATGAAGATAAACATGAGCTACCACCATAGCAAAGCCAGGCTGCATGGCATTAAATGTCGTTTCCACAGGCCAAAGCAACCACTGCTTCTTGTAGGTCAATCCTAAGGCGAAAACATGGAGTCTGACAGCGAATAAGAACTACAATGGGATCCCTAGGGAGCCAAGACGTGGAGGGCTGATCAGAGCAAGATCTGATCACGCGCTTGCTTATCAAGAGAGCTAACACTGCGAGCGGGCTCGCACTTTACCTGGCAGCACAAATCCTCACCGAGGAGCCACAGTACTTGCTGCTTGAGTGGACTCCACCACGGAGAAGCCCTGTCCTTCGGCAGCTCGTGATCGCGGAGCTGCGCTAGTCCCTCTCGCACACTTGGTCTCAAGTCTCTGCTACATTACGAGCCAGGTTGGTTGGTCAGGAAAAACCTCCTCAGCTTGGACAGCAGGAGACATTCGAGGGCAGAAGTGGGTCCTGCACCTGAGTGAGGACTAGCAGGTGAGCCAGGCCCCGTTGTGTGGGGAGGCTGCTGAGGCCTTCAGTGCTTCTGTCAGGCCACCATTAGAGACTGTCCAGAAGGTTCTCCAAAGGGAGGTTGTCAAGGTCCACAGTGTCTCTGGGGGCACACGGACATGCGAGCCTGGAGATGCCCCAGAAGGTTCTCCAATGGGAAGCTGCCGAGAGCTCCAGTGCCTGCCAGAACACATGGCCATGCAGGGCTGGAAGCAGTCTAGAATGTTCTCCAACGGGAAGCCACCAGGGCCTGCACTACCTCTGAGGACACACGGCCATGTGAGGCCACTGGTGAAGATGGTCTGGAAGGTTCTCCAATGGAGAACCCCATTCAGCTCGTACCGCCATGCTTGGCGGCATGACGGCACGTCTACGCGCCCTGCGCGTCTACGCAATGACCCAGGAGGAGAAGGATGAGGAGGCAGGCAGCTTCCATTTCCTTCAGAGGGCTGGCCAATTTGCAAAATGGCTGAAGGGGAGCTGCAGGAGCGGCTCCTTCCCCAGCGGGGCTGCCGGCGGGGTGCCAAGGGGGGCCGGGAGCCGCAGGCCGGGCTCCCGTGCCCGGGTTCGCCCCGGAGATGCCGCCGGCACCGCGGAGCGGGCGCTGGTGCGCGGGGCCGGGGCCGAGGCCGGAGCCGGAGCCAGAGCG